>CM035143.1:60630168-60722668 GCA_020205605.1 Panax ginseng | reverse complement strand
GTAACATAGGTTAATTGCTCATTTTGTATTTTGATTTGGAAAATATTCCACAGTTTCCATGTAATGAAGAAGTTGTTGCAGAAAAAAATTACATTTTAGATAGTTTATAGTTTTCATTGTTGTATTTGTCTACATTAATGAACTTATATCAATTTCAAAAACAAAGAGCTTATTTTATATCAATTTTTGTTTCAATTGGTTTTGGAATCGAAACCGCACCAAATGAAACTGCACCGCACTTTTAAAACCGAACCGCACCAATCACAAGCGGTTTCATCTGTGGTTTTGGATTTATCAAACCGCACCTAAGCGGTTTCGGGTGCGGTTTCGGCTTCGAACCGCACCATGCTTACCCCTAGTCCTAGGTTATCAAGGGTTATACTTGAACCTTTAACAGTCATAAGACTATGGACCTTTCTACACTGCATTTTAGGGGATCACCTTAGTACCATAATCATGCACAATATCTTAACGCTAACACATAAGTAAATCCTTTCAGAGGTTGTTCATCTCTCATTTGACATTCGAGTCCGCACTAAAGGAAGTTTGGTTTGGATAATTCATCAAGGGTTCGAAATTTAGAACTTTCATCAACTATGGACTAGTTGAATCAATAAGGTTCACTAGTCTAACAAGGTTCAACAATAATGATATTCAATGAATAATAATCTCAAGAAGTATACAATAGAACGATTATTGTATAACAAAATCATACTTTGAAAAGATAATCAATCTTTAATATAATAATTCAATTTGAATAATAGCAATGATAATTTACTCGAGGTAAATAATAAACTTGAACAATAATGACAAGTAGGGTTAGGAAACTTGCCTCGTGCGTAGATTACACTTTAACTAAGCACGTTCTTTGAATTTAATCCTACATACCATTCACATTCACAATACCAGTTAATTATAACTTAACTAATCATCAACGATTATTCTTTTGTCTAAACTTTGGTTATGACTATACTTAGTCAAATTATCACATTTACTGTCACATAATATCACTTCATGAATAATAATTTAATTATGTAATCCATAACTCGATCCACATGCAATTATGTTATTTACATGTTAAACATCTATTTTACATCTCATATACTCCTAACATGTTACATGTTCATTAAATTAATTTACTAACACATTGCTAGACTTAATCATTTTTTTTTAAAATTCCATTTCGAACTTTTTCGGAGAGGAGGTTATGGCCATCAATATATTTGGTCTTGGTCTTCTGGGCGATATGATTATGCTTGAGGACTCTAGGTGCTTGTGCGGCTCGAGACTTACATGCCTGTGGTATATGTATGTGTGAAGGCAGGAAATAATTTAGTCTGCAAGCGTGCCACATGGCGAACAGAATTGTTCTGCAATTCGCGAAAATTGCAGAACACAACCCAAAAACTCTAATTAAATTACTACTACACGAAATTAATCATACCCACATGTTATAATTCATATATAATCAATACTCAACACTTATAGAGTGATTTTAACCCATTAAAACACATAATCACTGAGTTAAAATCTATAATTTCACTGACTTTGATGTTCTTGAAGGTTTTGAAAATAAAACATGAAAATTATCACTACGGATTCGTTATAACACCGAATCCGTTCATTTAAACTTTGGTCTCTTCGTATCAACATGCATAACAACATACGAGTGTAAAAATTTAGGAATAATATACGATCAACACATGAAATAACACGTATAAGGCCATAAGGCCAAAACACATACTCTGTAATTTTGTAGAAATCATATACTATGTATTTTCATGAAACTGATGTTATGATTTACAAAATATATATAATTAAATATGATTTGATAACATCTCAACCTATACATGCACATAAGCCTTACAATTTCCCATCATAGAGACTTTACAGAAAACTGTGAAAGCCATTTTTGTAAAACTCAAACAACGTAAAATAGAAATTGGGAAGGAGGAGATTACCCCAGAGAGTATAAATTAGTAGGCTTAGATTCCTCATTCTCAATTCTCTTCACGGACTCACAATTTCTCTCTGACAAACTCTCTCTAATTTTCTCTCTATGAATAGTTTATAGACTTAGCAATAATGAAAGGAGAATATGTAGAAATATCAACTGAGCCTTTATGCGCAGAGTTGAGGTCAGTTGCTCCATACGTAGTTTAACTGCCCTCAACTCCCTTTAAGGCCTCATTTGGATAGCCTTAAAGGCTTATACCCAATTAATTTAATAAACTCATTTATCATATAGTTTAAATCATGTCACACCCACTTGCACAATAAATCAAATATCTTATTTAATTTAATATAAATAAAATATAATAATTTCTCATAAATTCACATAGTCATATAATTAATTTCTCATTAATAACTAATGTCAAATTATTAACTCTCTAATTAATAATTAAATTAATTAAAATAACATCATGCTTAGTTAAATATTTCATTTAATTCAATAAGCTCACATAATGACATACTTCGAATAATAATTATTCTCTACATTAATTTAATAAACGTAACACATATAATTAAATTAATCTACCACAATTGCATCAATTAATTATTAAATCTAATAATTAAATCATCGAAAATATTTATTTAATTTAATAAATATTAAGAATTAAATTACAAAATCTCGTTCGTCACATCTTTCCCCCCTTAAAAGGATTTTGTCCCCAGAATCACGACTCAATAAATTCAACTCGTTACATTCTCCCCCCTTACAAAGATTCTGTCCCCAGAATCGCTTACACATGATTAAGTAAATAAATGAGGGTAATTCTTCATCATATTCTCTTCGAGCTCCCACGTAGCTTCTTCAGCGTTGTGGTTCCTCCAAATTACCTTAACAGAAGGTATAACTTTATTTGTGAGAACTTTTTCTTTTCTATTGATAATTTGAACGGGATTTTCTTCGTATGATAAGTCTTTTTCAAATTGTAGGGGTTCGTATTCAATTACATGCTTGTAATCGGGTTTGTAGGGTCGTAAAACAGAAACATGGACGACGTTATGGACATTCTCGAGTGTTGGAGGTAGGGCTATCTCGTACGCAACTTCTCCGATTCTTCTCAAGATTTCAAATGGTCCAATGAATCTTGGGCTCAATTTTTCTTTCTTTTCGAACTCGATATTTCCTTCCAAGGAGAGACCTTCAAGAAAACATAACTACCGATTCAAACTCGATATTTTTTACGATGTGGATCGGCAGATTTCTTCTGTCGATCTTGAGCCGCTACTGGTCGTGCTTTCGGATAACTTTGACTATTTTTCGTTGTCGTTATACCAATTTCGCCTTAGCAATTGTCTTTCACCAACTTCATCCCAAAGAAAGCGGAGTTCGCATTTTCGCCAGATAACACTTTCAGAAGGCTTACATGCCAATACTAGCATGATAATCGTTGTTGTAGCCGAACTCTACTAACGGTGAGTGATCATCCCAATTTCCTTTGAAGTCCATCACATGTGCTCTTAGCATATCTTCTAACGTTTGAATTGTTCGTTCGCTCTCGTAAAATTCTGTTTGAGGGTGATAAGCTGTACTCATTCGCAATTGCGTACCCATGCATTCCTAAAGACGTTTCCAGAAATTTGATGTGAAGTGCGGATCCCTATCTGAAATAATTGATACCGAAACTTCGTGCCTCGAAACAATCTCTTTTACGTATAGCCTCGCCAACTGATCTAAGTTGAATCTTATTTTGATCAAAAAGAAGTGTACAGATTTCGTCTGTCGGTCAACGATAACCCATACTACGTCGTAGCCTTTCTAAGTCGTCGAAAGGCCAACCACGAAGTCCATTGTAATATGTTCCAATTTCCATTCTGGGATTTCTAACGGTTGAAGCAATCCACTTGGTCTATGATGTTCTGCTTTTACTTTCTGACAGGTCAGACACTTGGCAACACATTCTGCAACATTACGCTTTAAATTCGGCCACCAGAAATGTTGTCGAAGATCTTGGTACATTTTGGTACTACCAGGGTGAATCGAATATCGTGAACTATGAGCCTCGCTCAAAATATCTTCCTTAATTTCTTGTACTGGCGATACCCAAATTCTACTCTCAAATCTCAGTATTCCTTCCTTATCCATCTTAAATCTCGGTTCAGTTCCTTCAGATATCTTCTTTGTCACCTTTTTACATTCTTCGTCCTGAAGCTGAGCCTCCTTAACTTTATCCAGTAGGGTTGTACCAGATTGCATCTGAAATAGCTTCTCATCAATTTCCATAGGATACTTCACCTCTAACTCCAGTTTCTCCATTTCTGAAATTAGCTCCTCCTGAGCAATTAACATCATCAATTTCTCATGACCCTTTCTACTTAAGGCGTCGGCAACCACATTTGCTTTACCCGGATGGTATAAAATCTCACAGTCGTAATCCTTAATTAATTCCAACCATCTTCTTTGACACATATTCAAATCCTTCTGCGTGAAAATATATTTCAGACTCTTGTGGTCCGTATATATTTCACACTTCTCCCCGTAGAGATAGTGCCTCTAAATTTTTAAAGCAAAAACAACTGCAGCTAACTCCAAATCATGGGTCAGGTATCCCTTCTCGTAATCCTTCAACTGTCGTGACGCATACGCAATGACTCTGTCGTTTTGCATAAGCACACAGCCAAGTTCTTTATGCAACGCATCGTTAAAAACAACAAAATTTCATGTATCATCCGGAAAGGATAACACAGGTGCCGTACTCAATCTCTTCTTTAATTCTTGAAAGCTCTCCTCACACTTCTCCGTCCAAACAAATTTCACAGCTTTACGAGTTAAATTCGTTAATGGAGTTACAATCTTGGAAAAGTCTTGTATGAATCTTTTATAATATCCTGCTAATCCAAGAAAACTTCTTACTTCTGGCGGCGTTCTCGGCTGATCCCAGTTAATCACGGCTTCTACTTTAGATGGATCTATCGAGATTCCGTTTTTATCGATCACATGACCAAGAAATTGTACTCGTTCAATCCAAAATTTGCATTTTGAAAACTTGGCATACAGCTTTTCCCTTCAATACTTCCAATGTTAATCTCAAATGCACTTCGTGTTCTTCTTTGGTTTTCGAATATACCAAATATCGTCTATAAATACCACTATGAACTTGTCCAAAAACGGCTTGAACACACCATTCATTAGTCCCATAAATGCTGCAGGAGCATTCGTTAGACCAAACGACATTACTAAAAATTTGTAGTGGCCATATCGCGTTCTGAACGCTGTCTTTGGTACATCCTCTGGTCTCACCTTCAATTGATGATAATCGCTTCTCAAGTCTGTCTTGGAAAAGTATCTCGCTCCCTTTAATTGGTCAAACAGGTCGTCGATCCTCGGTAATGGATATCTGTTCTTAATCGTGACCTTATTCAGTTCTCTGTAGTCAATGCAGAGCCGCATCGATCCATCCTTCTTTTTCACGAGCAACACCGGCGCTCCCCACGGTGATACGCTCGGTTGAATGTACTTCTTGTCCAACAATTCTTGTAGTTGTACCATTAGTTCTTTCATCTCTACTGGTGCCATTCGGTATGGTGCCTTCGATATTGGAGCAGTTCCGGGCGCCAAATCGATGACGAAATCTACCTCTCTATCTGGTGGAAGTCCTGGTAAATCGTCTGGAAATACGTCGACAAAGTCCCTCACAATCGATATTTCTTCTACCTTTGGGTTCTCTTTTCAACTATCGACTATGTAAGCTAAGTATCCTACCCAGCCTTGTCTTAACAACTTCCTGGTCTGCATCATCGTCAGACAACTCACTTGTCTAGCGACTTGTTACTATAAAACACAACCTTTGATTTTGAGTCATAAGGTTGATACGCTTCTTTGGCAATCAATTACTGACCCGTAATTGAATAACCATCCATTCCCAAAATAACGTCAAATTCCCCAAGTCGAATAGGATAAGATCTACGTTCATGATATTACCCTTAATATCCACTCTACAATTCTTATGTACGTATTTCTTAACAAGGATTATTTCTCTATTCGCAATTTCTATGTTCATGGGGTAATCCAATTCATTCTCTAGGCAAATCTAAATTCTTGGCAAAATCATCGGATATAAAGGAACAAGTAGCAATTTAATCAAATAATACGTAAGCATTAACTTTATTGATCGGAATGATACCTAACACCGCATCACGGATTGAATCGTATCTCGCACCATCATGTTGAAAGTCCCGGGCGATTCGGCCGGTTTATTCTTGGTTGGTCCGGTGATGGTTAAGGCATTTCCACCGTTATTTCCGGTTTCCTCCTCGATTTCGACCCTCCGATCCCTTCTTGGGACGGTCTCTTGCCAGATGGTCCTTGAACCACAAGTAAAACAAGCACCCTTCTTTGGGTTTGGGACGGTTTGGTGTTATGTGGCCTTCCTGACCACAATTGTAGCACACTCTTTTTTCTTTCATACAAACTCCCAGATGGGCTTTCCTGCAGGTCTGGCATGCTTTGATTCTTTTCTTCTGACTACCTTGCTGATTCCCCGATGATGAGTTATTATTCCATCTTTTCTTCTGATTGAAATTTCCACCTCCTGTGCCACTTCCACTGGCCTTGTTATTTCCTTCACCTTCATTCTTCTTCTTCTTTTGATCTTGATTGTACTTGGTCACCACATCGCTTCCTCCTTCAGCGACGATGGCCTTTTCCAGTACTCCGGCAAATGTGTTTAGCTGAAACATTGATACCTTGTTGTACACCCAAGGCTTTAGTCCTTGTTCGAATCTTCTGGCTTTTCTTTCGTCCGTGTGTACTTGATACGGGGCGAACCTCGCTAACTCGTTGAATTTAGCCGCGTAGTCAGGTACGCTCATGTTTCCCTGCTTCAACTCTAGAAATTGAACCTCCATCTGGTTCTGTGAACTAGTTGGGAAATACATTTTGAAAAACATCTCTTTAAATCTCTCCCACGTAATTACACCTTCACCTCCTCGTACTTTTTTTTCTTGCCACCAGTATCTAGCCTCAGACTTCAGCATAAAAGTTGCAAAAGCGGTCTTCTGGTCTTCTCTAACCCTAGCAACGTCGAAAACCTTCTCCATCTCCATAACCCACATTTGAGCCTCGATTGGATTCATGGAACCTTTGAACTCTGGCGGTCCCATCGCCTTGAAATCTTTAAACGTTGTGTTTGGTGGAGCTTGAGGTTGATTGTTCATTGCTCCAGTCAGTAAGTTAACTAACTATTGAACGGAATTTGCGTTGGCATTATTGTTATTATTGGTTGACTCTTCCTGCGACGGTTGACGCTGTTGTCTTCTCTTTGGCGGCATATTTTTGTTAAATAAACGCTTATTAGAACTTTATTTATTTCTCTAAATAGTTAAGGCATTACTTAAAAATTTAACATACTCATTTAACACATCATCTCAAACAACTTGATATATTTTCATTCAAATCAAAAGTTTTAACATCAAACTATAGCATCACTGCTATTTACATCAACTATCCTAGAATAAAGAATTCACAGGATTTAAACATTTAAAATATTCCTTTGTTCATAAACACGTCAGAATTTACATCTAAAACTAATTATGTTCTTCACATAATTAAACAAATCATATCACTGTAGGTCAAGGTACTGATTAGCCTTGCTACGCTCCTCTTCTAAGATGTGATACATCGTCCTTCGATCCATCATGTACAATGGTAGTCCTTCGAACTGGATTGGGTACCTCAAAACTCGATCTTGGGTCTCATTCATTGCCTTGTTAAGTGTAGAATATGTCTCCCCAATCTTCGCCTTCTTTGCACGACCATCATCTTCTGCACGATCAGCTCGACGTGATTCTCTTACCCAGCCTTCCTCTGCTATTTTTAGTCTTTCGGAGGTTTCTTTCAGTTCCTTCTTTAGTTTCTCTATCTCTTCGGTTTGACCCTTCACATGGACCAAATCCCATTCTACATTTCCCAGTCGTGAGTGAAGAGTCGAAATCTCCCTCTCCTTCTCCCCTAGAGTAATCTGTTGAATAATAGCTCGCTCATCCGGATCCTCAGACCTCATCGCAGAACTCCAACGTTACATTGGTCAGATAATGTGTCATACATCTCGGCAAGATCAATCTGCGGTACCGTGGTAACTCCTCTTCTTCTCTCTTCTCGTCAAATTCCTCCTCAGGATCCTCCTCGGGATCGGCCTCGAGTTCATGTCACCGACCAACAACGGTGATCAATGGAGATGATTCCTCTCGCACTTGTTGCTTCCCTAACGACATGAATGTCTCGGGGCTCCTCCGCTTGTCATTTATAGGTACACCGGGTTCCTCCTCAATAGGTACTATAGGTACATGGGGTTCTTCCTCCCCAGCTTGACTAGCTTCTCCAACATTCGATTCGACATCCTGGCAACAAAATTTTAAGTTTTAGTTACTAAGTCGCACCATCTAACGCATACTTTAACACATAAACACATAATGTATTTTATTATCTTTAATGAATTACGAAAATTCATTTCTTAGAACTTGATAAGAGTTTTCCATTACTATCTTCTTCTATAAGGCTACTACCTAAGGTTGTTCCCCCACCTAAGGTTCATAACCTACTGCTTTGATACCAACTTGTGACACCCCCAAATCCGGGTACTTCAATTCCACGGGATTTGGTGTTCACTGTACAAATATCATCTATCTATCTACCCATAATAAATGCAAGTCATGCAATAGATAGAATAAAAATCTTCCCCTTAAGGGTTACAACATCCGGATAATAATAATACAATCCCAGGTTAAACTAACCTTAAACATCTGTGTGGAATCATAAACAAATAAGTCTTAAACAACATCATTAAATCAAGTCTTAAACAAAATACATCATCATATAAACAACAAGTCTTCATCACTTGCTAACTTTGCCCTTGCCTTTACTAGTGGAAGGTTCATCAGTTCTTTCATTCTTAACTGCAATGTTATTATTAAGCAAGAGTGAGCACTATTGCCCACAAATATAATAATGAAATAACAGTATAATAACATGCGAGTAAATCAAAGACATCTGAATAAAAGCTCAACTTTTGAATCAAGAATGAATAACAAGAATCAAAAGAATTCTCGAGGGTCATAAGACCTTGAACTATGTCCTAGGTTATCAAGGGTTATACTTAAAACCTTTAATAATATAAGACTATGGACCTTTCTACTCTGCATTTTAGGGGATCACCCTTAGTACCACATCGTGCATAATATCTTAACGCTTAACGATAAGTAAATCCCTTTCAGCAGGTTGTTCATCTCGATTTGACATTCGAGTCCGCACTAAAGGAAGTTTGGTTTGGATAATTCATCAAGGGTTCGAAATTTAGAACGTTCATCAACTATGGACTAGTTGAATCAATAAGGTTCACTAGTCTAACAAGGTTCAACAATAATGATATTCAATGAATAATAATCTCAAGAAGTATACAATAGAAACGATTATTGTATAACAAAATCATACTTTGAAAAGATAATCAATCTTTAATATAATAATTGAACTTGAATAATAGCAATGATAATTTACTCGAGGTAAATAATAAACTTGAACAATAATGACAAGTAGGGTTAGGAAACTTGCCTCGTCATGTAGATTACACTTTAACTAAGCACGTTCTTTGAATTTAATCCTACATACCATTCACATTCACAATACCGCTTAATTATAACTTAACTAATCATCAACGATTATTCTTTTTTGTCTAAACTTTGGTTATGACTATACTTAGTCAAATTATCACATTTACTGTCACATAATATCACTTCATGAATAATAATTTAATTATGTATTCCATAACTCGATCCACATGCAATTATGTTATTTACATGTTAAACATCTATTTTACATCTCATATACTCCTAACATGTTACATGTTCATTAAATTAATTTACTAACACATTGCTAGACTTAATCATTTTTTTTTTAAAATTCCATTTCGAACTTTACGGAGAGAGATTGCATATTGGCTAATCTATCTCAGTTATCTTATTTCTGGTTCATACATGCTGACATGGCGATAAGTATAGGACTCGGGACTCATTGTTATTTCGAGACTGAGACTTATGGTATATGATGGCAATGGCATGGGAAATAAGGCAGGCACGGCACAGGCAGCGAATTAGAAATTGTTCTGCAATTCGTGAAAATTGCGTAACACAACCCAAAAAACTCTAATTAAATTACTACTACACCTAAATTAATCATACCCACATGTTATAATTCATATATAATCAATACTCAACACTTATAGAGTGATTTTAACCCATTAAAACACATAATCACTGAGTTAAAATCTATAATTTCACTGACTTTGATGTTCTTGAAGGTTTTGAAAATAAAACATGAAAATTATCACTACGGATTCGTTATAACACCGAATCCGTTCATTTAAACTTTGGTCTCTTCGTATCAACATGCATAACAACATACGAGTGTAAAAATTTAGGAATAATATACGATCAACACATGAAATAACACGTATAAGGCCATAAGGCCAAAACACATACTCTGTAATTTTGTAGAAATCATATACTATGTATTTTCATGAAACTGATGTTATGATTTACAAAATATATATAATTAAATATGATTTGATAACATCTCAACCTATACATGCACATAAGCCTTACAATTTCCCATCATAAAGACTTTACAGAAAACTGTGAAAGCCATTTTTGTAAAACTCAAACAACGTAAAATAGAAATTGGGAAGGAGGAGATTACCCTGTAGAGTATAAATTAGTAGGCTTAGATTCCTCATTCTCAATTCTCTTTCACAGACTCACAATTTCTCTCTGACAAACTCTCTCTAATTTTCTCTCTATGAATAGTTTATAGACTTAGCAATAATGAAAGGAGAATATGTAGAAATATCAACTGAGCCTTTATGCGCAGAGTTGAGGTCAGTTGCTCCATACGTAGTTTAACTGCCCTCAACTCCCTTTAAGGCCTCATTTGGATAGCCTTAAAGGCTTATACCCAATTAATTTAATAAACTCATTTATCATATAGTTTAAATCATGTCACACCCACTTGCACAATAAATCAAATATCTTATTTAATTTAATATAAATAAAATATAATAATTTCTCATAAATTCACATAGTCATATAATTAATTTCTTATTAATAAATAATATCAAATTATTAACTCTCTAATTAATAATTAAATTAATTAAAATAACTTCATGCTTAATTAAATATTTCATTTAATTTAATAAGCTCACATAATGACATACTTGAATAATAATTATTCTCTACATTAATTTAATAAATGTAACACATATAATTAAATTAATCTACCACAATTGCATCAATTAATTATTAAATCTAATAATTAAATCATCGAAAATATTTATTTAATTCAATAAATATTAAGAATTAAATTACAAAATCTCGTTCGTCACAGGTATTATGTGAGTTTAGATAAATAAAATTTTTTGATTGCAAGTATCTTAGTTTAGATAAATAAAAATCTTTGATTGTAAGTATCTTTTAACAAATATTTACCGCAAACTAGGGTGAGAAAGCTGATTTCTTTGTGTAAATTCAAATTATTTGATTCCTTGTTTATTTAAAATATTGTTTAGAAACGAATAAAAAAAAATAGAATAAAACATTATTATATGCAAGATAAGTCCATGATTTATTTTCCATCTTCTTTTTATATTATCTTTCTTTTTTTATTTAACACTTCTTTTGTCACAAAATTTGTCACTTTGTAATTTAATCCGATTATAATTGTACTAAATTATGTTAGTTGGTTAAATTAATGGATGAAAAACCTTGTGAAACACGTTACGTATCCAAATATAACAGAGTATACGATAACTAAGGATTCCTTATAAGAAATTTTGCTAACTTTACGTTACAAAATGTACTTATAATCTGCATAGTATAATGTTTAATGTTGATACTATTTTGATTTTTATATTTGTTGTTTTCATTTGACTATACATTAGACATTAGTTATTAATAATATACAACGGTGGATATTGTTCTAGTTTTTGAGCAAAACCCAACTCCAATGAAATCTCTATAATAGTACATTAGTAACTTACATTTAGCGTGATATTTCTACAACTATTAAAAATGAGATTATCATGCAACAATTTTAAGCAACGAAACCTCGAAAAATGTTATTGTAAATAATATTTAATGATTATTTAGTTTTGTAATTCATTTTATAAAAAAATTATTTTTAAAGAATATTTTTTTTCGAATTTGACCCTACTGAACTCCGCGGCTGGATCCGCCCCTGCGATTGAGTGAAGAGATTTTGGTCGCACAAATGCGGTCTAACAGTAAATATGAACTAGTTTAGTTTCATTTTTGACTGTAAAATACACACTGGGGGTGTGGTCTGATAGATTCGGGAAATTCGGAGGGACTTGCGCCATGTTATAGGATATTACAGTAACAATAAAGAGTTTGACATTCTAAAAGGGTTATAGTTTAAATTGACTTATGATTTTATTATCCAATTTGACTTCTTATTTTTGAGAAAGTCGAATTCTATTAAATTATGCTTACAATTATAAAGAATCTTTACTAGTACTCCTATTTCAATCGGGGACGGGCGTCATAAATTGGGACGATGTGATCAAGCTAGTTCAAGGTATATGTTGACGTCGGGATTTTTATTTGTCCCTTTTCTGTTATTATCTTTTGGTATTCTCATGTTAGATGAGATTTGTTTGAAAAAACAAGTTATGAAAAGGTCCGACATGTATATGTTGACGATTGGACTGTAAGAGTTGTCAGTTGGTATTTTTAAATGGTTGTACCAACTCCACCGAGAAAAGGTTTGCACATTGACCTAGTGATGTGACACTATTTAACTGGTCTGTGAAACCGAGATTCGTTAGGGTCCGGGGGCTTGATTATGTGGAGGGGAGGTGTTAGGCACCCCCTGACATCAAGGGCGGACCCAAGCATTGGGCAGGTGGGGCACCTGCCCCCACTGAAATTTCTACTCTTGTATAATATGCAACGAATTTGCTCACTTTTTTGCTTTCTAACTAGACTTGTATACTCTTTCTGCTCTTGCTCTAATTAACTTTATAAGCTTAGCAGGTATTATGTGAGTTTAGATAAATAAAAATTTTTGATTGCAAGTATCTTAGTTTATATAAATAAAAATCTTTGATTGTAAGTATCTTTTAACAAATATTTACCGCAAACTAGGGTGAGGAAGCTGATTTCTTTGTGTAAATTCAAATTATTTGATTCCTTGTTTATTTAAAATATTATTTAGAAACGAATAAAAGAAAAAAATAGATTAAAACATTATTATATGCAAGATAAGTCCATGATTTATTTTCCATCTTCTTTTTCTATTATCTTTCTTTTTTTATTTAACACTTCTTTTGTCACAAAATTTGTCACTTTGTAATTTAATCCGATTATAATTGTACTAAATTATGTTAGTTGGTTAAATTAATTGATGAAAAACCTTGTGAAACACGTTACGTATCCAAATATAACAGAGTATACGATAACTAAGGATTCCTTATAAGAAATTTTGCTAACTTTACGTTACAAAATGTACTTATAATCTGCATAGTATAATGTTTAATGTTGATACTATTTTGATTTTTATATTTGTTGTTTTCATTTGACTATACATTAGACATTAGTTATTAATAATATACAACGGTGGATATTGTTCTAGTTTTTTTAGGAAAACCCAACTCCAATGAAATCTATATAATAGTACATTAGTAACTTACATTTAGCGTGATATTTCTACAACTATTAAAACTGAGATTATCATGCAACAATTTTAAGCAATGAAACCTCGAAAATGTTATTGTAAATAATATTTAATGATTATTTAGTTTTGTAATTTATTTTATAAAAAAATTATTTTTAAAGAATTTATTTTTTTGAATTTGACCCCACTGAACTCCGCGGCTGGATCCGCCCCTGCCTGTAGTGCAAAGATGGACAGGTGTATGACATGATCATGACAACTGGTGATACTAAAGAATATCCTTGGTCGTAGTGCATGGATAATTTGATGATGAGATTGGCAGGATCATGACCATTAGTTAACAATTGAATGTCTTTGGCCGTAGTGCACTGATAGACAATTGATTGGTATGATCATGACCATTGGTTTTATAGTTGAACATCTTTGGGCCGTAGTGCAAAGATAGACAACTGATTGGTATGATCATTGTTATTACATTTGAATATATTTAGCCTTTGGGATAAGGATATTGAGTGAACGTTCTATTAAGCCTTTGTGGCAAGGAATTACTGTTGATTCACATTGTTATAAACATAAATTGTGAATTTAACTAAAATTTTTGGTGGTTCAGGTGAAGACATGTGATGAAAGTTCTCTTTATCTTGGGTATAATAAAGAACTATTAATGGGTATTACAGCGATAATATATATTTATGATAAACTTTTTAAATCATAGAAGATAGTAGATATCATGCTCTACTTGACTCTTCTAATGGATTGCTCGTTCTGCTGCAGTTATTGATCTAAAACTTATTGTCTATTGTATTATATCAGTTGTTACACTGTTGAAGGCTGACGATAATTTATTATGCATTATCTTAGTCATAATATTTCTTACTGGGCTAGTTGAGCTCACCTTTTTTTTTCATTGTTCTCTTTAGGAAATGAGAATATAGCTGGGACTAGTCGGGGAACAGAGTGACGGTCCAGATATCTGCATTAGTAGTTCTCACTATTCAGTGAAATAGTGTGATAATAAATGTATTGAGGACTCCATTTGAGTTTGAATACTGTCTAGAAGATAATATTCGTATTAAAACTCTCAGCTTATGTTTTGTCGTATTTTACATGACAGTTGTATAATTAAGTTGTATTTGAATTTTGTACCATGTATTTGGCGACTCAGAATGGGTGATGTATACCTATTTTGGGGGCGTCACAACATACGCCGAAACCATTGGTGCAGTTTTAATGGGTAAAAGTTCAAAAATGCCCCTGATGTTTACACGTATGTCCCACTTCCACCCTAAACTAATTTTTTTTTCCAAAAGTACGCTTAACATTTCAAAAATCAGGTCACCCGTGCCCCTGATGTCAATAAACCAGCCATCTGGACTAACTTTGTTTATACGTGTATAATTATTGTTGATTTGGCTGCTGGCTTCTTCAACAAAAGTAGTCTGTCAACTGCAAAAACAAACTTAAATCTCTCTCATCTTCTCTCTCTCTGGTGTAAAGAGTGAGAAAAAGGAGAATTCTGAATAGAATAGAAGAGAAAGAAAGGAATAATGACCGCTGATGGAGTATCAGGGAGATTATCGACGTGGAAGGAGAGAGAAAATAACAAAAGGAGAGATGGGAGAAGAAGAGCCATCTCTGCCAAGATTTACTCTGGCCTCCGGGCTCAGGGTAACTACAAGCTTCCGAAACATTGTGATAACAACGAAGTCTTAAAAGCTCTTTGTGCAGAAGCTTGTTGGATCGTCCTAGAAGATGGCACCACTTATCGCAAGGTAACATACTACTTTTTTCACTGACCCTTTTCCTCTTCTCTCATATTTATTTCTGTGAATTCAATGATAGATTGTTGGGTCAATCTTATGCTCTGTTTTTTTTGTAATTTTTATACTTTTGGGTGGTTTTCGTATAAATGCTTAATTTTATTTTCAGATGATATTGAATTCATCAAAGGAAAAATTTGTTTTTGACTTGGACATTTCCAACTCTTTAAAAGCTTTAATTTCTCATTTAAAGGTTACATTTTCCCCTTCTTTTCATCAGATTAAACTTATAGAGTAGTTTTGATTCATTTTTTTGGTAGTTTTCACTTTGGTAAAGTTACAGTAAGTGTATAGGCAAGGGCATGCTTTTTTTTTCTTTATTGAAATGATTAGATCCAAGTTGACTGTTTGTTTGTAATCGTGATCCGGAATGATTTGCTGGATTTATTGCAATTCTGTTGCTGCTAATTTAGCTGTAAGATTTTGATTTGTTTATATTTTTTTTCAAAATTTTGGTGACTATTTGAAAACAAATCTGAAATCTCATTTTTACCATCTTGATCAAGTTTGATTCTCTAATTTGGGCAAGTTTTGTTAGAGAGTATTAGTTTTGCATCATATTTTTTTCTTTATTCCCTACTTTTGGTGCATTTATCTTTCATCTTTTGTTCAAACTGGTATTGAGATTTGTAAGCTAACTATTACCTTCCAATTATGTTTTCCCCTTCCCCCTTTTCATTTTTCAGCTTTTGCAGAGTAATTCATTAGCAGACATAATTTATCTCAGTTGAGTAAATAGTGTAGATTCAATCAAGTTGGTTCAAAAGCTCCTTTACAATGTTCTGTCGTTCTGTCCCTAAGTGCCAAATCAGCAATAATTATACACGTATAAACAGAGTTAGTCTAAGTGGCTGGTCTGTTGACAGCAGGGGCACGAGTGACCTGATTTTTGAAACATTAAGGGTACTTTTGAAAAAAAAAATAGTTTAGGGCGGAAGTGGGACATCCGTGTAAACATCAGGGGCATTTTTGGACATTTGCCCCAGTTTTAATTGGTGCGTTCGTGCGATTTTTGGTGCGATTTCAGTTTCAATTTGGTTACTTGCTCAGCCCTACTTATAAGCTTAAAATAACATATTTAAAGTACCCCATAATCCTTCTAAGTAATACGTTGGGTTTTTGTGCACGCTTAAAAAGGAAGTGGGTAAAAGGTTGAAGTGCAATTAAGGTGATGCAGTCAAATAATAAAATATTTAACTATGCTACAACATGTACAGCATTAGATGCAATTAGGGGTGTAAACGAGTCGAATCTCAGCGAACACCCTAATGTTCAAATTCAACTTGACTCAAAAAAATTGAGCTCAAATTCGACAAGAAATTTCTAATTTTGTGCTAGATTTGACTCGGATCAGTAGTCGGACCTACTCAGCTCGTAAGTACTCGACTCGTTTACAAAACGAATTACTCACGAGCCTTCAAATCGAGTTTCGAATATGAACCATTTTACTTAATACTGAACCACTACATACTAAATTGATTATTAAACTAATGTTTATATATAAAAGTTTTTTACTAAATAATTTTATGTATGTAAAGAAATTACAAAAAAATGTAATTAAAATTGACAATCAATTCATTGATTTATTCAAGTACAAACTTACACAATTTAATACCACACTTTATAAATTATAATGATTGATACAAATATCACATATTTAACTTATTAATATGGATCAGACCAGTATTCGAATATGATTCATCCAGCATGTATCGAGTATGTTTCGAGAAAAAAAATATGAAATACTCAAACTCTAATCTGAGCGAATACTGATATACTCGAATTCGACTTGTGTATCATTAAACAGAAAACGAGTATGGATCAGATTCAACTCGAATCAACTTCAAATTCGAGCTTTGTATCATATTTTCGAATCGATCTCAAGTCGAGTATCGAGCTACTCAGCTCGGTTTATACCCCTAAGGTTGTGTTTGATAAAACTTAATATTAAGATCTGAATAGTTTAGACGTCTAAATAATATAGAACATCTATCTATAATTGTGTCTAAATGAAAAAATATTGTTTGATAATTAATTTTTTAAAAATGTCTAAATAAGAGTATTTTACCTTTTTACCCTTAAGCAAACAGACAAAAATGGCAACAACTTCATTCACCCTCCTCACTTTCTCTCTTCTCTTTCTTTTCTGCATTTTCCTCTCGTAAGTTAAATCCTCCACCTCCCTTCTGTCTCCCTCCTCCGCCGCGGACGCCCTCTCCTCCCGTGGCTACTCCCTCTTCGCCACCACCCTTCTCTCCCCCACCTTTAACAACGCCTCCGACACCATTCTTACCCTCTTTTGCCATCACCGTTCTACCGTGTTTCCGGCGAGTGAAAATCGCCGAGATTTGTACACTTCATAGTGAACACTGTTTGTTTCTTTTCTCTATTATTTTTGTTAACCCTTGAAATTTTCAGATGGTTTCAATGAAATTGTAGATCTAGTTTGTTATGGTATATGTGTGTGTGTGTGTGTATATATATATATATATATATATATATATATATATGTGTGTGTGTGTGTGTGTGTGTGTGTGTGTATATGAATCTGTTTCTTTTTCTGGATCGGATGGTGGATTTGTTTTAACTCTGAGATCAGATAGTTCAATCGGTAGGGACGATAGAATTTGGGATACAAAAGGAATTTTGTAATATTTTAGAGGTTATTTTTGTCCAAAAATAGTTAATTTCGTTCAGACCCACCTCTAGATGGTTTAGAATTAGATTTGAATCTTATTGATCAAGAGGTAAGAGGCAAAAAAATTTTTACCAAACAAATTTAACCTCTAACCAAATTAGAGGTTAAGCAATTCAGAGCTATTCAGTGCTAAACAGACCCAGCCTAAATGTAATACAATAAAGGGGCAAAGAAGTAATTGAGATTGTCGCTGAAATGTTGTTAGTGAGCCTGTAGTGGTAGGGGTGATTTTTTTTAATCCATGCCCTCTATTTTATTGATCAAGGATACAAATCATGTTGACAACCGGTTGACAAGTATTGGCACCCTTTAAAATAATTCATTCCCGAACAGGCCATTCTACCCAAAAATCTAGGGTTTATAGACATAATTTCACTCACCAGATAAATTGTGTGGAACATTCTCGAATTTCACCGAGTCATCCCCAACAATGTACCTAGATTTTCGATTCCGCCATTGAAATAATATATATATATATATATATATATATATATATATATATATTAATCTATCCATTTGTCTCTCTGTCTCTCTTTTTCTGCAAGTATTTTACTCCAGAAGAAATTCTCATCCTTTGGACCACACCACATTTCAATGGCAAAGACAAGACCAGGTAAAAGGGACTTGGACTTTTACACCATCAGAGGCACCAACAACAACAAGGTCGTCAGAGGTAATATATACATTTTTTAATTATTGTGCCTTTTTGCCTGCTTGTACTGATTAAATTTAGTGAAATGTGGTTCTTGAAGCTGTTTTTTTTGTGCTGGTGAAATTGTTCTACTTCTTGAACAATACATGCATTTATTTGTATATGCACATTTTGAGCTGTAGAATGTGTTTTTGTGTTTTTGGGGTTTTTTGTTGAGATTTTTGAAGATGGGTGTCTGCTTATGTAGTTTAAGGACACTAGGCTGACCACATTCACATACACGTACATGTACCAGAGTGTATTTCGTTTTATTTGACATATTTTAGATTTTGGGAGTTGGTTTGGTTTGATTTTCTCAGTTTTGAAGGTGCCTAGGTGTAATTTGTTGATGCAATTTATGATAGGTATATGCAATTATGTATGCCTAAAATTGGACTTTTTTTATATAATTATAAATGTTATTTAGTTATTTAGATTCTTGAGGTATTTTTTGAAGCTTGGTATTTGTAGCAATTTTTGGTGATTGTGTCTTGATGAGATCCTCGGAAACTGATATGGCACCCTATGTGGCACGTGTGGAGAAAATAGAAGTTGATAACAAGAGCAATGTGAAGGTTAGAGTGAGATGGTACTATCGGCCAGAGGAGTCAATGGGTGGGAGAAGACAATTTCATGGCGCAAAAGAGTTGTTCTTGTCGGATCACTATGATACTCAGAGTGCTCACACAATTGAAGGTAAGTGCATTGTTCACTCTTTCAAGAATTACACCAAGCTTGAGAATGTTGGGTCCGAGGATTACTACTGTCGCTTTGAGTACAAAGCTGCCACTGGAGCATTCATACCTGATCGTGTCGCAGTGTGAGTATTGTTCTACTCTGCTCATCATTGATGTTTAATTACTGGTGGACATGTTTCATAACTTTCTTTGTGTTTTCTGATTTGAAGGTACTGCAAATGCGAGATGCCGTATAACCCGGATGATTTGATGGTACAGTGTGATGGGTGTAAAGACTGGTATAAACATTTTTTTGTTGTCAAATATTATGAACTTTTGAGGATTTTTTCCTTGCATTTGTTGCCTGAAAAGGAGGGAAAACAAAATTATATTTTCGGGCCCATCGTTGTAGTTCTTTTAATGTGATTAGATTGATTTTTTTATTTTTTTACCAATGAAACCTGTTTGTTTTATATATTTGGTTGCTTACTTATCAAAGAACATTTTGGTTTGATTTTCTTAATTTACTATATTTCATAGATTTTGATCAAATTTCTCTCTGCTATTTTTCTACATTTCCTTGTAAAGCAAGATTAGCTAGAAAAATATACTTTGACTTGTTAGTTCTTTTTTAAATTGTCTGGGAATTTATACAATATACTAGTTATTGAATAAAAGGTAAATCCTGTAAAATATTTTCAAGCACTCTCAGTTAGATCTTCAAAGGTGGACTACAAGAAAAGGAAGAAGCTCCAAGCTCTTTCTTCTTCTTTTTTTTTTCTCTCTCTCTCCCCCCCTTCCTTGTTTTGTCTTATAGCTCTTTTATGATAGAACACTTCAAGCTTTTTCAACTTGTTAAATGAATTAAGATTTTACAATCCACATGTCACAACTACTGGGTGAAGATATAGATTGTTGCTATATGGACTTGACATGTCTTCCTAGTGTACATTCTTTGATTGTTGATTTATATGGGAAGGTTGCTCTGTATGGGCTTTATAGAGCTAACCTATGTCTGAAGGCTACTCTTCTTGGATTTATCCATATGGATATCCCTGCACCCTGCTTATAATTGTGCTAAATTTGTGGAAGAAAAGTTCATTTCTTCTGATTAGAGGAAAGATTTATTCTAAGAGTTATAATTATGTTGCTTTGGCTTCCGTTTCCACAAATTTCGGATTTTTAACTTCTATTAAATTTCCTTGTGTATACTGTATAAGCTGTGGAATATTATGTGCTTTTCACCATGGTATTTGTAGGTATCATCCTGCTTGTGTGAAGATGAGTATTGACCAAGCAAAGCAACTAGATCACTTTGTGTGTGCTGATTGTACATCTAAAGATGATGCAAAAAAATCTCAAGAGGCATTTCTTGCCTCACCATTGACTAATGGCAAGGTGAGAGTATTTGTTTACTATTTTCCTGTTTAAAGTTGCATGCATTTTTTAGTTATTGCCTTATTCAGCTTGGTGCTCCATGATTTACGTCTTGCACTAGATATGTAGTTACCACGTTTTTTTCTTGGCTAATTTGTGGGTGCAACTTTAAGGAGAACCAAATAAAGGAGACTGATATTTAGAATTATTTTTCTTTTCTACAACATGTCGTATACATTAGTGAAATGGGAGATTGTTTCGTACAAAGGAAATAGCCAATAGGCTGATGTGTTTAATTTTAATGACTATCAATTCGCATTGTATATTATTAATGTAACACACTTGATCATCTGACACACTGATTTAGGATGAGTGCAAAAGATGATATGGAAGAGCAAGCACTCAAACACCAAAAGAAATAAGATGCTTCCTTAATTGGTTGATTGGTAAACATGAATGGAATACATGTGTAGAAATTTAAAGTTAGAAAATAGGATTTGTAAATTATTTGATAAAAAACGTTTTGAAAAAGAGGTCAATAACTTCCTGCATGTCAAGTTTGTTCATTTGATGTTTTTTTTCCTGCTAATCATAGTTACAAATTTTTGGTTTATGTGAATGCTCGTAGCTTTGCGTTCTATGAGTGCTGTGATGTGAAATAACTAGCATATGATGTTGGGTTGTTTGTTAGGATCAATGTTTTTGGTAATTGAAGGGTAGTTTCTTGCTAAAGTTCGTCTCTGTTGGATGGTGATTCTTATATATTTGAGGAATTGTTGCTTCTTTAGACAGGCAGATACTTTCTTTTTTTATTTTATTTTATTGGAACATGAATCTTTATGATGTCATGCATTAGAAAATTTCAAATAGTATACAAGTATATGCAAGATTTGTAAGCACTTTTTAACATTGGGGTGTAATAAGCGGTGCTGTTGAAATGCATGTGCAATTGTGTGAACAATATTAAGATTGATCTTGATTGATTTTTTTTACATTTCATGTTCTACTCAATGTAGTAGTCAGTTGATATTACTTGCCTTGGACCTATCCAAAGAAGAAGAAGAAGAAGAAATATATTACTTGCTTTGGAAAAGTGGTTCTATAACGTCTTTCGAGGAAAAACTCAAAGTAATTTTTCTACACCTTCTAATCTTATTTAGTAGCTGCCAACCTCTTCTTGTTGGTATAGCATTTATCAGATGACATTCTAGAACACACCCAAATGATGGTCATATATTGTTAGAAGGTGTGATTTTTCATATCACACATGGTTTGTAGGGCTAATATTGCATGTAGAAAGATACATCATCTTGCGCAACAAAATGATTATAATTAAGAAGTCTAATGTGATCTGCTTCATTAGGTGTCAAGATTTTGGCAAAGTAAACGTGCCTGGAACTGCATTATTATTTTTAACTAGTGGTCAAAGCCCAGTTTACTGAAAGGAATGTTGTTCCTGTTTCAGTATTACTTTTAGTGTTTAGGTTCTAATACAATTTTATGCAACTGGACTTGCTTCTCAGTCACGTGTATACCCTGATGTTGGAGAATCTTAGGGATTGATTGGCTAACACATACTGCACATTCTGTTAGTGTGTGCCTTTTGTTTTTGTTCTAGCTTGAAGGCTAGAAATCATTATATGGCTACTTTTGTAGACATTGACTAATTAACCTTTTGTATTATAACTTGTACAAATACTCTAAATCAGGAGCTTCAATATTCTGGATAGTATTATATGGTTTTGTTTATGCGAGCATCTAATGGTACAGTTCAGTCTTGATTTCTGTGGCGTCTCTTTTTTATTTTTGCTAAGAACAATTCCTTGTGTTCACCTGAGCATAAGGATGATATAATAATTATTTTTTGCTATTATTTAATTGTTCTCTGTAATCTTAGTCCTCAAAAGTCTCTCTAACTTTTTGTCATTCAAACTATGCATGACTTGCATTGTCTTTTATTTTTCTTCTGTTTTTGCTTCATGTTTCTTATATTAGTCATCGTGCACGTATCACATATACTTGCTGCAATTTCATGACATTCTGAGTACATGTGGCAATGTACATGACATTTTATTGGTTGTGCGCTATAGTTTACCAGTAATGCTGCATATAGTAAAATTCTGTTAGCCTTATCATTGCTATTTATGAATATCTTATCATGAAAGTCCTGTTCAGAAAAGTTTCCTTTGTGCATATCAGAATTTTCTGCTTCAAGTATATTTGTTATTGTGGTCCAAATCTTTGCTCACACGTACTAGGAAGCCTATTTGTACAACTTTTATAAGTTATCTAAAAAATGGTTATATTTGAGATCTATATTTCCAATTTCTATGTTCCATTCCGTCCATTCCATTCACCAATTGCTGAAACTAGTAAGAACCACTTCCAACTAAATGTTGGACATTTTGAATTTTTGCTAGTGATTATAATATGGACAATGACATTATTATGGAAGTGGAGAAAATCTATGCCATATTTGTCCAATTTTGTATTGCATATTTACTTAGACAGCATTCTGATCTCCACAGGTGGAGTCCAAACGCCGGAAGACGTGAATGCATTTGGAGTGTCTGATGTAAGCTGTAGGAAGAAGCTCTGCTTTTCTTGCACTTTTTGTTCCAAAATAGTTTCTTTTGTTGTACAGATGCAGACAGATGACCTCACTGGTGCTCTCTGCCTATTAGCTTTAGTCATTAACATACTTTTCTTCTTGGCGTGTATGCAAGTGTGGTTTAGGAGCCTACTTGGTCGTTATTGGTAGGCAGTACGTTTTGGAACTGTACTGTACATTTGTGCTAGCTGTTTCTCAATTTTTATTTTTTATTTTTTATTTTTTATTTTTTATTTTTTATTTTTTATGTTTTGGTTTGGGGACATGAGAAAAAGTTGCTGTTTTTTGTTGGCCATTGCAAATTTGTAATACTTTTAGCTTGTTCAATCTTGTGGGTCTTTTCCATTCAGTTAAGCAGCATTCAGGCCGCCTAAGAAATTCTGTTGGACCTCAGAGTAAACCTTGGAGTTCTTTCTTATTCTTCTATAAGATGATTATTTTTTACACTTTTACTTGGTGGATCGGTAGAGCAATGGAAGCTGAATTTGTTGCTAGTTTTAGCCAGTGTTACCTCTCCCTCTGCCTCTCTACAGCCACAGCTGCAACTTTCTAAAGCACTTTAATTTCCTTTTAATGCAATGGGTACTTTTTTATGTTTTATTATTCTTTAAAATGAAGTTTGACCTTCGGAGTGGTGAAATTCCGGTGGATTGGGTTTTGTTAGGCAAGTAATTCTGGGTGCAAGCTATTCACATACAATTGTGCACAAATAGGGAAAAAAATAATATGCGGGTTTTACCATTAAGTAATAAGGTAATTAACTTTTTACGAGTGTGTTAAAAATTGGTAGGAGCACTTAGGTGGATTGGGGGCTCTAGATGGACTAGGCATTATTCTAGGTGGTTTTATTTATTTACATACTTGTTATGTTAAACAAAAAATCTAGTAGACGTAATTTTTTTTTTCTGTTTTTTAAAATTTAAATTTTACATGAAAATTACAAAATAATAAATAAATTTTCAAGGCTTAAAAAATTTATTTCTAGTAATGTAGAGTTTTAAAGTAGAAATTTGATTTTGTTTAGACTTTCAGTCTAATTGGGGGTTAAAAGGATGTAGGCGAAAATTTTTAGAATACTATTTTTACATCATCTTTTTTATTATTTAATAAATGGGATTTTTGTGCTTGTGCATAATTTTTTTGTATACAATTGCATATATAAAATTACTCTGTCAGGCAAAAGATAAAGGCTATGAAACCAAAGACTTAGTGTGTAAGAAATACATAAAGTAGGGTGAAAATCTAGTACCACTGCAATAAAAATGCCTATTTAAAAATGTGCAATTAATTTAGCCCTTGTTCAAATTCTATCGTTTTATTTGATACTGAAGTATCACAAATTCACAATTCAGATGGAACAGGTCGATTGAGTGAAGAGATTTTGGTCGCACCAATGCGATCTAACAGTAAATATGAACTAGTTTAGTTTCATTTTTGACTGCAAAATACACACTGGGGGTGTGGTCTGATAGATTCGGGAAATTCGGAGGGACTTGCGCCATGTTATGGATATTACCGTAATAATAAAGAGTTTGACATTCTAAAAGGGTTATAGTTTAAATTGACTTATGATTTTATTATCCAATTTGACCTTTTATTTTTGAGAAAGTCGAATCCTATTTAATTATGCTTACAATTATAAAGAATCTTTACCTAGTACTCCTATTTCAACCGGGGACGGGCGTGATAAATTGGGACAATGTGATCAAGCTAGTTCAAGGTATATGTCGACGTCGGGATTTTTATTTGTCTATTTTCTATTATTGTCTTTTGGTGTTTTCATGTTAGGTGATATTTGTTTGAAAAAACAAGTTATGAAAAGGTCCGACATGTATATGTTGACGATTGGACTGTAAGAGTCGCTAGTTGGTATTTTTAAATGGTTGTACCAACTCAACCGAGAAAAAGTTTGCACATTGACCTTGTGATATGACACTATTTAACTGGTCTGTGAAACCGAGATTCGTTAGGGTCCGAGGGCTTGATTATGCGGAGGGAAGGTGTTAGGCACCCCCTGACATCCGTGTTACCACGGTGAGTGCCACTTTTTAATTTAAACTATTATCTGAATGTGTGTGTGTGTGTGTGTGTGTGCCAATGTGTAATTATTTGGAAGTAGTGCTTTGCCTCGTTTGTCTATATACAAAGGGTTTGAATTTTGTATAAAAGTTCAGTTTTAACAAGATATAACAATGACGTTTTGTAAAAGAGGTTTTTCAAACCCTTGTGTTCAATAGTAATTGTAACGCCCCGAGAAAATCGGATTTTTGAGAATTAAATTTTTATTTTTATTAAATGAATTTAATTAATTATTTATGGAGCAAGCTAATCGAACGTCGTTCTCTGGCCTAGAAATGTCAGAACATCGTAGGATTTTGGCTACGTAGTAGAATTAAAGTGTTTGAATTTTCAAGACGAAAATAAAAGCTTTTCGAGAAATTTTTCGAAAAATACTATTCACGCATTTCTGTTCGGGAATTATTTTTGAACTTCTGAGAAATACGTAACGATAGGATATTGATGTGAGATGGAATATCCAATAATATTTCAGTTATGGAAAATGTAATATTTCGCTTGTGGACTTAAAACCTAACGTTTAGGAAATGTGACTTTCGAGAAGGAATTTAAATGTATGTAATGAATTAAGCGATGATCGTATACTACGTAGGTATTATATGAGTAATGAATACGAGTATGATACGAGGTATTATACGAGTACGTGTGAATGATGGTATATCATATATATTGAATAAATATACGAGGGGAATACGAGATGAATACGTGATTATACGTTATAAGGCTTTAAGCTCAATGTATTGAATTTATAAAATTGGTAGGATTTGTTAAGTATTATGTGAGCCCAAGTATTGAATGGTTAAGTCCAATGTGAAATTATTAATGTAAGCCCAATGTTTGTTTAATTACAAGCCCAAGGTAATTTAATGTGCAAGCCCAATGATTAAGTAAGTTAATTAAACTAAGGCCCAAAGTAAATATCCAATGGGTTAGGGGATGGTTTAAACCAATGGGGCAACCCATGGATAATCCAATGTGATGAACAAGTAAACTTAGAAGCTAAGTTAGTGTGGTGATCACACAAAGTGCTTATAAGTGATGACAAAGTAAACTTAAGGGCTAAGTGTTGTGGGGAGCAAGTTTACTTAATGCCTAGGTAATGAATAGTAAGGAGGTGGATGGATTAAAGACTAAACTACCCTAACTTAGGATTTCCTATAAATAGCAAGCTTTGTAATTCATTTGTGGGTTGTTATATTTTCATCCAACTTAAGGTTGAGAGCTTATTTAGTAGAGAGAATAAGCACTTATAAAAGCTAGACTTCTATTATTAGATTTTCCACAACAACTTATAGCTTAATGGCTTGAGAGAAAAAGCTAGAGAAGCTTGAGTTCTTATTAAAAGAAGAAAGAAGAAGTTTAAGGTGTAGCAAAAGAACATCAAAGGGTAAGCCATCTTTAACTATGTTTCTCTTCTCTTCCATTGTTAGAGAAAGGGGTATTGGTAGAACTAGCATGCTAAGGAAGGGTAAGAATGAATGGTTAATGGACTTAAGCCGTAATAAGTCATGAATAAGTCATTTCTACTTATATAAGTTATGAACTTATGAAGATCTTGTAAGAACTTGTCATTTGATAATGGTGATGAAGTTAGTATGAACTTAATAAGAAATTGTAAGAACTTGTAACATGTTTACATTAATGGCACTAGTATGTTAAGAAGATGTAAGAATAATGATTAAAGGACTTAACTCATTAATAAGTCATATGAAAATAAGACATAAGTCATTAAATGAAAATATAAGTATTTTATACTTTAATAAGTTACAAAAATCATCAAGAATAGGTAATGACTTATCATGAATATAAGTTAACGAAGCATGTATGTCAAGGTGATAGTATAATGGATTGAATCCAAGTGAAATGGTTTAAAAATCTCAAGTAAACGAAGTTTCGCCAGAATTTACACGATTAGACGACGATCGTCGAATTCGTGAAATTCTCGGAATGGAAGTCGAATTTTGATATTGAGCTTGGAAACATTGGTTTTCAATGGAGACAAGTCGTATTTGTCATTATAGAGTTGCGGACTCGAAAATGGCCGGATTCCGACTTAGAACGAAGAAACTAGCTTTGAACGTTCATGAACGTTTATCGTTTTCATTAAAAAGGGACTAATAGGTGAAATTTTAGCAAACAAAGTCTATTAGATAAAATTCTTGCATGAACGCATAGAGTACGTAATTTGTGAATCGTAGGCTCTTGAATGAGCCAATTCGGACTTATAACGAAGAAGTTACGAGTTCGGGAATCTCGCAAAGTTAAAAATCATCAAAACTATCTCGTGGCTCAGAGTCAAGCGCAATGACGCGACTCCAAGCTTAAATGACGGCGTCATGTATACTAAAGTGAGCTTTGAGACTTTGCAAGTTTAGCTGCAGTCATGACGATAGTTAACAAAGGGACTCATGGCCAGTAGGCCGAAGTCCGGTCTCCAAGCCTTAATGGGCGGATGATAGCAGTACGGCTTAACAAAGGAATACTGGCACCGCAGCGCCAGCCTTAAAACATAGACAATGAAGAATGTTTACAAGTGGAACATGAATGGGAATTGTTAACAATGAGTTAAAGAACTTAATCAAACATTATTAAGTTATAATTGAACCCCAAGTATGATCACTTAGGGTTAAAGAAAGTCAATGGAAGATGAACGTAAACAGTATGCAATAAACGTACTTAATCAATGACGATCGCATTTCGCTTAACGTAAAGAACGTTAGTAAGCCGTAAGGACGGATAATTAACTTGAACCGAGTTGTAATAATGAAGTAATTTCACTTAAGTGTTAGAAGAAAATGAAGTTAGTAAGAATGATGTAAAAGAATGACGGAAAGCCGGAACCCATAATAATAAATCTAATACGGGATTAGATTGAGAAGTAGGGTAAGATTCTTTAGGAACTATGTATGTTCATTCATGACCTAATGTGGTATGTTATGTGATTATGTATTGTAGAGATCGTAAAGACTCAAAGGAAACGAATTGTCTTTCAGAGCGCATTTACCGAAGGCAAGTTTTTTTTTCTTAAACGTTTGTCTAACCTTCGTGTTAGCCAGGTTTTCAAATCATTCAAGTTATGAGATGCATGTATGGTTTTAAAGAAAGAGTCGATGCCAGTTTTGCTCGGCTAGACTAATCGTAATAGATTGATTGAATTGTTTACAAGTATTTCAATATAGAATTGCTAACGCTATCCTACGCCAACTAATTGGTACGGATTCAAGGTAAGTCTGAATATGTATAAACAAATGTATTTTCATCGAGTATTAGATGGGCACGTGAGGTTGCCACAACTTAAACGTACACACGTTTAATGGATGTAGTGTTGATCAACATAGGGTACTATAGGCTGATCACCTAGATGTACTCGTAAGATATGCCAGACTTACAGACTTCATGCCGGGTTGTCCTTTTCAAAGAAACTATAAGACGTTCACGTCTTGAACCAGAATTGATGAATATTGTTATTGTAAAATGTTTTGAAGGAAAAAGGAAAGCTATTTTGAATTATTGATAGTACTTCGTAACTATCATCCAGTTATTGAAGATATACGATTCCTATGTTTCAAGCATGTTTTAAAAAATGAAATTGTTGTACTTGCTGAGCTTGTTATGCTCACTCTTGCTTGAACCATATGAATGCAAATTTTTAACCTAATGGACCAAGGATTCTACAAGGATAAAGAGAAGGCTAAAGTGAGCGTGTAGATTGCCTATGTAATAGTATAGGTTTGTAATGATAATATTTGATATTATGACAAGAACAAATGTAATCAGTTATAAAGAACACGGGGAATAGTAGTATTTTTTGGAATATATATAAGACATATTCGTTTCTTTTGAGGCATTTCAATTGAATGTTTGTGTGAATCAGTAGCATAGTGGAGCACCATATGTCGGGTTGAAAGAAACCCCGGATTTGGGGCGCCACAAAGTTGGTATCAAAGCATTAGGTTATAAAACTTAAGGGGAAAAGAACCTTAGGCTCATAACCTCGTTAAGGAAGAGAAGTCAGAAGGAAGTAAACTCGAGCTTTACTTGAGTTGAATGAGTCAATAAGGTATTGAGGAAACTCAAGATCAAAAGATTTAAAAGATGGAAAGTAACCCTAAATAAATTAAATGTGATTTGTGCTTATACGATTACGTGTTATGTACTAATCAACATATGTATTATTGTAGGATGTCGATCGATAGCTTGATGTATAGAGATATACATGCGGTGAGCGAAGAGCTTGTGAACCGAGTAGAGCACTACTATGCCATGCCAAATGGCGGAGGTACCAATAGTGATTCTAGAGGAGTTTGAGGCGGAGGAGTACTTTTTCGAGGAAGACTACCGAGGGAGAGATGGATATAACGTCATACCTTAGTATGATGAATGAGATGGAGGGCGAAGAGAGGTAACATCGATTTCTACAAAGTGGTACCTACATTGAGTCATCACCTCCGGATGCAATGGAAGCATTGTATCTGGTAGCGCTGACAGAATGTCTGTTCGGGTACAGGTTATGCAGAATCGAGTGAAGAGATTAGTTATCTCCATGAAGCTAAGATGTCTCGCAGAAGCGATTTTGAGTTAAAGCACGATAAGCGGTGCTTATGGCAAGAAAGAAAGCTAGGAATTTTAAGGCAGAGGCCGATGAGCTTAGAGAGAAGGCGGGGAGAAGGGATAGGAAGATAAGCACGGATGTCTTACATCCATGAGAGTGCACATAAGGATTTCAAGTTTAAGGTTGCTTGTTATTCCAATGAGTCAGGAAAAACCCGTCATACTATTAGTCGGGATACTGTAGCGGCGATTGCGAATGAGAAGCACGAGGATGCTGTTATGCATTATTAGAAGTCTAGAATTATAAATATGTGGGTAGTGACGTAAAACCCTCTTTTAAAGGGTAGTCTTTTGTAAATCCCAACTTTTGTGAAGTTCAATTGCGGGATAGAAATGTAATAGCATTTGGCTATGAAAACAAGTTGTAAATAGTTTCAAACTATAAAGAAGCATATGTATATAATGAAGTTTTCATGGAAATGATTTGTTATGATGCGATCTGGTATGTGGCGATTAATAACGAAGTAAGTAAATAGATAATAATGAAATTTTATTTAATCTAAAAATGTCGCCAGGGAGAAGATAATGTAATAAGGAAGCGGAATCACGTAATGATAACTAATGGGGTCAACACAACCCTATGCAAGAGTTCGTTAATTTATTAACGGCTGCATTAACCGAACCGAGGGGTAGAGTACCCGTGAAACCTAAGGTAGCTAGAACGATTACCTTTAAAGAGTTTAAAAGCATAGGTCCGCCGGAGTTCAAATGAACGACGAACCCAATCGAGGCCCATACCGGGGTAAAAGTAATAGAGAAGGCGTTTTGTTATTACAAACGTAGGTTAGCCGCATAAGTTTTCTTTTGTGACTTACCTAAGGAAGAGTAAAGCCAACTTTTGGTGGGAGGCTCACCAGGGTGGGGCTGGAACAGAGGTAGTAGCGTGGGAACAATTTAAGAAGGTTTTCTTCGAGAATTATTTTCCTTATAAGACATGTGAGGGAGGATAGAGATTGAATTCTTAGAACTTAAGCAAGGGGATATGATATTTCCCCAGTACGTGACCAAATTCAAATGAATTGGCAAGGTTTGTTTCACATCAAGTGGACAAGGAGGAGGTGAAGGCTCGTAGATTGGAGCAGGGCCTGAGACCCTAGCTCTATAGTGGGATTTTGGTGATCTAGAGTGTTTCCTATGGGATCATTCTGGAGAAGGTGATTATAGCATAAGATGGTAGTGAGTTGTAGACTCAATACCACAAAGAGGGAAAAGATGAGAGCAAGAGAGAGGAAGGAACCAAGGTAGAGAATGGTAGTGGCAGTATGCCAAAGAGACAGAAATTTTTAACTCCGAGAATACTGGAGTGGGACAAGGGGATCCTAAGTGTAGGATTAAGGTGTGTAAGACAGGTGGAAAGACTTATCTAGGAGTCTGTATGAAAAGGGGTTATAAGTACCTTTAAACATTAAAATAGAGGAAGAGGAAATAACTTTCATTAAATTATATTTGTGAAAATTATTTCATGGATAATAGAAGTAAGTAGGTATCAGTAGATAAGTACTGTTCATGTCGAGAGGATTTGAGGAAATTCTCGGTATGAATGGGTTGATTAACAATAGAACTATAACAAATAGTTATAAGTAAAGTGTGAACCTTTAGTTTTTCTCAGAAAATCTAAGGTAGTAATTTACGGTAATAAAATACAGCGACATTATTATTGTCGAACCATGACACAAGTTAGGTTGGTGTTAAGGTAGAAGATGAGTCGTTACGGTTGCGTATCGACCATTGTAATAGGAGTAAGTTAGCGGTTAAGGATAAATACCCATGGCCCATGATCGATGATCTAATTGGTCAGTTGAGAGGGGCAAAGAATTTTTATAAAGATAGATATATGTATGGGGTATAGTCGGTTGGAAGTAAGGAAGAAGGAGGAGGTACCTAAGATGACGTTCAGAATTCGTTATGGTTATGACAAGTTTCGGTTTTGTCATTTAGGTTGACTAATGTGCTTGAAGTAGGTTTTTTTCCGTAAGGGCGCCAATCAAGTCGGTGGCCAATTTGATAGTTACCCTTGTGGGATGCTATGGTTGAAGGTACCATTAAGCGTCATGAGATTTAAAAGAAAGGTTGATTAAGGCACTGTATTATCTTTATCAGATGATACGAGGAAGTTTTGTAGTGTATCTCGATGTTTGCATAGATGTTATGATTGCGTGCTCTTATAGCATGACAATGTTCTATAATTGGCAGCAGTAGTTTTTGAATTAAAAATATGAAGATAGTATTTATTCGGAGAGAAGCGTGAGATATACAAGGACTCTAAGAGTCTGAAATATATCTCCACACGTAAGAGTTGAATATGTAGTAGTAGAGAGGATCGTGATATCTTATATCATTCAGGGAAGGTAAACGTTGTAGCCGATGCGTTAAGTAGGAGGGGTAGGGAAAGCTATCGATGCTAACGACTCAGAATGAGTTAATAATGGAAATGGTAAGATCAGAGTTAGAAGTTAAATTAAGGAATGAAGGGGTAGAATTGTTATTCAAAAAGTAGACTCAATCCACGATAATGGAGTGAGTTAAGTAAGTACAACTAAGATAATATAGAGATATCGTAATGTGTTATTAAGTGTTTAACATCCAACTCAAATTGTTAACATGAAGTGATAAGTCATGTGTGAAAAGATAATACCTTCGATGAAGGTGAAATGGAAGAACCCCAATGTCGAAGAAGCATTGTGGGAACTCGAGATTTAAATAAAGGAAAATTATCCTCTGTGGTGTAGGTATTATTAGCAAGATTCTGGGGATAGAATCCTTATAAGGAGGGAAGAGTGTAACGCCCCAAGAAAATCGGATTTTTGAGAATGTAAACTCCAGGCCTGACAGAAATGTATATATATATATATATATATATATATATATATATTCTCAATTCATCGATTGAGCCTGGATCGATATATCCAGTGCGTTTATATTTCTGTCAGGCCTGAAGATCACTTCATGGCCATTTACAGCTTATATATATATATATATATATATATATATATATACTAGCTGGGTCCCATGCCTCCGGCACTTATGGACGATGGGATTTATCTCAAACTTTGAACGACCCAGATAATTTATTGAGTGAGCGGGAAATTCAAAATCATTTGTATTTTATTAGATATATATATATATATATATATATATATATATATATATATATATATATATATATATATATATATATATATATATACAGTCCGGATCTTAAGCTCACCCATTATCTAGCTCACCTTGCTCATTCCCTTTTAACGACGTGTCCAGGTATGACGATTCGGTCCTGTTGGTCGTTTTACCGATCAATATATGCGTGCAAGTATACACGATCAACAAGTAATAAAGAGTAAGTAAAGTATCGTTCCCACAAAGAATTAACTAATAAAGTTCACCAAGCAATAGACCATAACCATTTCAGTCTTATTTAAACGAATGATTTAATATTTTATATTTAAACTATGAAATTAATTGAACCTAACTATTCCTAGAGTAAGAATAGATAATGAAGACCTGAGATCACAATTTCATCTATTGACTCATTCAAATCCACACATTTCATGTTAAGCCAAACTAATTGTACCGGATTGTTAGTCAAGAACACGAAAGTAAAGTATAGCCATCTCTCAATGTACCATACACAAATCACATGCAATCCACAGTTGATAGAATACACATGAACACCCACATTACCTAAACCACTATATGTCAATGTGATTTACAAATAATTAGGGTTTAAGCCCAAGTTCTCAATTGACTGTGAATGGTGCTTTGGTATATGTCTATCCTAAGCACAAATCATACATCCCATCACAATATAGAATATATTATCACAAACTATTAAGATCATCAGATCCAAACCCATACATCGTCTCTCAAGTCCATATGGATTATCACAGTAATTGATGGCCAATCAAATAAGCAAATAACATGAATCTAAATAGACAATCCTATAGTAATCAATAAGGCTAACAATGAAATATATCATAATAAACTAATCCATAGAATCCATTGCAATCTCAGAATAGAGTTTAAATCATAGTTGAATCAAATCTATCATCCATATATTGAATAAACATCACAAGATTACAAATAAGAATCAAAGAGAGGATAAAAGTAGAGAATTGAAGTGCAAATCTGTTCTCCTACTCCAAGATGGAATCTCTGATGCTTCCTAATTGCTTCAAGTCTTCAATCTCATCAACTCTAGAAATCACTACTTTAATCTACTCTAATCTAATATCGAAATTAAAGAGAAGAAAACAAATAATGATAGCTTATTGATCCCCCAAGGGGTGGTATCCCCCCTTTACAATTGAAATAAGTCTAATATATAAGCCCTAGTTAAACCTCTCCCCTCGGTTATGCTTCCAATTTCCAATTTAAAATAGTCAATTAGCAGCTGCAGATGTCGCGCGCGGACGCGCGAGTCCCCTTTGTAATCATCGCGCGGGCGCGTGTGTGTAAAGTAGGCTCTATCCGGTTGCTTACGCGGGCACGTGTGTTGAAGCTCAGTATAGCCAAGGCAGCATGCTGCGCGGGCTTCGCAGCTTGAATTCTCGGGTTCTGCTTCGCTTCACGTGTCATGTCACATCGATGCTTTAACATGCAACTTTTGCTCTTTTGTTCACCACTGCTTAGCTCTTTTGTTCACTCGATCCTCATGTTGTGCCTTCATTGATCACCTACCCTCTACCAATGCCGAGCTCATGCCATTTCCTGCACTTTTGCACCAAAGGAGTTCTCAATACATGCAATGCAAAATATTATGGAATGCAACTAAAAACACACTAAAATATACTTGAGATGGGCATAGTTCTCGTGAATTTATATTCAATAAGTAGGTATAAAACCCACTTATCAAATAACGCCCGAAGGGACTGGTCATTGCAAGTCATTGCACATAGCGGTTATGTCCTTCGAATACGTGGTCGCAGGAGTGTTGATAGATGAGGGTCCTCCTTGAATATCTGTCCTTATGCCACCTTGGAGAAGATGAATATCAATCTCAATAGAGTTTGAAGAAGCCATACAATTATCAAAGCTTTCGACGGATCCCGACGAAATGCTATCGGGGAGATTGAACTACCTATAGAGATTGGTCCATATACATTCTGCGTATCCTTTCATGTGCTCAAAATAGATACATGATACAACCTACTTTTGGGAAGATCGTGGATTCATATGGCCAGACTCGTCCCGTCCACCCTTCATCAGCAGTTTAAATACATCATTAACAACAACCTAGTCACTGTTAATGCTGAGCCAGAATGTCCTGAACAAGGTGACATTCCACACATCAATTTTAATTCAGAAGTTGAGCATGTCAGCTTCCATGCCCTGGAGGTGAGCAACACTCACTACCATCCCATTGGGGCGCCACCTCTTAGACCCAAAATTTCTGCCGAGGTAATGTCGGCGAGGCAAGAGATGTTTTCTTTGGGTTACTAACCAGGACAAGGGTTGGGCAAAGACCATCAGGGCATCAAGCGCCTAATTCAAGTTCCCAGTCAAACAGGGACAGTCAGACTAGGCTATTCTGCTAGCTCCACTCACAGGAATCCTCACACACACAAACATGTTCCTTCCTTTTCAGCCATACGACGATTGCCTACACCTATAGGAACTGAATCCATACAGACTTCAGTAAAGGTTCTTGTACATGTGATGACTAGTTATTTCCTAAGCCGATACCAGTCAAAGGAAAAGAAGTCTTGGTACCAGATCCAGAGGCGGAGGAAAAGGACCAGAGGCGTAAGCAGGACATTGCCAGACACTTATCAAACATACGCATCATCGTCCATACGGACAGTACAAACAAAATTACCTCAGATGATGATTGTCCAGATATCATGGTCATCATTCGGGACAAGGAGGACGACAACAACCCCTCCGTCACAATAGTCCACCAGAACTTCACTATTGGCAATTGGAGCAGCACTCCTTACATTTGCCGACGAGGGTAAAAAGGGCTGAAACTCCCTCTACCCTGTAGATAACAATAACTGCTTACTTTTTGTATAGTATTAGTAGTTGTTTTGTCATTACATGCTAACACTTTGTATGATTGAACAGTTTCATATATTAAGTGAAAGCATTTTGTGTCAGGACTCTAAAGTTAGATGTGCCTATACTTGCTGACGAGGTGCCTTTTCTCCACAAGGACTGTAACTTTGATGTAAAGTTGGACTCAGACTTGATGGAAATACAAGAGGACTATGAGATACCTAAGGAGATCAAAGAATGGGTCGAAGACAAACCCAAGCCAAATCTTGATCACACCACCTCTTTTAACCTCGGAACCTTAGAAAACCCTAAACAAATCCAGATTGGTATGGATCTCACTCCAAACCAAATGAATGACATGGTTACTCAATTGACCCAATTCCAAGATGTGTTTGCATGGTCTCATGAAGACATGGTCAGTTTGTCTACTGATATTGTTATTCATCGCCTCCCCATCATGGCTCTGGCATCATCATGGTGTCAACATACCCTGAATAACTATCCAACATAGTCCCCGTGCTCAAACCGGGAGGGAAGGTCTGAGTTTGCCTGGATTATCGTGATCTGAATAAAGCTTGCCTCAAAGATAGCTTTCCCGTGCCATTCATCCATATACTCATTGACAATACAGCTCAATACGACATGTACTCCTTTGCTGATTACTTTATGGGGTACCATCAAATCATGATTGCTGATGAGGATCGTGAGAAAATTGCATTCATCACTCCTTGGGGAACTTTTGCTACAAACGGTTGTCATTCAGCCTCAGCAATGTCGGAGCTACCTACCAACGAGCCATGATGGCTCTTTTCCATGATTTAATGCACAAAGAGATAGAGATCTATGTGGATGACATCATTGTCAAGTCCCTAAGGGAGAAAGACCACCTAGACCATCTCAGAAAGCTCTTCAACAGGTTGCGTAAGTACAAATTAAAGTTGAATCCAGCCAAGTGCGCCTTTGGCGTCAAATCAGGCAAGTTGCTAGGTTTCCTAGTCAGCCACAAGGGGATTGAGCAGGATCCCACCAAAAATCCAGTTCATTATGGAAATGCCCATTCCTCAGACAGAGAAGAAAATACGGGGATTTTTGGGAAGAGTCAACTTCATTAGCAGATTCATCTCCCAACTCACAACAACCTGAGAGCCTATCTTCAAGTTGTTAAGGAAGAACTCCTCCATGAAATGGAATGATGAGTGCCAGAAAGCCTTCATTACAATCAAAGAGCATCTAGTCAACACTCCTATTTTGGTACCCCCCCAGGGATGATGTTCCCCTGTCTACGTACATGTCCATCAATGATAATGCCATGGGCTGCATGCTGGGACAGAAAGACGATAGATGCCAAGAGCGAGCTATCTACTACCTCAACAAAAGATTCAGCAGCAGTGAACACAAGTACACTCTGATTTAGAAAACTTATTATGCTTTAGCATGGGCTTCCATGAGGTTACAACATTACCTCCATGGTCACACAAACCATCTCATATCCCGCGTGGATCCTCTCAAGTACGTGTTCAGTAAACCCATGATGAATTGCTGACTGTCCATATGACAGTTGATCCTACAACAATTTGACATCGTCTATGTGACGCAAAAGTCCATCAAAGGTCAAGGAATTGTGGATCAACTTGTGATGCCCCCAAAATAGGTATACATCGCCCATCTTGAGTCGCTAAATACATGGTACAAAAATCAAATACAAACTTCTTTAATACAACTGTCGTGTAAAAATACAACAAAACATAGCTGAGTTTTTAAACGAATATTGTCTTCTAGACAATATCCACACTCAATGAAGTCCTCATTACAATTATAATCACACTATTTCACAGAATAGTGAGGACCACTAAAGCCACTTATCCTGGACTATCACTCCATTCCCTGACTCGTCCCAGCTATAGTCTCATTTCCTGAAGAGAACAATGAAAGAAAAGGGTGAGCTCAACTAGCCCAGTAAGAAATATTATGACTAAGATAATACCGAATAAATTATCCTTAGCCTTCAATAGTATAACAACTGATAGAATATAATAGACAAAAATTTTTAGATCAACAACTGCAGCGGAACAAACAATCCATTAGAAAAGTCAAGTAAAGCATGATATCTACTATCTTCTATGATTTAAAAAGTTTTTCATCAACTTTATCGATGAGACTCAGCTTAATAAATAAACCACATCATTGAATCATCCCTGCACTACGGGCCAAGGATATTCATGTAATCATCAATGGTCATGATTATACCGAATAATCCTTGGTCATAATCATACCAATAACTGTCCATTAATGCACTACGGGCCAATGAGGATTTTTACCACATCATTTATAGCATTACGGGTCATGAGTATACCGAATGATCCCTGGTCATAATCATACAAATCAACAGTCCATCTATGCACGTAAGCCAAAGATGACTTTCATCACAATATAAGCATGAGGATGATGATAATGATATAAGAATTCAATTAAAAGAAAGCAAAGGATAAATTTTTATTGATTTATAATTTAATTTATCCAGAATTTAATAATGATCAAATTATCAACATGATACTGCTTTGTGGAGTAAAATTCAAGAATGATATTGTATCAAAAATGTTTGGATCGAAAAGAAATCAATTTTTGTCATGAATAGTACTCTGGGTGAATAGTACCCGTGTGAATAGTATCCCATGAATAGTACTTTGGGAATAGTACCATGTGAATAGTACTTTGTGAATAGTAACTCATGAATAATAACTTGTATTCATAAATAGTACCGTATATGTGAATAGTATTGTATATGTGAATAGTACCCATGAATAGTACTCCATGAATAGTACTCATAAAAGGAAAATACAAAAGAAAACGATATTCCATGATGAGTATAAAAGAAAAGATATCTTATACGAGTATAATAGAATATAGAAAACTGCAAATGGATTTTCACCCACAATGCGGTAATTCACGTGAGCGGATCATTTCCATAATTTAATAAAGAATGAATATGAAGGGTCATTCACCATGCATGTGGTAGTCATACAGACAAAAGTTATTCCAATGAGAATAATAAAGAATGGAATAATGTAAGAATTTCACCATACATACGGTGGTAGTCGGCGTAGAGACAAAGTTATTCCAATGTAATAATAAAGAATGGAATAACAACCCTTACGAGTATTGAAAGAAAATAACTCTCTTCATGAATACGAAAGAAACAATACCCCTTACGAATATTGAACGAATATAATATTCCTTACGAATACAAAAAATAATATCGTAATCGAATATGAAATAAATAACACCCCTTACGAATATTGAAAAAAAATAACTCTCTTCATGAATACGAAAGAAATAATACCCCTTACGACTGTTGAACGAAAATAATATTCCTACGAATATTGAATGAAGATGATATTCCTTATGAATATTGAACAAAAATAATATTCATAAGAATACGAAAAATAATCTCTCTTCAGAATATGAAAAAAAATAATACCCCTTACCTCAAAAGAAGACTGGATACTGGAATAGTGAAGTAGCAGACTTCTCTTCTTCTTTCTCTCTATAGCTTCTCTCTATAATTGCTCTTGTGAGTCTTAGTGAATTGGTGAGAATGAAGGAAGAATGAACTTCTATTTATAGGAAAACATAGTTTCGATAATTGCACGTTTTTGGGCTCGAAATATTACAGTATAATACCTTCATCTTTTCTTTCATTTTTAATTTAGTCCTGCAAGTATTATCAAACTTGCACCACCTCCCCTAATAGTATATCATGTGAATCAATAGTACAATCATGTGACTCAATAGTTCTATACATGTGAAAAAAATAATTATAGTATAGTACCTTCATCTATACCTCCATTTTTAATTTAGTCATGCAAGTATTATCAATCTTGCACCACCTCCCCTAATAGTACATGCATGTGAATCAATAGTACACACATGTGAACAAATAGTTATAATCATCTAAATTAATAGCAATTAATTGCTCATTTATTCGATTAATTACCCGATTGGTCAATATAACCTCCATACATCAATTATTATCGGAATAGATGTCGATTTCCACTAACACTAATAATTCCAACACAATGGAAATATCAATTTCATCTTTAATCAACACGAACGTATTCATCATTAATATTATAACTCACAATATTTAACAACCAGATCATTCCCAGGAAAGAGGGGGCTTTCCGATAAGGATTTCTCCCTATTGGCGCGCAATTAGGTGACCAAACCTCTCCTTGATAGAACTTTCTAGACATCGTCAATATTGAAAATAATAATATGAATAACTTTGTCGTCTCAATTATTGATTTAATAATATAAAATATTGATACTGTGACAATAATTGAATCAATAATATGAGAGATATTATGCAGCAATTACTGTAGCAATAATTGAGTATAACTGAGTGAGTTCTCACGTAAGCATCAATAATCAATACCGTGTGCTACTATGCAACCATGCGTATTACTGTACTTTTACCACAGAGTAGTTCAACAGTTTAACGGTAAAACTTTCGCCGTTATTTTTAAAAATATTTCAATCATTTTCCAACTACGGCAGTACCTCCGTTGTGGGGTCCACTAATGTTTGTGCCATCGTACGAATATTCCCTGTTAAAACGAATATTCCCCGACCAATCGAATATTCCCCGACCAATCGAATATTCCCCGACACAACGAATATTTTATATCAACTTGCTTACTTTGAAAAATTTTCAAATGTCACCCTTAACTTTAACCTTTATCAATTTAACCATTTACTAAATAACATAATAATTATAAGAAAATTGAATACCTTCATTTCATAAAATTCGGGGCCTCCCACAACTGGCCTCCGCACCTTCAGGGGATTTCAAACCCTTTGAAACATACTTCCCCAATGAAGGGGTAATAACAGTTCAGCAACACCATCAGAACGATACACACCAATCATGGAAGATGTATTTTGATGGAGCTGTAAACATGGAAGGCTCTAGAGCCGGAGCAGTTCTAGTATCCATGACAGGGGAGTAGCATCCCGTCGTCGTCAAATTGCAGTTTGCCAACACCAACAACACAGCTGAGTATGAAGGCCGTATCATGGGGCTAAAACTTGCTCAATCAATGGGCAGCAGACGGTTAACTATCTTTGGGAATTCTGAATTGGTAATCAGACAAACCATATGAATCTATACACCAAAGAGCAACATTTGCTGCCTTACCATCGGTAGGTTCTACAGATGGCCTCGGAGTTTGAAGAAATATCCTTCCTCCACATTCCTCAGAATAGGAATAACTTTGTGGATGCGCTAGCAACCTTGGCCTCTTTGATCAACATACTTGACAAGGAAAAATGCCAACCATCACATTTGCCAGAAAAAAGGCACCAGCCTATGGGAACTAAATTGGAGAAGTATCGGATGAGCTACCTCCCATCCAACACCCTTGGTATCATTATATCAAGGAGTACTTACAAGATGGATCTACACCCGCTGAGGCAAGCCCGACTGAAAGAAGGCGGATCCATCGACTGGCTATGAAATTCTACCTGAGCAGAGATGCACTCTACAAAAGAGATGTAGGACTAGGTCTCCTCAAATGTCTGGACAAGGACCAAGCTCAGAGGATCATAGATGAAATCAATGGTGGAGTATGTGGCCCACACATGAGCGGCCCCCTACTTGTAAAGAAGATCCTAAGAATAGGGCATTATTGGCTCTCTCTCAAAGCTGATTGTGATGATCACGTCAAGTGATGTTACCAATGCCAAATTCATGGGAATGCTATCCACGCCCCTTCAAGGGAGCTCCACAATATGAGTTCACACTGGCCCTTCTCAATGTGGGGAATGGACGTGATCGGGCCCATCGAGCCAAAAGCCAGTAATGGGCATCAGTTTATCTTCACCATGATCGACTACTTCACTGAGTGGGTAGAAGCAGCCTCCTTCCCCAGGGTTACAAAAGAAGTCATCATTGCTTTCATCAGAAACAATGTCATTTGTCGATATGGACAACCGGAGGTAATTGTATCAGACAATGCTAAGAACCTCAATAACAAAATGATGGAGGAGTTATGCAGTAAATTCCATATCAAGCATCTCAACTCCGTCATCTACCGTCCAAAGATGAATGGTGTTGTTAAAGCGGCTAATAAAAACATCAAGAAGATCATGCAAAAGATGTCCGCAAATCACAAAGGATGGCCTGACTTGTTGCCTCTGACTCTGTTAGCCTACAGAACATCAATGTGCACTTCCACTTGGGCAACCCCCTACTCATTAACCTATGGGATAGAAGCAGTGCTCCCCATAGAGGTGGAAATGGAATCCCTCAGAGTGTTGATAGACGCTCAGCTGGATGAAGACAAATTGTTACAAGATATGTATCACTAATTATCTCTAATAGACGAAAGGCGAACCACTTGTATCTTCCATGGTCAATTATATCAACAAAGGATCGCCAGATCCTATAACAGAAAAGTCCGGCTACGATAGTTTTAACAACATGACTTGGTTTTAAAGAAGATCATTGACAACCAAGATCAGTCCAAAGGAAAATTCGCCCCAAATTGGGAAGGCCCATTTGTTGTCAAAGAGGTATTGACAGGAGGCGCTTTGTGACGCCCCCAAAATTAGGTATACATCACCCATCTTGAATCGCTAGATACATGGTACAGAATTCAAATACAACTTAATAATACAACTGTCGTGTACAATACGACAAAACATAAACTGTGAGTTTGAATACAAATATTGTCTACTAGAGAATATACAAACTCAAAAAGAGTCTTCATTACAATTATTATCACACTATTTCACAGAATAGTGAGGACTACTAATGCACCATCTAGGACCATCACTGTTTCCGACTAGTCCCGACTACGTTCTCATTTCCTAAAGAGAAAAAGTGAAAGAAAGGTGAGCTCAACTAGCCCGAAGAAGAAATATTATGACTAAGATAATGCATAATAATTTATCGTTAGCCTTCAACACGGTGTTAAACCGATAAAATATAATAACTATCAAGTTTAATCGCATGAATGAACAAGCAATCCATTAAAAGAGTCAAGTAGAGAATAAAATCTACTATCTTCTATGATTTAAAAGGTTTTTCATGACTTTTATCGCTGAGACTTAGCTTAATAAATAATCCACATCATCAAATCATCCCTGCACTACAGGCCAAGGATATTCTTTAGTATCACGACCACAAATTATCCATGCACTACGGGCCAAAGATAATCATGTTTTCATCAACGGTCCTGATCATGCCATAAAACAATTCATTTTTGCACTACGACCAAAGAGAATCCATAGCCATAATCATACCAAAAACTATCCATCAATGCACTACGGGCCAATGAGGACTTTTTTCACATCATTTGTAACATTACGATCATGATTACACCGAATAATCCCTGGTCATAATCATACCAAGTCCATCTATGCACTACAGGCCACAGATGACTTTCAAAAAAATATAAACATGAGGATGATGACAATGATATAAGAATTCAATAAAACAAGTTCAACAATTAATTTATTCATGAACTAATAACGTCCAAATTGTCAACATGATACTGCTTTATAAAGTAAAATTCAAGAATTCTCAGAAGAATATTTCCATGAAAAGATACTGAATGAAGCGCAAATATCAAGGATATTCCACTAATTTCATGGAGTATAGAAGTCAAAACTTTAACCAACTGAGTATAATAAAGAATGGAATAACAAAAGAAATCACCAAGCATGCGCGATTGCAGATAGACAAGTTATTCCAACAGAATAATAATTAACGGAACCAGTCATGCGTAAAGCAATCACTGGATGTTCCAATGTAATAATAAAGAATGTAATAATAACAAATCACCATGCATGCGGTACCAGACAGACAAAAGTTATTCCAACAAAATACTAAATAACGGAACCGGTGAGGCAAAATTCGCACCGGCTGAGGATGTTCCAATGTAATAATATAGAATAGAATAACAACAGAAATCACCATGCATGCGGTACCAGCGCAGACAGAAAGGTTTTCCAACGAGAATCACCAATAAAGGCGGAACCCGTGTCCGGCAGTAAAGCGATGAGATATGATATTTCAGAATAATAATAATAAAGATTAACCAGTCCCACGTAAAATGCACGAAGACGTTCAAGTGTATAAGTTTCTCGATTCGGTAAGAAATGAGCAGACTTGGTCAATCTATCAACAATGACCCAAATCGCATCTATGCCTTGAGAAACTTTGGGAAGACCAGGAACAAAATCCATGGTAATGTGCTCCCACTTCCATTCTGGAATTTCAAGTGGTTGTAATGGACCTTTTGGTACTTGATGCTCCGCCTTGACTCATTGACACGTTAGACACCTTGAGATAAACAGCGCTATCTCTATCTTCATATTGCTCCACCAAAATGTATGACGAATATCATGATACATTTTGGTACTCCCAAGATGGATTACAAACGGTGTGTTATGCGCCTCCATCATGATTTTATACTTTAAATCAGGGTCGTTAGGAACATAAAGTCTGGAGGTGACTCCAAGTATTCCTTCTTTATCGATTCTTGCTTCCGGCATAACACCTTCTTGCACTTTCTTCCTCATACGCAAATTTCTAGAGTCCAGTAGCTCGAAAGCGACTTTAACTTTATCAATTAAAAGTCGGTTCTACTCGTATATTCACCATCATCACATGGGTCCCTGGAGTCTTTAACTCTATCTCCATCCTTTGTAAGTCACACAAAATGGGCCTTTGCATTGACAATATCGCATTCGCACTTACATATGATCTTCTACTCAATGTGTTAGCTACCACATTCGCTTTTCCAGGATGGTATTGGATGGTATGATCATAATCTTTCAACAGTTCAAGCCAACATCGTTGTCGCATGTTGAGTTCCTTTTGAGTGAAGAAATATTTTAGGCTTTTATGATCCGTAAAGATCTCCACTTTCTCCCCATACAAGTAATGCCTCCAAATCTTTAGTGCGAAGATAACAGCTGCCAACTCTAGATCATGAGTAGAATAATTTCTCTCATATTCTTTGAGTTGTCGTGAGGCATAGGCTATGACTTTCCCATGTTGCATGAGAACACATCCTAACCCTTTGCCCAAAGCATCACTATAGATGACAAATCCCTCCGAACCAGATGGTATTGTCAGAACAGGTGCTGAAATGAGTCTCCTCATAAGTTCTTGAAAACTCTTCTCACATTCCTCGCTCCAACCGAACTTTGTATCTTTCCGAGTCAGCTGAGTTAGTGGAGTAGCGATTCGAGAAAACCCTTCTACGAATCTCCGATAATAACCAAACTAAGCCGAGAAAGCTACGATTACTTCGATCATCGATTTAGGTTGCTCCCGACTTTGAATAGCTTCAATCTTTCTTTGGGTCAACAGATATTCCATGACTTGATACCACGTGCCCAAGGAATGCTACTTCCTCAAGCCAGAACTCGCATTTCTTTAACTTGGCATAAAGCTTATATTCACGAAGCTTTTGAAGTATCAGCCTCAAGTGTTGCTCATGATCTTCACGGGTTTTGGAATATATGAGGATGTCATTAATAAAGACAACCACAAAGTGATCCAAATATTCCTTGAATACTCGGTTCATCATATCCATGAAGGCAGCAAGAGCATTAGTCAATCCAAAGGACATGACTAGGAATTCATAATTCCTGTATTGAGTTTCAAAGTCGTCTTTGGAATGTCATCGATTCTAATATTCAATTGGTGATATCCTAACGAAGATCAATCTTTGAAAAGAATTTGGCTCCTTGCAACCGGGTCAAACAGTCATCAATACGTGGCAATGGGTACCTATTTTGATGGTGACATGATTCAACTCGATAATCAATACAAAGTCGCATACTCCCATCTTTCTTCTTCACGAATAGAACAGAGCACCCCAAGGAGAAGTACTAGGGACGAATAAAGCCAATGTCTAACAATTCCTGCAGTTTAGTCTTTAACTCTCGAAGTTTAATAGAGCCATTCGATATGGGGCTTTGGAAATGGGTTTTGTACCGGGTTCAAGGTCGATACAAAATTCAATTTCACGCTCTGGGGGTAGGCCAGGATGTTCTTCAGGGAATACGTCAGGAAATTCATTAACAATAGAAATATCATTCAAAACTGACGTATTTTTGTTTATATCTGTGACGTGGGCTAAGCAAGCTTGACATCTGTTTTTCAATAAACGAATAGCTTTATGGCTTGAGATGACAGTGATTAATTATAATGGTTTGGTCGCTTAATTTCGCATAATAGGTTGATTAGGAATATGAAAGCTAACAACCTTATGAAAACAATCAATTTTAGCATGATGAGTAGTTAACCAATCAATCCCTAGAATCACATCAAATGCAAGTATTTTCAATGAAATAAGATCAACAGGTAATGTGAGGGTACCGATTCGAACCAAACAAGACTTATAAACAGTGGATGTAATGAAGGTTTCTCCCAACGGAGTTTCAACAGATAAGTCAAAGTCTTATTTCTCCGGAGTCAAATTTAAACGTTGAGCGCAAGTAGGAGAAATAAAAGAATGGGTAGAACCGGTATCAAATAAGGTATAGACTTCGCTAGAGTTTATGATAAGCTTACCCGTGATGACCTCATTCGGGTTCCTTGCTTTCTGGGAGGTCACGACAAATGCTTTCCCTTGCACCATCGACTTGGACTTTCTTTGGACGACCTTTGGTGCCTCCATCCTAGTTGAACTTGTCTTGATGAACGACAAAAATCGGGCTAGGTGACCTTCTCTTCCACAATTATAATACGCTTTGGATGGCATCGCGCAGTTTGGACTGATATGTTCCTCCCCTCCACATTTGAAGCATATGATAGGTGGTCGTTCTCCTTCCTTATTCACGGTTGCTGGTGCTGACGTCTTTTCATCTTTGTTGAATCTCCTTTTCTTGAAATGTCCATTTTTACTGTCTTGGCCATGATTACCACCGAAGTGGTTAACATTTCTGGCATGTTGATTCCCTCCACGTTTGTTGTCACCGCTTCGATGACTGATACCACTGGTATTTTCATGCTGCCGGTTGCTTTCTCTTGGTTGCGTTGACTCGTTACCGTGCTCCAATAACTAAGCCCTATTTACAACATCTGAGTACAAACATAGTTTATAAGAAATAAGATATTGACGTATCTCCTGTTTTAAACCTCTTAAAAACATTCGCGTCATTCGCTCCTCATTATCAACCACATGGGATGCAAATCAGGATAACTCATAAATTTAGCCTCGTACATGCGACCTGGCCATATTATTTTGTTCCAATTTGATAAACTCCACTTCTTTCATGTGACGAATACTCTCAGGAAAGTTCTTGTCGTTGAATAGCTCTTGGAACTTCTCCCAAGACATCTTCAGTGCGTCAGGATGGGTACGTTTGACAGATTCCCACCAGTAATCTGCCTCTCCATGCAATATGAAGGTGGCGAAGGGAACCTTTTGCTCCTTGAAGCATCCCAAGACATCAAATATCTTGGTGATATGCTTTATCCATGCTTCCGCCTTAAGTGGTTTTGGCTCTCCAATAAACTCCGGTGGTCCTAGCTCCTTGAATCATTTAGCGGTGATCGTCCGAGAGTTTCAGTGTTTCCACCTACATTTAAAGACAGAGCCGCTCTCTACCGATGTTGCATGAATTGCATAAAGCCTCTGAACAATCCATCATTCATCATTTGGTCCGTGTTCTTGTTTGCATGAGGATTGTCGCCTTCCTGATGCACATTATCCTAATTATTGATATGTAGAGACTCAACGGTCCCTCGTGCTCCATTACTATTCTCAACATTCTCGGATGTCATTTTCAGATACTGCCAGAAAACAAGGGTTAGTTGACATGTAACATATTATCTCTAAACTTTGACCAACCAATTTAAATACAAAATAAATTTAAGTAGGTCATACTAGCGAAGGAATTCCCCGTCTCTCCCCTCCTAGTTCTAGTCTCACATCTTAGCCAGGGATCATATCCCTAAGCTTTGATACCAATTTTGACGCCCCCAAAATTAGGTATACATCACCCATCTTGAGTCGCCAGATACATGGTACAAAATTCAAATACAACTGTCGTGTACAATATGACAAAACATAAACTGTGAGTTTGAATACAAATATTGTCTACTAGAGAGTATACAAACTCAAAAAGAGTCCTCATTACAATTATTATCACACTATTTCACAGAATAGTGAGGACTACTAATGCACCATCTAGGACCATCACTCTGTTCCCCGACTAGTCCTAGCTACGTTCTCATTTCCTGAAGAGAACAGTGAAAGAAAGGGTGAGCTCAACTAGCCCAGTAAGAAATATTATGACTAAGATAATGCAGAATAATTTATCGTTAGCCTTCAACAATGTTAAACTGATAAAATATAATAACTATCAAGTTTAACTGCAGCGGAACAAGCAATCCATTAAAAGAGTCAAGTAGAGAATAAAATCTACTATCTTCTATGATTTAAAAGGTTTTTCATGACTTTTATCGCTGAGACTTAGCTTAATAAATAATCCACATCATCAAATCATCCCTGCACTACAGGCCAAGGATATTCTTTAGTATCACGACCACGAATTATCCATGCACTACGGGCCAAAGATAATCATGTTTTCATCAACGGTCCTGATCATGCCATAAAATAATTCATCTTTGCACTACGACCAAAGAGAATCCATAGCCATAATCATACCAAAAACTGTCCATTAATGCACTATGGGCCAATGAGGACTTTTTCCACATCATTTGTAACATTACGGTCATGATTACACTGAATAATCCCTGGTCATAATCATACCAAGTCCATCTATGCACTACAGGCCACAGATGAATTTCAAAAAAATATAAACATGAGGATGATGACAATGATATAAGAATTCAATAAAACAAGTTCAAGAATTAATTTATTCAGGAACTAATAACGTCCAAATTATCAACATGATACTGCTTTGTAGAGTAAAATTCAAGAATGCTTAGAAGAATATTTCCATGAAAAGATACTAGATGAAGTGCAAATATCAAGGATATTCCACTAATTTCATGGAGTATAGATGTCAAAACTTTAACCAACTGAGTATAATAAAGAATGGAATAACAAAAGAAATCACCAAGCATGCGGTACTTGCGTGATAGACAAAGTTATTCCAATGAATAATAATTAACGGAACCGTGTCGTGCGTAAAGCATCGCGGGATGTTCCAACGGAATAATAAAGAGCAGAATAATAACAGAAATCACCATGCATGCGGTACTTCGCATAGACAAGTTATTCCAACAAAATACTAAATAACGGAACTAAGTCGAGGCAAAAATTCGCACCGGCTGAGGATGTTCCAATAGAATAATATAGAATGGAATAACAATGTAAATCACCATGCATGCAGATTGTGACAGATAAAGTTATTCCAACAGTAATACCAATAAAGGCGGAACCAGTCCGACGTGAAACGCATGCATGCGATGTGATATTCCAATGTAATAATAATAAAGAGCGGAACTCAGTCCGGCAGAAAACGCATGCATGTGATATTCCAACAGAATAATAAAGAATGAAATAATGTAAGAATTTCATCAAGTATAGGGTATCCCCGTGATACAAAGTTATTCCAATGAGAATAATAAAGAATGGAATAACAGAAGTTCTCTTCACGAATAAGAAAGAAAGAATACCCCTTATGAGTACAACAAATAATATTCTCTACCTTAAAAAGAAGAGTACTGGATATATAAGTAGTGAAGTAGCAGAATACTTTCTTCTTTCTCTCTATAGTTTATCTCTCTAGAGTTTCAGTGAATTCGTAAGAAAATAATGAAGGAATGAGTCAATCCAAAGGACATGACTAGGAATTCATCATACCCATGAAGGCAGCAAGAGCATTAGTCAATCCAAAGGACATAACTAGGAATTCATAATGCCCGTACCGAGTTCTGAAAGCCGTCTTTGGAATGTCATCGGTTCTAATATTCAACTGGTGATATCCGGAACGAAGATCAATCTTTGAAAAGAATTTGGCTCCTTGCAACTGGTCAAACATGTCATCAATACGTGGTAATGGGTACCTATTTTTGATGGTGACATGATTCAACTCCTGATAATCAATACAAAGTCGCATACTCCCATCTTTCTTCTTCACGAATAGAACAGAGCACCCCAAGGAGAAGTACTAGGGACGAATAAAGCCAATGTCTAACAATTCCTCGCAGTTGAGTCTTTAACTCCTCAAGTTCAATAGAGCCATTCGATATGGGGCTTTGGAAATGGTTTTGTACGGGTTCAAGGTCGATACAAAATTCAATTTCACGCCACGGGGTAGGCCGGGAAGTTTTTCGTGGAATACGTCAGAAATTCATTAACAATAGAAATATCATTCAAATCGGCGATTTTTTTGTTTATATCTCGCGGACGTGGGCTAAGAAAGGTTGACATCCGTTTTTCAATAAACGAATAGCTTTATGGCTTGAGATGATCGTGATTGATTATAATGGTTTGGTCGCTTGAATTCGCATAATAGGTTGATTAGGAATATGAAAGCTAACAACCTTACGAAAATAATCAATTTTAGCATGATGAGTAGTTAACCAATCAATCCATAGAATCACAAGTATTTTCAATGAAATAAGATCAACAGGTAATGTGAGGGTACCGATTTGAACCAAACAAGACTTATAAACAGTGGATGTAATGAAGGTTTCTCCCAACGGAGTTTCAACAGATAAGTCAAAGTCTTATTTCTCCGGAGTCAAATTTAAACGTTGAGCGCAAGTAGGAGAAATAAAAGAATGGGTAGAACCGGTATCAAATAAGGTATAGACTTCGCTAGAGTTTATGATAAGCTTACCCGTGATGACCTCATTCGGGTTCCTTGCTTTCTGGGAGGTCACGACAAATGCTTTCCCTTGCACCATCGACTTGGACTTTCTTTGGACGACCTTTGGTGCCTCCATCCTAGCTGAACTTGTCTTCGGTGAACGACAAAATCGGGCTAGGTGACCTTCTCTTCCACAATTATAATACGCTTTGGATGGCATCGCGCAGTTTGGACTGATATGTTCCTCCCCTCCACATTTGAAGCATATGATAGGTGGTCGTTCTCCTTCCTTATTCACGGTTGCTGGTGCTGACGTCTTTTCATCTTTGTTGAATCTCCTTTTCTTGAAATGTCCATTTTACTTGTCTTGGCCATGATTACCACCAAGTGGTTAACATTTTCGCATGTTGATTCCTCCACGTTTGTTGTCACCGCTTCATGGATGATACCTAATCGGTATTTTCATGTCACGGTTGCTTTCTCTTGGTTGCGTTGACTCGTTACCGTGCTCCAATAACTAAGCCCTATTTACAACATCTGAGTACAAACATAGTTTATAAGAAATAAGATATTGACGTATCTCCTGTTTTAAACCTCTTAAAAACATTCGCGTCATTCGCTCCTCATTATCAACCACATGGGATGCAAATCAGGATAACTCCGCAAATTTAGCCTCGTATTGCGACACGGTCATATTATTTTGTTCCAATTTGATAAACTCCACTTCTTTCATGTGACGAATACTCTCAGGAAAGTTCTTGTCGTTGAATAGCTCTTGGAACTTCTCCCAAGACATCTTCAGTCAAGTCAGATGGGGTACGTTTGATGATTCCCACCAAGATGTCCGCCTCCATGCAATATGAAGGTGGCGAAGGGAACCTTTTGCTCCTTGAAGCATCCCAAGACATCAAATATCTTGGTGATATGCTTTATCCATGCTTCCGCCTTAAGTGGTTTTGGCTCTCCAATAAACTCCGGTGGTCCTAGCTCCTTGAACTGTTTAGCGGTGATCGTCCGAGAGTTTCCAGTGTTTCCACCTACATTTCGTACAGGAGCCGCTCTCGCCTGATGTTGCATGAATTGCATAAAGCCTCTGAACAATCCATCATTCATCATTTGGTCCGTGTTCTTGTTTGCATGAGGATTGTCGCCTTCCTGATGCACATTATCCTAATTATTGATATGTAGAGACTCAACGGTCCCTCGTGCTCCATTACTATTCTCAACATTCTCGGATGTCATTTTCAGATACTGCCAGAAAACAAGGGTTAGTTGACATGTAACATATTATCTCTAAACTTTGACCAACCAATTTAAATACAAAATAAATTTAAGTAGGTCATACTAGCGAAGGAATTCCCGTCTCTCCCCTCCTAGTTCTGGTCTCACATCTTAGCCAGGATCATATCCCTAAGCTTTGATACCAATTTTGACGCCCCAAAATTAGGTATACATCACCCATCTTGAGTCGCCAGATACATGGTACAAAATTCAAATACAATCTGTCGTGGTACAATATGACAAAACATAAACCGTGAGTTTGAATACAAATATTGTCTACTAGAGAGTATACAAACTCAAAAAGAGTCCTCATTACAATTATTATCACACTATTTCACGTAATAGTGAGGACTACTAATGCACCATCTAGGACCATCACTCTGTTCCCGACTAGTCCTAGCTACGTTCTCATTTCTCAAGAGAACAGGTGAAAGAAAAGGTGAGCTCAACTAGCCCAAGAAGAAATATTATGACTAAGATAATGCGTAATAATTTATCGTTAGCCTTCAACAATGTTAAACCGATAAAATATAATAACTATCAAGTTTAACCGCAGTTGAACAAGCAATCCATTAAAAGAGTCAAGTAGAGAATAAAATCTACTATCTTCTATGATTTAAAAGGTTTTTCATGACTTTTATCGCTGAAACTTAGCTTAATAAATAATCCACATCATCAAATCATCCCCGCACTACTGTGCCAAGGATATTCTTTAGTATCACGACCACCTAATTATCCATGCACTACGGGCCAAAGATAATCATGTTTTCATCAACCATTCCGATCATGCCATAAAATAATTCTTCTTCAGCACTACTACCAAAGAGAATCCATAGCCATAATCATACCCAAAATCGGCCCATCAATGCACTACGGGCCAATGAGGACTTTTTCCACATTATTTGTAACATTACGGTCATGATTACACCGAATAATCCCTGGTCATAATCATACCAAGTCTATCTATGCACTGCAGGCCATAGATGAATTTCAAAAAAATATAAACATGAGGATGATGACAATGATATAAGAATTCAATAAAACAAGTTCAAGAATTAATTTATTCAGGAACTAATAACGTCCAAATTGTCAACATGATACTGCTTTATAGAGTAAAAATTCAATAACGCTCAGAAGAATATTTCCATGAAAAGATACTGGATGAAGTGCAAATATCAAGGATATTCCACAAATTTCGTGGAGTATAGAAGTCAAAACTTTAACCAACTGAGTATAATAAAGAATGGAATAACAAAAGAAATCACCAAGCATGCGGATTCAGACAGACAGATTATTCCAATGTAATAATAATTAACGGAACCAGTGCGTAAAGCAATCGATAGGATGTTTCAACAGAATAATAAAGACGGAATAATAACAAAAATCACCATGCATGCGGTACTTCGCATAGACAGGTTATTCCAATAGAATACTAAATAACGGAACCAGGTCAGGCAAAATTCGCACCAACATGATGTTCCAACAGAATAATATAAAATGGAATAACAACAGAAATCACCATGCATGCGGTACTGTGATGTAGACAAAAGTTATTCCAATGAATACAAATAAAGAGCGGAACCAGTCCGGTAGAAAACGCATGCAGCATGTGATATTCCAAATGTAATAATAATAAAGCGGAACCAGTCCCCAGAAAAGCATGCAGACAGGATATTCCAACAGTAATAATAAAGAATGAAATAATGTAAGAATTTCATCAAGTATAGGGTATCCCGCATACAAAAGTTATTCCAACAGAATAATAAAGAATGGAATAACAGAAGTTCTCTTCATGAATAAGAAATAAAGAATACCCCTTATGAGTACAACAAATAATATTCCCTACCTTTAGAAGAAGAGTACTGGATATATAAGTAGTGAAGTAGCAGAATATTTTCTACTTTCTCTCTATAGTTTATCTCTCTAGAGTTTCTGTGACGCCCCCAAAATTAGGTATACATCACCCATCTTGAGTCGCCAGATACATGGTACAAAATTCAAATACAACTTAATAATACAACTGTCGTGTACAATACGACAAAACATAAACTGTGAGTTTGAATACAAATATTGTCTACTAGAGATTATACAAACTCAAAAGGAGTCCTCATTACAATTATTGTCACACTATTTCACAGAATAGTGAGGACTACTAATGCACCATCTAGGACCATCACTCTGTTCCCCGACTAGTCCCAGCTACGTTCTCATTCTTGAAGAGAACAGTGAAAGAAAGGTTGAGCTCAACTAGCCCAGTAAGAAATATTATGACTAAGATAATGCAAAATAATTTATCGTTAGCCTTCAACAATGTTAAACTGATAAAATATAATAACTATCAAGTTTAACTGCAGCGGAACAAGCAATCCATTAGAAGAGTCAAGTAGGGAATAAAATCTACTATCTTCTATGATTTAAAAGGTTTTTCATCACTTTTATCGCTGGAACTCAGCTTAATAAATAATCCACATCATCGAATCACCCCTACACTACGGCCAAGGATATTCTTTAGTATCACGACCACGAATTATCCATGCACTATGGCTTAAGATAATCATGTTTTCATCAACGGTCCTGATCATGCCATAAAATAATTCATCTTTGCACTACGGCCAAAGAGAATCCATAGCCATAATCATACCAAAAACTGTCCATCAATGCACTACGGGCCAATGAGGACTTTTTCCACATCATTTGTAACATTACGGTTATGATTATACCGAATAGTCCCTGGTCATAATCATACTCCATCTATGCACTACACGCCACATATGCTTTTAACATAATATAAACATGAGGATGATGACAATGATATAAGAATTCAATAAAACAAGTTCAAGAATTAATTTATCCAGGAACTGATAACGTTCAAATTGTCAACATGATACTGCTTTGTAGAGTAAAAATTCAAGAATGCTCAGAAGAATATTTCCATGAAAAGAAATTGGATGAAGCGCAAATATCAATGATATTCCACAAATTTCATGGAGTATAGAAGTCAAAACTTTAACCAACTGAGTATAATAAAGAATGGAATAACAAAAGAAATCACCAAGCATGCGATTGCCAGATGTATGCATTATTCCAACAGAATAATAATTAACGGAACTAGGTCATGCGAAAGCAATCGCAGTGATGTTCCAATGTAATAATAAAGAACGGAATAATAACAAAAATCACCATGCATGCGGATTGCATGACAGACAAAGTTATTCCAATAGAATACTAAATAACGGAACCGGTGTCGTGCAAAATTCACAATTTACATGATGTTCCAATGTAATAATATAAAATGGAATAACAATGTAAATCACCATGCATGTGGTACTTCAGATAGATAAAAGTTATTCCAATGTAATACAAATAAAGAGCGGAATTCAGTCCAACAGAAAACGCACGCATGTGATATTCCAAATGAATAATAATAAAGAGCGGAACCAGTCCCGTAAAAAGCATGTATGTGATATTCCAATGTAATAATAAAGGATGAAATAATAGAAGAATTTTACCAAGTATAGGGTATCCCGGGAATACAGGTTATTCCAATAGAATAATAAAGAATGGAATAACAGAAGTTCTCTTCGTGAATAAGAAATAAAGAATACCCCTTATGAGTATAACAAATAATATTCCCTACCTTTAGAAGAAGAGTACTGGATATATAAGTAGTGAAGTAGCAGAATACTTTCTACTTTCTCTCTATAGTTTATCTCTCTAGAGTTTTTGTGACGCCCCCAAAATTAGGTATACATCACCCATCTTGAGTCGCCAGATACATGGTACAAAATTCAAATACAACTTAATAATACAACTGTCGTGTACAATACGACAAAACAAAAACTGTGAGTTTGAATACAAATATTATCTACTAGAGATTACACAAACTCAAAAGGAGTCCTCATTACAATTATTATCACACTATTTCACAGAATAGTGAGGACTACTAATGCACCATCTAGGACCATCACTATATTCCCCGACTAGTCCCAGCTACGTTCTCATTTCCTGAAGAGAATAGTGAAATAAAGGGTGAGCTCAACTATCCTAGTAAGAAATATTATGACTAAGATAATGCAAAATAATTTATCGTTAGCCTTCAACAATGTTAAACTGATAAAATATAATAACTATCAAGTTTAACTGCAGAGGAACAAGCAATCCATTAGAAGAGTCAAGTAGGGAATAAAATCTACTATCTTCTATGATTTAAAAGGTTTTTCATCACTTTTATCATTGGGACTCAAATTTTAATAAATAATCCACATCATCGAATCACCCCTCGCACTACTACCAAGGATATTCTTTAAGTATCACGACCACTAATTATCCATGCACTACGGCTTAAGATAATCATGTTTTCATCAATTGGTCCCCGATCATGCCATAAAATAATTCATCTTTGCACTACTACCAAAGAGAATCCATAGCCATAATCATACCAAAAACTGTCCATCAATGCACTACGGGCCAATGAGGACTTTTTCCACATCATTTGTAACATTACGGTTATGATTATACCGAATAGTCCCTGGTCATAATCATACTCCATCTATGCACTATACGCCACAGATGACTTTCAACATTATATAAACATGAGGATGATGACAATGATATAAGAATTCAATAAAACAAGTTCAAGAATTAATTTATCCAGGAACTGATAACGTTCAAATTGTCAACATGATACTGCTTTGTAGAGTATAATTCAAGAATGCTCAGAAGAATATTTCCATGAAAAGATACTGGATGAAATGCAAATATCAAAGATATTCCACTAATTTCATGGGTATAGAAGTCAAAGTTTTAACCAACTGAGTATAATAAAGAATGGAATAACAAAAGAAATCACTATGCATGCGATAGACCACACAGACAGGTTATTCCAATAGAATAATAAAGGATGGAACCAGTCCCCAGTAAATGCACGCATACATGTGATATTTCAATGTAATAATAAATAATGGAACTGTGTCCCGCCAGAACGCACGCATACATGAGATATTCCAAACGTAATAATAAATAATGGAACTCCAGTCCGCATCACGTGCATGTGATAGAACGTAATAATAATGGAAGACAAGATATTCCATAAATGTAATAATAAAGAACGTAATAATAATAATGAAAGTTCTCTTCATGAATACAACAAATAACATCCCTTACCATAAAAGAAACTAAATATAAGAGTAGGGAAGTAGCATAATACTTTTCTACAGGTTCTCTTGTAATTCTCTCTCTAGAGTTTCAGTGAATTCGTAAGAAATAATGAAGGAATGAGCTTCTATTTATAGGAAAATGGAATGAATATTAACTAATTTATGAACGCTCAGCATTGATTTACTATTAAACCAGACGGTCCATATTGGTTTACTATTAAAATTTAAAACAATTCATCCATATTGATTTACTATTAAAACTTTAAACCAGCTATCTATATTGATTTACTATTATAACTCCACCAGCGGTCCATATTGACTTACTATTATATCTTCAACCAAGGGTCTGAAAAATTAGCACATCTCCTCATGGATTAATATTGTACCCAAATACCCGAATGCACAATACTAGAGTGAAAAGTAACCGGGTGAATAGTAACTCGTGAATAGTAACTCATGAATAATAACTCATGAATAGTAACTCGTGAATAGTAACTCATGAATAGTAACTCATGAATAGTAACTTGTGAATAGTAACTCGTGAATAAGAATCGTGAATAGTAATTCACACCTAAAAGTGTCCCGAATAATTCGATTGAACAATATATCATATTATGCGATTGACATTGTAATAATAATTGAATCAATAATATGAGAGATATGATGCAAAGAATTATGTAGAAAAATTGAGTATAACCGAAAGTGACTTCTCACGTAAGCATCAATAATCAATACCGTGTGCATCGGCAACCACACGACATCGCTTTTTTACTACCGGGTAGTTCAACAAGTTTAAACCAGAAACCTCCACCGTTATTTTCATAAAGTATTTTTGTCGCTTTCAATCCGATAATAATTCCGCTAGGGTCCACCAATGATTGTGTCGTTGTCATTTAATATTTCCTCGTTAAAATGAATATTCCCCACCAATCGAATATTATATAACAACTCATGCTTACTTTGCAAAATTTATAAATATTACCCACAACTATAACATTACATCAAATCAACACCATAATAAAAAAAATTATTTCGAGAAAATTAAATCTTTATTCATAAAATCTGGGGTCTCACAATCTCCCCTCCTTATGAAATTTTGCCCTCGAAATTTACGTACGTACCTGGTATGCCGAACATGTGAGGATACTTTGACTTCACTTCAAATTCTAACTCTTGAGGTATAACCTTTGAGCGTCGAATATGATCCTTCTTATCCAAGATGTTAACACGATCTCCTCACACGCTAAATCTTCCGCTATCTCGCCCGGTTCTAAATTAATAATGTGGTTCGGTCGTCCATATATTTACGTAACATCAATACGTTAAAAAATGTTATGAACACGCGATATACTTGGCGGTAAAACGAGTCTATAGGCCACAGTTCCTACTTCATCGAGGATTTCAAATGGGCCAATTAAATTGAGGGTTGAGATTTCCTCTCTTCATCGATTCTTGCTTCTAGAATAACGCCTCTTGAACCTTCTTAATTCTTCACATTCATCAGCTCTGAGTATGTAGCTTGAGCAGCTTTAACTTTATCGATTAAAGTCTATTCTAATCGTATATTCGTTATCTTCACGTGGGTTCCTAGAGTCTTTAACTCTATCTCTATCATTTGTAGGTTATACAAAATGGGTCTTTGTGTTAACAACATCACACTCGTAAACGTATACGATCTTCTACTCAACGCGTCAGCTACCACGTTCGCTTTTCCCACGATGATATTGAATGGTACGATCGTAATCTTCAACAGCTTGAGCCAATGCCTTTGGCACATTACACGTTCGTTTTGGGTGAAGAAAATATTTGAGGGTTTTAGAAATGGGTTTTGTATTGGGGTCAATACAAAATTCGATTTCACGCTCTAGGGTAGGCTAAGAAGTCTTCAAGAATACGTCAGGAAATTTATTAACAATAGAAATATCATTCAAAACTGTGACTCTCATCCAAGACTTGGATAACACGTCACATTGATACCTATCAACTTGTCACCGTCATTGATGACGTTGCCTACAGAAAGTCTGGCTTTGGTGCATTCCACATAAGAAAGTCAACAACGAAAGGATCGGGGATCTTTATTTATGGCTTGATATAACAATGATTGACTTTTAGTGGTTTGGTTACTTTGAATTCGCATAACAAAGTTGGTTAGAGTATGAAAGCTAACAACCTTACAAAAAGCATGATGAGTAGTTAACCAATCGCTTCCAAAAATCACATCAAAGGCAAGTATTTTCAAAGAGATAAGATCGACAGTAACGTGAAAGTGTTGATTTGAACAAGATTTATAAATAGTGGAGGTAACGAAGGTTTCTCCTAATCGAAGTTTAAACAAATATATCAAAGTCTAACTTCTCCTGAAAGTTAAATTCAAACATTGAACACAACTAGGTGCAATGAAAGAGTGAGTAGAACCCAGATTCAACACAGATAGACTTTGAAAGAGTTTATGACTAACATACCCGTGATAATTTTATTCAGGTTCCTCGTCACATAAAATAAAATGCTCTCTCTTAAACCATCGGCTTTGGCTTGTTCGGGACATCCTTTGGTGCCTCCATCCTAAATTGAACTTGTCTTGGTGAATGACAAAATCGGGCTAAGTGACCTTCTCTTCCATAATTATAGCATGCTTTGAGATCATCGCTAGTTTGGACCGATGTGTCCCTCCCCTCCGCATTTGAAGCATATGATAGGTGGTCGTTCTCCTTCCTTAACAACGGGTGCTGGTGCTGACGTCTTTTCATCATTGTTGAATCTCCTCTTCTTGAAATGTCCATTCGTATTGTTTTGACCATGATTACCACCAAGTGGTTACCATTTTCGCATGTTGATTCCTCCATGCTTATTATCACCGCTTTGATGATCAAGTATCACCGGTATTATTATTTTTCCTACGCTCTCTTTTGGTTTCTTTTGACTCGTTATCGCGCTTCCACTAATCGAGCCCTATTTACAACATCCGAATACAAAAATAGTTTATGAGAAATAAGATAACGATTCCCGCTTCAAACCTCTTAAAACATCCCGCCATTCTCTCTTCATTATCAACCAAGTGGGATGCAAATTAGGACAACTCGCAAACTTGACTTCAGATCGCGACACTGGCCATGTTGTTTTGCTCCAACTTGATAAATTCCACCTCCTTCATGTGATTTAATGCTTTCGGAAAATACTTGTCATTGAACAACTCTTGGAACTTCTCCCAAGACATCTTTAAGGCCAGTCGGGTACGTTTTACAGATTCCCACCAGTGATCTGCCTCTTCACGCAACATAAAGGTGGCAAAGGGAACCTTTTGCTCCTCGGAGCATCCCAAGACATCAAATATCTTGGTGATCTGCTTTAACCATGTCTTTGCCTTAAGTGGTTCTGGCTTTCCCAAAAACTCCGATGGTCCCAGCTCCTTGAATTGCTTAGCGGTGACCAATTGTGGGTTGCCGTTGTTTCCTCCTGCATTATGAACAGGAGAGCCTTTCTACCGATGTTGCATGAATTCTAAAAGCTCCTAAACGCACTCATCATTTGTCAATTGATCGATCGTTGTTGTTGTTTACAGGAGGATTATCGCCATCCTGTTGCACATTGTCCTGATTATTGATCTGTGGAGAATCAACGGTCTCCTGTGGTCCATTGTTATTCTCAACATTCTCGGATGTCATTTTTAGATACTGCCACAAAACAAAGGTTAATTGACATGTAACATATTATCCCTATATTCTGACCGACCAATTAAATACCAAATAAACTTAGGTAGGTCATACTAGCGAAGGAATTCCCTGTCTCTCCCGTCCTAGTTTTATTCTCACATCCTAGCCAGGGATCATAACCCTATGCTTTGATACCAACTGTGACGCCCCCAAAATTAGGTATACATCACCCATCTTGAGTCGCCAGATACATGGTACAAAATTCAAATACAACTTAATAATACAACTGTCGTGTACAATACGACAAAACATAAACTGTGAGTTTGAATACAAATATTGTCTACTAGAGATTATACAAACTCAAAAGGAGTCCTCATTACAATTATTGTCACACTATTTCACAGAATAGTGAGGACTACTAATGCACCATCTAGACCATCACTGCTCCCCGACTAGTCCCAACCACGTTCTCATTTCTTGAAGAGAACAGGAAAGAAAGGGTGAGCTCAACTAGCCCAGTAAGAAATATTATGACTAAGATAATGCAAAATAATTTATCGTTAGCCTTCAACAATGTTAAACTGATAAAATATAATAACTATCAAGTTTAACTGCAAGGAACAAGCAATCCATTAGAAGAGTCAAGTAGGGAATAAAATCTACTATCTTCTATGATTTAAAAGGTTTTTCATCACTTTTATCACCGAACTCAAATTTTAATAAATAATCCACATCATCGAATCACCCCTACACTACGGCCAAGGATATTCTTTAGTATCACGACCATGAATTATCCATGCACTACGGCTTAAGATAATCATGTTTTCATCAACAGTCCTGATCATGCCATAAAATAATTCATCTTTGCACTACTACCAAAGAGAATCCATAGCCATAATCATACCAAAAAACCGCCCATCAATGCACTACGGCCAATGAGGACTTTTTCCACATCATTTGTAACATTACTAATTATGATTATACCGAATAGTCCTCGGTCATAATCATCATAGTCCATCTATGCACTACACGCCACAGATGACTTTCAACATAATATAAACATGAGGATGATGACAATGATATAAGAATTCAATAAAACAAGTTCAAGAATTAATTTATCCAGAACCGATAACGTTCAAATTGTCAACATGATACTGCTTTGTAGAGTATAATTCAAGAATGCTCAGAAGAATATTTCCATGAAAAGATACTGGATGAAGCGCAAAAATCAAAGATATTCCACTAATTTCATGGGTATAGAAGTCAAAGTTTTAACCAACCGAGTATAATAAAGAATGGAATAACAAAAGAAATCACTATGCATGCGATAGATCGCATGCATAAAAGTTATTCCAATGTAATAATAAAAGGATGGAACCAGTCCGGCGTAAATGCATGTATACGTGATATTCCGATGTAATAATAAATAATGGAACCATCAGTCCCATGAAAACGCATGCATAAGATATTTCAACGTAATAATAAATAATGGAACCAGTCCCACGTAATAACGCATGCATGTGATATTGATATTCCATAATAAATATGGAATAATAAAGAACGTAAATATTAGAAGAATGTCACCATGTATAGGGTAGCTCACAGATACAAAAGTTATTCCAATGTAATAATAAATAATGGAATAATGTAAGTTCTCTTCATGAATACAACAAATAACATCCTTTATCGTAAAAGAAACTGAATATAAGAGTAGGGAAGTAGCAGAATACTTTTCTATAGGTTCTCTTGTAATTCTCACTCTAGAGTTTTAGTGAATTTGTAAGAAATAATGAAGGAATGAGCTTCTATTTATAGGAAAATGGAATGAATAGTAACTAATTCATGAACGGTCCAGATTAATTTAGTATTAAACGGACGGTCCATATTGGTTTACTATTAAAAATTAAAACAACGGTCCATACTGATTTACTATTAAAACTTTAAACCAAATGATCCATATTGATTTACTATTATAACTCCACCAAATGGGTCCATATTGACTTACTATTATATCTTCAACCAACTATGAAAAAATTAGGACATCTCCTCATGGATTAATATTGTACCCAAATAACCCAATGCACAATACTAGAGTGAATAGAATAAACCGGTGAATACTAACTCGTGAATAGTAACTCGTGAATAGTAACTCATGAATAGTAACTCATGAATAGTAACTCGTGAATAGTAACTTGTGAATAGTAACTCATGAATAGTAACTCAATACCTAAAAGTGTCCCTAATACCCGATTGAACAATATATCATATTATGCAGATGATATTGTAATAATAATTGAATCAATAATATGAGAGATATGATGCAAAGAATTATCGTAGCAAAAATTGAGTATAACCGAGTGACTTCTCACGTAAGCATCAATAATCAATACCGTGTGCATCAGGCAACCACACGTAGACATCGCATTTTTAACACCGGGTAGTTCAACAGTTTAAACCAGAACACCTCCACCGTTATTTTCATAAAGTATTTTTGTCGCTTTTCTCAATCCGATAATAATTCCGCCAGGGTCCACCAATGATTGTGCCATTGCATTTGACGAATTTCGTAAAAATGAATATTCCCCACCAATCTAATATTATATAACAACTTGCTTACTTTGCAAAATTTATAAATATTACCCACAACTATAACATTACATCAAATCAACACCATAATAAAAAAAATTATTTCGAGAAAATTAAATCTTTATTCATAAAACTGGGTCTCACAATCTCCCTCCTTATGAAATTTTGCCTCAAATTTACGTACGACGACACGGTATGTCAACATGTGAGGATACTTTGACTTCACTTCAAATTCTAACTCTCGAGGTATAACCTTTGAGCGTCGAATATGATCCTTCTTATCCAAGATGTTAACACGTATCTCCTCATACGTTAAATCTTCTGCTATCTCGTCCGGTTCTAAATTAATAATGTGGTTCGGGTCGTCCATATATTTACGTAACATCAATACGTTAAAAATGTTATGAACACGCGATATACTTGGCGGTAAAACGAGTCTATAGGCCACAGTTCCTACTTCATCGAGGATTTCAAATGGGCCAATTAAATTGAGGGTTGAGATTTCCTCTCTTTGTCGATTCTTGCTTCTAGAATAACGCCCTCTTGAACCTTCTTAATTCTTCACATTCATCAGCTCTGAGTATGTAGCTTAAGCAGCTTTAACTTTATCGATTAAAGTCTATTCTAATCGTATATTCGTTATCTTCACGTGGGTTCCTAGAGTCTTTAACTCTATCTCTATCATTTGTAGGTTATACAAAATGGGTCTTTGTGTTAACAACATCACACTCGTAAACGCATACGATCTTCTACTCAACGCGTCAGCTACCACGTTCGCTTTTCCCACGATGATATTGAATGGTACGATCGTAATCTTCAACAAATTTTGAGCCAATGCCTTTGGCACATTACACGCTCGCTTTTGGGTGAAGAAAATATTTGAGGGTTTTAGAAATGGGTTTTTGTATTGGGGTCAATACAAAATTCGATTTCACGCCTAGGTAGGCTAAGAAGTCTTCAAGAATACGTCAGAAATTTATTAACAATAGAAATATCATTCAAAACTGTGACTCTCATCCAAGACTTGGATAACACGTCACATTGATACCTATCAACTTGTCACCGTCATTGATGACGTTGCCTACAGAAAGTCTGGCTTTGGTGCATTCCACATAAGAAAGTCAACAACGAAAGGATCGGGGATCTTTATTTATGGCTTGATATAACAATGATTGACTTTAGTGGGTTGGTTACTTTGAATTCGCATAACAGGTTGGTTAGGAGTATGAAAGCTAACAACCTTACAAAAAGCATGATGAGTAGTTAACCAATCGTTTCCAAAAATCACATCAAAGGCAAGTATTTTCAAAGAGATAAGATCGACAGGTAACGTGAAAGTGTTGATTTGAACAAGATTTATAAATAGTGGAGGTAACGAAGGTTTCTCCCAACTGAGTTTAAACAAATATATCAAAGTCTAACTTCTCCGGAGTTAAATTCAAACATTGAACACAACTAGGTGCAATGAAAGAGTGAGTAGAACCGGTATCTAACACGGTATAGACTTCGAAAGAGTTTATGACTAACATACCCGTGATAATTTTATTCAGGTTCCTCGTCACATAAAAAAAAATGCTCTCTCTTAAACTACTGGCTTTGGCTTGTCTGGGACATCCTTTGGTGCCTCCATCCTAGCTGAACTTGTCTTCGGTGAACGACAAAATCGGGCTAAGTGACCTTCTCTTCCATAATTATAGCATGCTTTGGACGGCATCGCGCAGTTTGGACTGATGTGTCCCTCCCCTCCGCATTTGAAGCATATGATAGGTGGTCGTTCTCCTTCCTTAACAACGGGTGTCAGGCCGACGCCTTTTCATCATTGTTGAATCTCCTCTTCTTGAAATGTCCATTCGTATTGTTTTGACCATGATTACCACCAAGTGGTTACCATTTTCGCATGTTGATTCCTCCATGCTTATTGTCACCGCTTTGATGATCCTGTTATCACCCCAGATTATTATTTTTCCTACCGCTTCTCTTTTGGTTTCGTTGACTCGTTATCGCGCTCCACTAATCGAGCCCTATTTACAACATCTCGAATACAAAAATAGTTTATGAGAAATAAGATAACGTATCTCCAGCTTCAAACCTCTTAAAAACATACACGTCATTTCTCTTCATTATCAACCAAGTGGGATGCAAATCAGACAACTCGGCAAACTTGACTTCAGATCATCGCGACACGGCCATGTTGTTTTGCTCCAACTTGATAAATTCACACCTCCTTCATGTGATTTAATGCTTTCGGAAAATACTTGTCATTGAACAACTCTTGAACTTCTCCCAAGACATCTTGAAAAGGCCAGTCGGGTACGCTTTTATGATTCGCACCGTTGATCCGCCTCTTCACGCAACATAAAGGTGGCAAAGGGAACTTTTGCTCTCTGAGCATCCCAAGACATCAAATATCTTGGTGATCCGCTTTAACCATGTCTTTGCCTTTAAGTGGTTCGCTTTCCCAAAACTCCGATGGTCCCAGCTCCTTGAATTGCTTAATGTGACCAATTGTGGGTTGCCATTGTTTTCTCCCGCATTATGAACAGGAGCCGCGTTCACCGATGTTGCATGAATTCTAAAAGCTCCTAAACGCATCTCGTCATTTGTCAATTGATCGTTGTTGTTTTTACAGGAGGATTATCGCCATCCTGTTGCACATTGTCCCGATTATTGATCTCGTGGAGAATCAACGGTCTCCCGTGGTCCATTGCTATTCTCAACATTCTCGGATGTCATTTTTAGATCATCGCCACAAAACAAAGGTTAATTGACATGTAACATATTATCCCTATATTCGACCGACCAATTAAATACCAAATAAACTTAGGTAGGTCATACTAGCGAAGGAATTTCCGCCTCCCTCCTAGTTTTATTCTCACATCCCAGCTGTGGATCATATCCCTAAGCTTTGATACCAACCGTGACGCCCCCAAAATTAGGTATACATCACCCATCTTGAGTCGCCAGATACATGGTACAAAATTCAAATACAACTTAATAATACAACTGTCATGTACAATACGACAAAACATAAACTGTGAGTTTGAATACAAATATTGTCTACTAGAGATTATACAAACTCAAAAGGAGTCCTCATTACAATTATTGTCACACTATTTCACGTAATAGTGAGGACTACTAATGCACCATCTAGACCATCACTGTTCCCCGATTAGTCCAAACCACGCTTCTCATTTCTCAAGAGAACAAAGGAAAGAAAGGGTGAGCTCAACTAGCCAAGTAAGAAATATTATGACTAAGATAATGCAAAATAATTTATCGTTAGCCTTCAACAATGTTAAACTGATAAAATATAATAACTATCAAGTTTAACTGCACTGAACAAGCAATCCATTAGAAGAGTCAAGTAGGGAATAAAATCTACTATCTTCTATGATTTAAAAGGTTTTTCATCACTTTTATCGCTGGAACTCAGCTTAATAAATAATCCACATCATCGAATCACCCCTACACTACGGCCAAGGATATTCTTTAGTATCACGACCACGAATTATCCATGCACTATGGCTTAAGATAATCATGTTTTCATCAACGGTCCTAATCATGCCATAAAATAATTCATCTTTGCACTACGGCAAAAGAGAATCCATAGCCATAATCATACCAAAAACTGTCCATCAATGCACTACGGGCCAATGAGGACTTTTTCCACATCATTTGTAACATTACGGTTATGATTATACCGAATAGTCCCTGGTCATAATCATACTCCATCTATGCACTACACGCCACAGATGACTTTTAACATAATATAAACATGAGGATGATGACAATGATATAAGAATTCAATAAAACAAGTCAAGAATTAATTTATCCAGGAACTGATAACGTTCAAATTGTCAACATGATACTGCTTTGTAGAGTATAATTCAAGAATGCTCAGAAGAATATTTCCATGAAAAGATACTGGATGAAGCGCAAAAATCAAAGATATTCCACTAATTTCATGGGTATAGAAGTCAAAGTTTTAACCAACTGAGTATAATAAAGAATGGAATAACAAAAGAAATCACTATGCATGCGATAGATCCGCATGCATGTGTTATTCCAATGTAATAATAAAGGATGGAACCAGTCCCCAGAAATACACGCATGTGATATTCCAAAATGTAATAATAAATAATGGAACCAGTCCCAAAGAACGCATGCACAAGATATTCAAAGAATAATAAATAATGGAACCAGTCCCACGAACGCATGCATGTGATATTCAATGTAATAATAATAAAGAACGAAATATTAGAAGAATGTCACCATGTATAGGGTAGCAGTCCCAGATACAAAAGTTATTCCAATGTAATAATAAATAATGGAATAATGTAAGTTCTCTTCATGAATACAACAAATAACATCCCTTATCGTACAAAAAAATAAAACCGTAATATAAGAATATAAGAGTAGGAAGTAGCAGTAATACTTTTCTATAGGTTCTCTTGTAATTCTCACTCTAGAGTTTTAGTGAATTTGTAAGAAATAATGAAGGAATGAGCTTCTATTTATAGGAAAATGGAATGAATAGTAACTAATTCATGAACGGTCCAGATTGATTTAGTATTAAACAGACGGTCCATATTGGTTTACTATTAAAAATTAAAACAACGGTCCATACTGATTTACTATTAAAACTTTAAACCATCGATCCATATTGATTTACTATTATAACTCCACCAGCGGTCCATATTGACTTACTATTATATCTTCAACCAACGGTCTGAAAAATTAGCACATCTCCTCATGGATTAATATTGTACCCAAATACTCGAATGCACAATACTAGAGTGAATAGTAACTGGGTGAATAGTAACTCGTGAATAGTAACTCGTGAATAGTACTCCGACACAAAAAGTGTCCCGAATAACCGATTGAACAATATATCATATTATGCAGATGATACTGTAACAATAATTGAATTAATAATATGAGAGATATGATGCAAAGAATTATCTTTGAATAATAATTGAGTATAATCGAAAGTGACTTCACGTAATCATCAATAATCAATACCGTGTACAAAGGCAACCACGCCAGACATCGCACTTCTACTTTTACTACCGTGTAGTTCAACAGCTTTAATCAGTAACACCTCCGCCGTTATTTTCATAAAGTATTTTTGTCGCTTTCTCAATCCGACAATAATTCCGTTATGGGGTCCACCAATGATTGTGCCGTTGTTATTTAATATTCCCCGTTAAAATGAATATTCCCACCAATCGAATATTATATAACAACTGCTGTACTTTGCAAAATTTATAAATATTACCCACAACTATAACATTACATCAAATCAACACCATGATAAAAAAAAATTATTTCAAGAAAATTAAATCTTTATTCATAAAATCTGGGGTCTCACAGTTTCAGTGAATTCGTAAGAAAATAATGAAGGAATGAGCTTCTATTTATAGAAAAATGGACTGCATAGTAACTAACTCATGAACGGTCCAGATTGATTTACTTTAATTTGATGGTCCATATTTAAAGCAAAATCTTTTAAATAAAATAAAATATATTCTATTTATAATCTAATAAAACGAATAACTTTATAAAAGATTTTACTATGCAAACACTATGCAGGCACTATACAAATACTATGCATAATAAAATATAATTTATTCTAATTATTGTCTAATAAAACAGATAACTTTATAAAAGTATTCTGTTTTATATAAAAAGATTTTACTATGCAAAACACTATGCGTACACTATGCAACACTATGCATAATAGAATATAATATATTCTATTTATAGAATAACTTTATAAAAGTATTCTGCTTTTTATATAAAAGATTTTACAGATTATTACATTAATAATACCAACAAAACCGAAAGTGACTTATCATGTAAGCATCAATAATTAATACCATGTGCTACTATGCAACCACGCCAGACATCTTGTATTTTTAACACCAGGGTGTTTCAACAGCTTAATGTAGAAACTTCCGCCGTTATTTTCATAAAGTATTTTTGTCGTTTTCTCAATCCGACAATAATTTTGTTGTGGGATCCACCAATGATTGTGCCGTTGTACGAATATTCCCTGTTAAAACGAATTTTCTCTGACCAATCGAATATTATATAATAACTTGCGTACTTTGCAAAATTTATAAATATTACCCACAACTATAACATTATATCAATTTCATTCCATAATATTCAAAAATAATATTTATAGAAAATTCATCTTTATTCAAAAAGTTGGGATTTTACACGCTTTATAGGAGATGGATGGCGATGAATTTCCGTAACTCATTAACCTAGACACCGTGAAATGATATTATGTCTGAAGTTACCATCAAGCAAACATCCTGGTTATGGATCACCAGATCCCCAGTCAATTCAGGTTTTCTAAACCTTCACTACATACAACTTTCCTCACACCCATTTTCCCCATCAGGGACAAACACACTTTCTAACCAGCAGCCTGGTTTTTGGAGCACCAGATCCTTCACTCCTAACAGGTTTTCAAAACTTTTCACACCTTCAGGTTATCCCACCAGGGATTAAACCCTTTACACCTTTAGTTTATCCTGTACATGGGATTGAAACTTGTCGGCTACAAACTGCCCTGTACATGGGGTGAACTACGCCGACCTGATATCCCCAATACACGGGAGTACTTAGGCAGCCATTTTATATGGTCCAGTCACAATAAAACAAAAATAACAAAAAAAAATTCTACACTCTTCTCACTACAAAAATAAAAACATCTCTACACTCCTTTGCCACATATAACGTTGAACCTTCACACCAGGTTCAAACTATGTAGACCTGATCTCCTCTTCAATAGGAGTACATAGGCAACCATTCATGGTCTTGGCTCTTACCCCTACCAAAACACACAAAACTTGTCAACGAGATCGGGATCATCCTTCAATCCATCACACTTCACCGGCTTGCATCAAAGGGATGGAACTACCTGACCTCCCCATGTAAATGGGAGAATCGGCGACCATCTAAGCTGCGGTTGATTCCTCAAAGAGAAACACCAATTCATAAGATATGGAACTAACTGGGTTCCCCCATATAAAGGAGTACCGATGACCATCTATGGTGCGGTCAACCTCAGAGAGGAAAGCCACACTCCTCTCCATATCTACATAAAAAAACCAGTCCCAAGACACCAAAGAAGGTAGGGAATACATACAAATCAACGATCCATTCTGAAAGATCCTAAGACATCTCAATGTCCGTCCATCAAGGATGAGTTCAGAATACATCAAGATCACAAAACCTGGAGAAACATGCAAATATCAAGCAAGCAACAAGGCATAACTAAAAGGGAAGTGACAAAATATGTTTCCCTGCTATATATAATGATGTTTGATATATACAATGTGTATTGTACATGACAAAATGGCTAAGCTAGTTTGTGCAGGAAAATACAAGCCCATCTACAAGTCAGTGTGTATGCGGGCTATCAAGCCTAACATGGCATCCCTCTCAGAAGAAGGAGGTAACGTTGTGATCTCCTGCCCAAGGGTCTCTACATGAGTCAACAAATCCACAGCCAACTGCATGGTGGCATTATACTCATCAATATACATGTTCATCTCTGTAATGATGCCAGAAGTAAGGGACCTCACTACACTACTATCTTTAACAGCGATATCTCGGGCAGATATAGCGCTATCCCGCTCCACAATCACTGCATCTCTAGGTGATTTGGCCTCATCCCGCTCAGCAAAAACGGCATCTCTATGAGCTAATGCATCGTCTCTCTCTGATAGAGCAACGTCTCTCCCATCAAGAGCTGTCAACATCAAGGTCCTATCCTGATCTCTTTCGAAGGTCATCAGATGAAGACTCTACTTAAAATACTGTGCTGAATGGTGGATCACAGTAGCACTCGTACTGGGAGAGTGTACAAGAGCTGCTAGCAACCCAGTGAATAGCTCCTCCTTTGTGTGAGAATCAATGTCCTCTATGGGCTCTCCACCATCTGAATCAATCCCCGACATTATGGATACTACCGCAGCGGATGCAGTCTCTGTCTCCATCCATGTAAAATACTCTGTTGAATAGCCCGGATGGCTAACAGAAAACTCAGCACTCTTACGCTGATCCCAACATGCATACACCCTGGATCTGTCCTCTGCTGACAAATGGCGAGAAGATAAACGCTGACCTAACGCCCCCTCAAAAGGATTCACCTCCTAAAACTGATCAAACTATGACATCACGTCCAGTGGGTGATATGTGGTCATGCCCCTCAAACCAGCCAGATGGAGATAATCCATGACCAGTGCATGAGTATTGAAGCTTTAGGGTGAACTGAGCCCATCAATGGGATATCACTGATAGACGACTGCAATACATGCCAATAACGCTTGGCAGGAGGCAAGATCGGTACACGAATCTCTTCTGTGGTGCTCCTAATAGCACACTCTCCTAAATAGAGCTCCCATCCTCCATATGTGAAGAGAGGAATCTGGCGGGTGGACATCATATGCTCGACACCATTTGGGTATCCATCCTCAAAGACGATAGTCAAATGTTCCCCGGAATAGGGAACTCAAGTGATGGCATAAGCTGTCAACAACTCCAATTGTAAGCGACAATGGGTGAAACCCTCAGCTATAGGAACCTCCGCCAAAATGGAGTGATGCCATCGTCGTATTCGTGGATAGGTATCAAAACCTAACACACTAATAGGACGCAAGCATGAAAGCCACTCATAGGCCCAAAACTACTAACACAAAGGCAAACATCTGCGGTCAGTCAACACTCTTAACCTGTACATGGGAAATCAAGAGAGAAATACTCACCAGCAGAAATGGGTAAAATCCTAGCCAAGCCTCTTTTAAGCCTTTCAAACGCATGCGCATTCCCCTAAGGAAAGAGGCAAAGGTGTAGGAGCCCCAATCATACTCTCCAATATGGTCCACCTCCCGGGTGGCGCTGATCAAAGCAAATGACACCGTGGAAGAGTTGTATGCAATGAAACAACCCCTGATAAATACCCGCTGAGGCGAGCCCGACTGAGAAAAGGCGGATCCATCGACTTTCTATGAAATTCTATCTGAGTGGAGATGCGCTCTACAAAAGAGATGCAGGATTAGGTCTCCTCAGATGTTTAGACAAAGATCAAGCCCAAAGGCTTATGGATGAAATCCATGGTGGAGTCTGTGGCCCCCACATGAGTGGCCCCCTCCTTATTAAGAAAGTCCTCAGGATGGGACATTATTGGCTATCTCTCAAAGATGATTGCAATGACCACGTCAAAAGATGCTATCAGTGCCAGATTCATGGGAATGCTATACACCCCCCTCCACGGGAACTCCACAATATGAGTTCACCTTGGCCCTTCTCGTTCTGGGGAATGGACGTTATCGGGCCCACTGAGCCTAAAGCCAATAATGGTCACGAATTTATCTTCACCATGATCGACTACTTCACCAAGTGGGTAGAAGCAGCCTCCTTCCCCAGGGTTACTAAAGAAGTCATCATTGCTTTCATCAGAAACAATGTCGTTTGTCGATATGGACAACCAGAGGTAATTATGTCAGACAATGCCAAAAACCTCAACAACAAAATGAGGGAGGAATTATGCAGTAAATTCAACATAAAACATCTTAACTCTGTAATCTATCGTCCGAAGATGAATGGTGCTGTTGAAGAGGCTAACAAAAACATCAAGAAGATTATGCAAAAGATGTCCGCCAACCACAAAGATTGGCTCGACTATTATCGACTCTGTTAGCCTCTGCCTACGTAACCTCAATGCGCACTTCAACCGGGCAACCCTCACGCTTTAACCTATGGGATGGAAGCGCCCCTCCCATAGAAGTTGAGATGGAATCTCTTAGAGTGTTGATCGACGCTCAGCTGGATGAAGACCAATGGGTACAAGACATGTATCACCAATTGTCTCTAATAGACGAAAGGTGAACCGCGGCTATCTTCCATGGTCGATTATATATCGAAAGGATTGCGGATCCTACAACAAAAAGTCCATCTATGGCGCTTTAAAAACAACATGACTTGGTTTTGAAGAAGATACTTGACAACCAAGATCAGGCTAAAGGAAAATTCGCTCCTAACTGGGAAGGCCCGTTTATTGTCAAGGAAGTATTGACAGGATGCGCTCTCAGATTACAAGAAATGGACGGCGATGAATTTTCGCAACTCATCAACTCAGACACCGTGAAACGGTATTATATCTGAAGTAACCAGCAAATACCCTGGTGCATCATCATCAGGTCACCAGTCATTCCTGTTCTTTAACCCTTTACCACATACAACTTATCTACACTTTGTCCCTCAGGGAAACATACTCTTCAAACCAGGAGCCTGACTTTCTCCTTTGCGCTCATACAATTCAGGTCATCCCACCACGGATTGAACGTCCTGTTTTTAGTTTGGCTACCCTTACCTGGGATCAAACTTCTCATACCTACAGTTTATCCTCAACCTAGGATTAAACTTTCTCCTCCCCGCACTCTGACCTACACATGGGATTACGCTTTTCGTCTCGCCCTGAGGGGCGAACTACGTCGACCTGATCTCCTCTTCAATAGGAGTACGTAGGCAACCATTTCATATGGCCCGGTCGCAATAAAACAAAAACAACAAAAACATTTCTACCCTCTTCTCCTTACAAAAACAAAAACAACCAAAAACATTCCTACACAATTTCTGCCACATACAGCGTTGAACCTCTTACACCAGGTTCGAACTACACAGACCTGATCTCTTCTTCAATAGGAGTACGTAGGCATCCATTCATGGTGCGGTCTCACCCCCTACCAAAACACAAACCATTGTCAACTGATACAAGAATCAACCTTCAATACACTACATTTCATGTGGCTTTAGACCGAAGGGATGGGATTACCAGAACTCCTCCCAAATAGGAGATTTGGCGACCATCTAAGCTACGGTCATACCTTGAAGGGCAACACCAATCCATAAGAGGTGGAATTAACTAGGCTTCTCCTAAACAGAAGTACTGGCGACCATCTGTGGTGCGATCAATCTCAGAGAGGAAAGCCACACTCCTCTCCACATTTCCATTCAGAAACAAGTCCCAAGACACCAAAGATGGTAGGGATACACATAAATCGATGATCCATTCTGAACTATCCAGAGACAACTCAATGTCCATCCACCCAGGAGGAATTCAGAATACATCAAGACCACAAGCCCTGAAGCAACATGCAAAATATCAAACAAATAGCAAGGCATATCTAAAAGGGAAGTGATCCAAATATATATTTCCTTGTCATATATAATGATGTTTGATATATATACAATGTAAACTGTACATGACAAAATGGCTAAGCTAGTCTGTGTAGGTAAATACAAGTTCATCTACAAGTCAGGGTATATGCGAGCTAACAAGCCCAACATGGCGTCCCTCTCAGAAGATGGAGGCGAAGCTGTGGTCTCCTATATGAGAATATCCACATGACCCAAAATATCTGTAGCCATCTGCATGGTGACCATATGATCATCAATATATGCGCTCATCTCTGCAATCATGCCAGTGGTAAGGGACCTCACTGTAGTGCTATCTATGAAGGCTACATCCCGGGAAGATATGGCGATATCCCGCTCAACTATCACTGCATCTCTGGCTGATATAGCGTCATCCTACTCAACAACAGCGGCATCTCTGCGATCTAATGCCTCGTCTCTCTCCAATAGAGCGGCGTCCCTGACATCAAGAGCAGTCGACATCATAGATCGAATCTGGTCTTTCTCAAAGGTCATCGATGAAGACTCGCGCTCTAAATCGTCGCAAGTCTTTGAATCACAAAAGTATCTGGGTACTAGGAGAATCGAAAGAAATGTTGGCAACCCGGTGACGGGCTCCTCCTCGATGTAGGTATCAATGTCCTCCATGGGCTTTGCATCGTCTGACTCACTATCCGGTACTTCAGATACTACTGCAGCCGATAAAATCTCTGTCTCCATCCATGCAGAATACTCTGCAGAATAACCAGGATGACTGACAGAAAAAGAAGCTATCTCACGCTGATCCCAGCAAGCATACACACGGGATCGGTCCTCTGTTGAGAGATATCGAGAAGCTGAACGCTGACCTATCGCTCCCTCGAAAGGATGAAAATCCTGAAAATGGTCGAACTGCGACATCACGGCCAATGGGTGATAAGTAGTCACGCCCCTCAAGCCAGCCAGAGGGAGGAAATCCATGCCCGGAGCGTGAGTAATGAAGTTGTATGGTGAGCAAAGTCCTGAGCACAGCAATATGCTAAATGGATCTCTGATATCTTCCAAAAATGGGGACCAGGATAGAGCATCTATATATTCCGATGGCTGAAAGGAGTATGACATAGCCACATCATGGGAGAAGCAATACCCATGCCATCTAAGGGTACCAACCGGTCGCAAGTGTGACATAAACCATACATACAGCATGACCGAACTCCTAGTGAACACGCCTGACGGGTAAGTACAACAGTAGGATGCTGACCGCAGAGTCTCTGCTATAATCATAAACACAATGGTATGACCCTCCCTGAGAGCTCTCACAGCCATGATAACGCCTATATCTATCTCATCCATATACCGTGGCATGTGCACATATGACAGTACATATAGCATCAGTACATCAACTCTGGCCAAACGCCAATGATCCTCCGATGCGGTGAAATCCCCGGAATGTCGTGAGTAACCATCCTCCGTACCAAATCTGTCATACAGAAAACGCTGAGAGATCACGTGGCCAGATGTCAGCTCATCCTGCACTACTCTGCGCCTCAATCCAGTGAGAGTCATGAATCGTCTACTCATGTCTCCCAAAGCTAGATGCACGCAAGGTCTGTCTAAGGGCAGCATCGTCAAACGTGCATACTCCTCCAAAGTAGGAGTCAACTCATGGGTACCAAAACGGAATACCTGGCTATCAGGTAGCCAATGCTCTAGCATCCCGTCTACAAATCCTGCAGGAACTTGAAATGCCAAAAGGGTCATGGTATGCTGCAGCAACAGATCTACAGTCACCCTGTCTGGTGGTGACATGCTATCGTACCATGATCACATACCTAATGCCACCACTGACGGTGGGGTATGATCTATACAAACTAATCGTCAAGAAGACATACATGCGAGCCGTGTCATAAGACCATCCAGGGGTCAATGCCGAATATCTCTGGACATACATACATATGCATAACATGATACATGTATAACAGATAATGGATGGCAATATGATATAGGGAATGAAAAACGGTGCATACATTCCTAAATATATCATCATCTAATACATCAGCTCTGTACAGCTACAAATACAGGGAAATGGGGCACAACCGCCCTACTACTAACAGAGGCCTATCAAAAGATATAGCAAGAATAGGGAACATCCACCCAATATCTAGTAGAGGCCTATCAAAAGATATAACAAGAATATACATCAGAAGAAGACCAGGGTCTCGATGTCCACGTCCTCAATCCTGTCCACCTGATGTAAATCCTCCTGAGTCACTGGATCTCTATCAACAAGGATGTCAGGCCTATAAAGAGGAGGATCTGCGCCGACAATCCAAATGGGTCGTCTGAGGGGCCAGCACCTGAGCTGGAAGGAACAAATGACTTAGCCTCTGCTGGATCTCTGCCCAAATGCCGTATAAATACATGTGCCTGGTCCAACTACCAGGTCAAACTATCAATCTGGGTCATATGAGTCGGAGCTCAGACATAAGCTACCCAATCCGTCATCATCAAAGATCCTGGAACAATGTCCCCCATAAACTGTGTGGCGCGGGACTGGGCTCCAATAGTGCGAGGGAACCACTAACGCTGGAATGTCTCCTGAGTACATGGGCCCTCTGATAATGCAAAGTCGTCAACCCGCAACAATGGGATATCAGTGATGGGTGACTGTGATACAGGCCAATGACGCCTAGCAGGAGGCAAGATCGGTATACAGATCTCCCCTGTGGTGCTCCTAATAGCACGCTCTCCTAAATAGAGCTCCCAGCCTCCATCTGTGAAGAGAGGAAATCTCCTGGTGGAAATCAAATACTCGACTCCAGTCGGGTGTCCATCCTCAAAGCCGATGGTCAAATGCTCCCCTGAATAGGGAATCCATGTAATGGTACCCGCCACAAGAACTCCTCGGTGATCTGGCGTTGAGTGAATCCCTCGAGATCTGAGGGACCTCCAAAGAAAATAGAATGGTGCCATTGTCGTCCTCGTGGATAGGTATCTAAACCTAACACACTCACATGGCGCAAACATGGGAGCCTCTCATAGGCCCAAAACTGCCAACACAATGGCAAAACATCTGCTATCAGTAAACACTCTTAACCTATAAATGGGAAAAGACAAGAAAAATACTCACCAGCAGAAATGGGTAAAATCCTAGCCAAGCCTCGGTCAAACCATGTGAGTGCATGCGCATGCCCCGGAGGAAATAGGAAAAGGTGTAAGAGCCCCAATCGTACTCTCCAATACGGTCCACATCGCGTGTGTATACCGATGACAAAGCGAAAGATACCGTGGAAGAGTTATCGCTATATGAAGCGACCTCGAATGATCATCAGGAACAATCACCGCAGAACGCGATCCCTGATCCTGACATCATCAGGCATGGGCTCACTCAATAGCCCGCTCATAGCATCTATGCTCAAAGGACCTGAACGGATAGTCCTGCCTTTGAGTGCCTCCGCCGGAACTCCTAGTAAGGATCGGACGGTAGTAGGTGTGATATTCGCCATGCAAGGCACTGGCTCCCCTCCAAACTCCATACCTGTGATAAATCGCCAATCCATAGGCGTCATCATCACCTCGCAATCCAGTAGGTGGAGTGACTGAGTCTGATGAAACCATCGCTTAGACAATGCCCTGAGGTAACCCCAGGGACAACGACGGGGAAGGATGGAGAAGAACGCCCCAAATCCCCACTCATGCACTACCGCTCTATAGTTAGGATGAAGCGCCTAGTACATGGAGTGAATGCTGAACCAGTTCCCTCGAGGCTGTGTAAAACCAGGAACCTGCATGAAATGCAGATCAATATCAAAACCCTTTAAATCCTCATCAATAGGAAAGAAGGAAGATCAAAGTCTAACGCCATACCTCGTTAGCATACAAGTACATCGATGGATGTCCGCCCAAATCACCCAGCAACTCTGGGTTTGCCACCTGAATGCTCGAAAGATTCCTGCGAGGACATATGCGGCGAGGCGGGATCCTCAATCGAAATATCCGCCTCCTCATTCTCAACGTCTGGAACATCTACCTGGACAGGACGTATCACGGCCTCCACCAACCAACGAAGCATCGATGTAAGCGAGGACGAGGCACTTGAAGCCCTCCGCCAGACGCCATGAAGCGGTCCTGTAAGAACCGCCAGGTATATCGGATCCATAATATCTGGACAACAAGTCTCCAAATCACCTCAGAAAGGGTGTGGTATTTCCTTACCTGGAGCTTTCTAAAATGCATTTTATGACTATATGCATGCATGCATTTACTTTAACATATAATAGAGTTAGAATGCATGACTACCCAATGCCTACATTTGGAAAATTTTTGCCATAGTCCCCTTTGAAAATAGGACTATCCACATGCACATAGGCATGTCTAGGTGGCCATTCAGTAGCACATCTTCCACAAAGTCATATACATAATATATGCATAAAAAATCAAAATCATCATTCATAAGGCCAACCTCAATGCTAGGAGTACTTTGCCTTTCTACCTTTTGCTCATTGGACCTCAAATAGGACAAAAAATAGCAGAAAAAGGTGCCAATTTGACTGTCTCAAAAGTTAAATTTTTTCACATCATTATGTTCATCATGGTTTACTACTAATATTTACTATGTTGAATATTTTTTATCAAGTCATTTGTGCATACATAATCACTACTATGTGTTTAGATTCATTTCGTGCGATAACTCACAATCCAACGGATAGAAACTGGAAATAATACATGCATACGTTACCAGGATAGTGTAGAACACTTGTGCGGTGATAAAATTTGCGGAAAGTAGCCCGAACTCAGCAGATCTGAAGATGGCTCGCGTTTTTCTCTTTGCAAAATAAGTTGAAAGTGACTTGTGTGACCAATCTACTAGAATTATCATCCACGATTGGCCGTAGGCCCACCTGCGGCTGCAGCAGGTGCACCTGCGGCACCCCTATGTGGGTCCCACCCCTCTGGCTTGGTCCAGTTTGAGTTAAAACGGAATTCTTACAGACTAGAAAGGTCAAATCGAGAATAAAAATGCCACGCAATTGAGCAGAACTGCATACAATCCTGGTCTTCTCAGATGAGACTTTGAATTTGTACAGCACTCATTGGTAGTCACCTAGATACAAGGTACACCGTACCAATGATCCCATTTGGCACAAATCACATACGGCAATACCTTATACAGGTCCGATGCCGCTAACTCCGGGTCGTTACCCTACGTAACTCCCTGACGGGGGTTACAATGTAGATCCCCGACGGGGGTTACAACGTAGATCCCCAACGGGGGTTACAACGTAAATCCTCGGTGGGGGTTACAACACGTTCATCCGTTGACATTTCTATCAACGAAGGTAAAGCAGCCTTAACGTTATTTCAAGCCGATGGCAAGTAAACCCTTCGAAGCATTGAGGACTGTTCGATAGTTGCGTACGTACTCATGAGTCCCCAGTAGGTCCCCGACGGGGGTTACAACGTGAAGCCCCAACAGGGGATTACAACGTACATTCAAGCCGTTGACACACATATCAACGAAGGTCAAGCAACCTTGACGTTATCTCAACCGATAGCGATTAAACCTATCAGAGCTCTAGAGCTATTCGAGGATTTCATGCTCGATTACTCATATTTCCCCTAGCGGATCCCCGGCGGGGGTCACAATGCAATGCTCCGTTGATCTACACGACAACGAAGGCCAATCAACCTTGACAATCTACTCACAGAGCCTCAGCCGCTGATTCTCGCATCAGCGATGGTCAAGAAACCTTAACAGTATATCCCACATGATGTTTCAGCTGTTGATTCACATGTCGATGAAGCACACGTCAACGAAGGTCAGTCACCCCTGACAACATTTGCTGTTGGCAGTAAATCCAGCAGGATCTTGACATGTTTTGGCGATACCAACCAGAAAAGATCAATGTTATCAAAGAGGATAGATGATGGAATATGTTATACACATCCTCAAACAGATCAAGCTTTATCCCCACAGATCTCTTACACATAAGAGGTACATCTTCAGGATCAAATTGTTATCAAAGACACATGAATTTGGTGATAACTCCAACATCAACGTCCTAACAGATTCGACTTACACATCAGATCTGGTTAGTATTGCCAATCCCAAGTTGAAGCAACAGGGATCCAACAATCATCCCCAGCATGTTGGGCTACAACCCCGTACACATGCATCATACATTTGCATCATTTTAATACCCATATTACCACGTTCATCTTGTTTCATTTCAAGTGTCTAGGATTCTTTATCCTACCCATGCATCGCCATGCATGAGTATGATAAAGAGGGGCATCTGTAAACACTCAAAATTTTCTACTCATCATTATTAACATTGCGGGAGGATGATTGCTTTTTTAAGAGAGAACCTTGAAAGACAATCCAAATCCATACCGAATACTACCGGAAGTTCAGCATCAACCCCGGTTCACAATCTGGGAGTAATAATTCCCAACCTCGGAGATAACCCCGAGACCTACAGATACAAATATCGGAACACACACCGGAGAAGATCGATTAATCTCAGAGACAACCCCGAGGTATCCAGTTTCAGTCCCAACCATGGGAATAGCCACTAACCTTGGTGATAACCCCAAGGAATGCAGTTTCGGCGATAACCCCGAAAATGCTTGTTTCAAATGCGACCAGCTTCAATCTCAGTGCTCATAATGAGATACACTGCACCAACCCGACAATAACATCGGGAAGACATGCACACCTCAAAGATGACAATGAGGACCTTCAATAATTGCAGCAGTCCAATCTCAGCGAAGTCTGAGCAACGTCTGCTTTATCATCCCAATTCGGCGATAACACCGGTGAGGGGCAACATCGTCATCTCGTCAAACACGATGCCACGTCACATCTCTACGCAACGATATCCCACAAGGCTAACAATTCCCGAGTGACTATTGTGCGGGGTAACGGATGAAAGTTGAAGCTTGAAGACCAAAGGGCATCGTCCCATCTTCAATGACTTCGTACAAACTCTAATCCCATGCCATCGTACAACTCTCGACAACGGCGGTCGAAATAGGTCTCAGATACCTCAAGCGGATGCGGAATTGCACTTCCGAAAATCGAGTGGACATTATAGTGCACGAGTGCACGCTTGAGATGACCGACCCGACAAACCAGTGGCAAACCCGGGTTGCCTCACGGTACTCAGGCTCACCAGCAGTACACCCATGACTAAAATGCCTATAAATAGAGGGCTTGGGGTGTTGATTTTCTAAGGAAAAAGACGGGAAACCCGCACAATTTTTTTACTCACTTTTCGCCCATACAAAGTGTATTTTCCCATTTTTAAAGACCATGAGCTCATATATAACCTCTTTTGTACCCACAAAAGCTAGTGTTTACCCACTATAAAGATATAGAAGCATTTTTTAGCGGCCAAATTGTAAGCCTTTCTCACACTTTAGAGTCTTTCTCTTCATCTTTGCACACACCCTTCTACACACGCTGAGAGTCGTGTTGCTTGCTTTTGCGGGACTTGATCTCGTGGTTTCATTCGATCTATATATATATATATATATATATATATATATATATATATATATTGACTAACATTATCGAGTTATGCCTCGATTGGGCCTAGACCTCGGTCTGGAGCGTTTAATTGCTTTTTGTATATATATACATTTATATATATGAAGCGTGTGTCGAACTTTGTTCGATGAGCCTGAACTTGATGCCCGAGCATTTATCGCTTTAATATATATATATATATATATATATATATATATATATATATTAACTATTTGTCGAACTCATTCGATGAGCCTGATTTTATATCCAGGGTGCATTTAATGCTTTTATATATATATATATATACATACATACATACATATATATATATATATATTTATTTAAATCTGTCTGGAGTTTCCTTCGTGGCGGTTGATACGCTCTTACTGCTTTTATTTACATTTCGATCCCCATGGAGGTGCTTCGTGGTTGGTGATCATGTCTCAGATATATATATTTCTGACTTTTGTATATATATCGCCATCGCTTTCATACAAATTGCGATATTTCATGCGCTTAGAATCATGTGATCACTGATTCATCCCATTGGATCTAGATTCGGTTCCGTGATGGACATTTTCAAATTTAGAAGCGACTTGTAAATTATTCTGCGGTTCCAATTTCCTCAGATGGTTTCCATACCCACGAGGAAGCTCGGCATTATTTTTGTATATTATTTTCGCATACGGATGCCTCTCATCGGTCAAATAAAATTAATCCAAATTAGATCACTTAATAAAAATGGGAGTGTAAAAGGTCTCAATTCCTATTGAGCATCAGGGTTTGAAAAACCTCTTTTATAAAACATCACTGCCATATGTTGCTAAAAACTGAATTTTTACATAAATTCAAACCCTGTGTATATAGGTTCGAACGAGGCCTCGCAAAACTTCCATATAACAGAACATTGACCCACACACACACACACATTCAGATAATAGTTTCTTGAAAAGAGGCGGTCACTGTGGTAACACGGATGTCGGGGGGTGCCTAACACCTTCCCCCCCGCATAACCAAGTCCCCGGACCCTAAACGAATCTTTGTTTCACCGACCCGTATATCAATGTCACATCACTGGATCAATGTGCAAACCTTTTCTCGGTTGTGTTGGTACAACCATTTAAAAAACCAATTGGCGACTCTTAATAGTCCCATCGTCGACATTATACATGTCAGACCTTTTTTACTTGTTTTTTCAAACAAATCTCACCTAAAATGAGAACACCAAAGAACAAGTAACGGAAAGGGACACCCAAAAATCCCGACGTCGACACTCCTTGATTCGCATATCAGACAAGGAACATTTGCCAAGCGTCACAATTTCCCTGCATAAGGCCCCAGCCTATGGGAATTACGTTGGAGAAGTATCGGATGAGCTACCTCCCATCCAACATCCTTGGTATCAGCACATCAAGGAATATCTACGAGATGGATCTACACCCGCGGAAGCGAGCCCGACTGAGAAAAGGAGGATCCATCGACTTGTTATGAAATTCTACCTGAGTGGAGATGCGCTCTACAAAAGAGATGCAGGACTAGGTCTCCTCAGATGTTTAGACAAAGATCAAGCCCAAAGGCTTGTGGATGAAATCCATGGCAGGGTCTGTGGCCCCCACATAAGTGGCCCCCCTACTTATCAAGAAAGTCCTCAGGACAGGACATTACTGGCTATCTCTCAAGGCTTATTGCAATGACCACGTCAGAAGATGCTATCAGTGCCAGATTCATGGGAATGCTATACACGCCCCTCCACGGGAACTCCATAATATGAGTTCACCTTAGCCCTTCTCAATGTGGGGAATGGACGTTATCGGGCCCATTGAGCCTAAAGCCAGTAATAGACATCAATTTATCTTCACCATGGTCGACTACTTCACCAAGTGGGAAGAGGCAGCCTCCTTCCCCAGGGTTAACAAAGAAGTCATCATTGCTTTCATCAGAAATAATGTCGTTTGTCGATATGGACAACCAGAGGTGATTGTGTCAGACAATGCTAAAAACCTCAACAACAAAATGATGGAGGAATTATGCAGTAAATTTCACATCAAACATCTTAACGTTGTCATCTATCGTTCGAAGATGAATGGTGCTATTGAAGCGGCTAACAAGAACATCAAGAAGATTATGCAAAAAATGTCCGCCAACCACAAAGATTGGCCTGACCTATTGCCTCTTACTCTATTAGCCTACATAACCTCAATACGCACTTCCACTGGGGCAACCCCCTACGCTTTAACCTATGGGATGGAAGCAGTGCTCCCCATAGAAGTTGAAATGGAATCCCTTAGAGTGTTGATAGACACTCAGTTGGATGAAGACCAATGGGTACAAGACAGGTATCACCAATTGTCTCTAATAGACGAAAGGCGAACTGTGACTATCTTCCACGGTCAGTTATATCAACAAAGGATCGCCAGATCCTACAATAAAAAAGTCCGGCTACGGCAGTTCAAATAACATGACTTGGTTTTGAAGAAGATCCTTGAAAACCAAGATTAGTCTAAGGGAAAATTCGCGCCTAACTGGGAAGGCCCGTTTGTTGTCAAGGAAGTATTGACAGGAGGCACTCTCAGATTACAAGAAATGGACGACGATGAATTTCCGCAACTCATCAATTCTAAGCCGAAAAAGCGGTTTTTATGTCCAAGTTGCTATCAAGTAAACACCCTGGTGTTGGACCATCAGATCACCAGTCATTCCGGTTCTTTAACCCTTTACCACATACAACTTTTCTACACTTTTCCCCTCAGGGAAACATATCTTTCAAGACAGCAGCCTGGCTCCTTTGTGTTCCTACGACTTAGGTCATCCCACTACGGATTGAACCTCTCGCCTTTGCAGTTTGGCTACCCATATATGGGATCAAACTTCTCTTACCTGCAGTTTATCCTCAACCTAGGATTAAACTTTCTCCTCCCCACACTTTGACCTACACATGGGATTACGCTTTTCCACTCGCCCTGAGGGGCGAACTACGTCAACCTGATCTCATCTTCCATAGGAGTACGTAGGAAACCATTTTATATGGCCCGATCGGACTAAAACAAAAACAATAAAAACGTTTCTACCCTCTTCTCCTTACAAAAGCAAAAACAACAAAAACATTCCTACACCGTTTCTGCCATATACCGCGTTGAACCTCTTACACCAGGTTTGAACTACGCAGACCTGATCTCCTCTTCAGTAGGAGTACGTAGGCAGCCATTCATGGTTTGGTCTCACCCCCTACCAAAACACAAACCCTTGTCAGTTGATACTGGGATCACCTTTCAATCCACTACATTTCATTGGCTTCGGACCAAAGGGATGGAATTACCTGAACTCCTCCCAAATAGGAGATTCGGCGACCATCTAAGCTGCAGTCATACCTTGAAGAGCAACACCAATCCATAAGATATGGAATTAACTAGGCTTCTGCTAAATAGAAGTACTGGCGACCATCTATGGTGCGGTTAATCTCAGAGAAGAAAGCCACACTCCTCTCCACATTTCCATACAGAAACCAGTCACAAGACACCAAGGATGGTAGGGATACATACAGATCGATGATCCATTCTGAACTGTCCAGAGACAACTCAATGTCCATCCACCTAGGAGGAATTCAGAATACATCAAGATCACAAGTCCTGAAGCAGCAGACAAAATATCAAGCAAGTAGCAAAGCATATTTAAAAGGGAAGTGATCCAAAAATATATTTCCCTGTCATATATAATGCTGTTTGATATATACAATGTAAACTATATATGACAAAATGGCTAAGCTAGTCTGTGCAGGAAAATACAAGCTCATCTACAAGTCAGGGTATATGCGAGCTAACAAGCCCAACATGGCATCCCTCTCAGAAAAAGGAGGCGAAGCTGTGGTCTCCTGTACGAGAATATCCACACGACCCAATAGATCTGCAGCTATCTGCATGGTGACCATCTGCTCATCAATGTAAGCGCTCATCTCTGCAATCATGCCAGTGGTAAGGGACCTCACTGCCGTACTATCTGTGACGGCTACATCCCGGACAGATATAACACTATCTCACTCAACTATCACTGCATCTCTGGCTGATTTGGCCTCATCCCGCTCAACAACAGCGATATCTCTGCGAGCTAATGCCTCGTCTCTCTCTAATAGAGCTGCGTCTCTCCCATTAAGGGCAGTTAACATCAAGGATCGAGCATGATCTCTCTCGAAGGTCATCAGATGAAGACTCTGCTCTAGGTACTGTGCCGAGTACTGAATCACAACAATACTGGTACTGGGAGAATCCGGAGGAAATGCTGGCAACCCAGCAATGGGCTCCTCCTCAATGTAGGAATCGATGTCCTCCATGGGCTCTACATCATCTGACTCGCTATCCGATACTGTAGATACTGCTGCAGCCGATAAAATCTCTGCCTCCATCCATACGGAATACTCTACAGAACAACCTGGATGACTGACAGAAAAATCAGCTATCTCACGCTGATCCCAACAAGCATACACATGGGATCAGTCCTCTTCTGAAAGATAGCGATAAGCTGAACGCTGACCTATCACCCCCTCGAAAGGATGAAAATCCTGAAACTGGTCAAACTGCAACATCACGGCCAGCGGGTGATAAGTAGTCACGCCCATCAAACCAGCCAGAGGGAGGTAGTCCATGCCCGAAGCATGAGTAATGAAGCTGTATGGTGAGCTAAGCCCTGAACACGGCAATATGCTGAATGGATCTCTGATATCTGCCAAAAATGTGGACCAAGATAGAGTATCTATACACTCTGATGGCTGAAATGAGTATTCCGTGGATATATCATGGGTAAACCAATACCCATACTGTCTAAGAGTGCCAATCGGTCTCAAGTGTGATATAAACCACACATATAGCATGACCGAGCTACTCGTGAACACTCTGTCGGATAAGTGCTGCAGTAGGATGCTGACTGTAGGGTCTCTGCTACAATCATCGGATAATGGTACGTCCCTCCCTAAGATCTTTCAGGGCCATGATGACACCTATGTCTATCTCATCCATGTATCGTGGCATATAGACATGCGACAGTATGCATAACAGCAGTACATCAACCCTGGCCAAACGCCAATTATCCTCCGATGCAGTGAAATCCCCAGAATCTCGTGAATAGCTATCCTCAGAGCCAAATATATCATACAGAAAACACTGGGATATCACGTGGCCAGACGTCAGCTCATCCTGTACCACTCTACGCCACAATCTAGTAAGAGTCATGAACCGTCTACTCATGTCTCCCAAAGCCATATGCACGCAAGGTCTGTCTAATGGAAGCATCGTCAATCGTGCATACTCCTCCAAAGTAGGAGTTAACTCATGGGTCCCGAATCGGAAGACCTGCCTATCCGGTACCCAATGCTCTAGCATCCCATCCATAAACCCTGCGGGAACCTGAAACACCAATAAGGTCATGGTATGCTGCAACAAATGATTTACGGTCACCTTGTCTGATGGTGACATGCTATCATACCACGATCGCATACCCAATGCCACCAATGATGGTGGGGTATGATCTATACTAGCTAATCGTCAAGAAGACATTCATGCGGTCACGTGTCATAAGACCATCCAGGTCAATGACGAATATCTCTGGACATACATACATATGCATAACATAATACATGCATAGTAGATAATAGATTGCAATATGATATAGGGAATGAAAAACTGTGCATACATTGCTAAGTATATCAACATCTAATACATCATCTCTGCATAAACCGCAAATACAGGAAATGGGGGCATGACGCCCTACTACTATCAGAGGCCTATCAAAAGATATAGCGAGAATGGGGTACAACCACCCAGTATCTAAAAGAGGCCTATCAAAAGATATAATGAGAATACACATCAGAAGAAGACAATGGTGTCAATGTCCACATCATCAATCCTGTCCACCTGATGTAAGTCCTCCTAAGTCACCGGATCTCTATCAACAGGAATATCAGGCCTATATAAAGGAGGATCTGCCCCAGCAAAACCGAATGGGTCATCTGAGGGGCCAGCGCCTGAGCTGGAAGGATGAAATAAAGCCGCCTTTGCCGGATCTCTGCCCAAATGCCGGATAAATATATGTGCCTAGTCCAACTGCCGAGTCAGACTATCAATCTGTGTCATATGAGTCGGATCTCGGACACAAGCTATCCAATCCATCATCATCACAGATCTTGGAACCATATCCCCCATAAACTGTGTGGCGCGGGACTAGGCTTCGATAGTACGAGGGAACCACCAACGTTGGAACGTCTCCTGAGTGCAAGGACCCTCTAATAATGCAAAACCGTCAACCCCCAACAATGGGATATCAATGATGGGTGATCGCGACATGTGCCAACGACGCTTCTAGCGAGGAGGCAAGATCGGCATACGAATCTTCCCTGTGGTGCTCCTAATAGCACGCTCTCCTAAATAGAGCTCACAACCTCCATCTATGAAGAGAGGAACTCTCCTGGTGGAAATCACGTACTCGACTCCAGTCGGGTAGCCATCCTCAAAGTCGATGGTCAAGTGTTCCCCTGAATAAGGAATCCATGTGATGGTATTAGCTGTCAACAACTCCGATTTGCAAGATACTTGCAATGAGTGAAGCCCTCACCACAGGACCTCTCGGCAAAATGGAATGATGCCATCGTCGTCCTCGTGGATAGGTATCTAAACCTAACACACTCACAGAACGCAAGCATGGGAGCCTCACATAGGCCCAAAACTGCCAACACAATGGCAAAACATCTGCTATCAGTAAACACTCTTAACCTATAAATGGGAAATGACAAGAGAAATACTCACCAGCAGAAATGGGTAGAAGCCTAGCCAAGCCTCGATCAAACCCTGTGAGTGCATACGCATGCCCCGGAAGAAATAGGCAAAGGTGTAGGAACCCAAATCATACTTTCCAATATGGTCCACATGGCGCGTGGCGCTGATCAAAGCGAAAGACACCGTAGAAGAGTTATCTGCTATGAAGCAGCCTCTAATGATCATCAGGAACAATTACCGCAGAATGCGATCCCTGATTTTGACATCATCAGGCATGGGCTCACTCAAAAGCCCGCTCATAGCATCTACGCTCAAAGGACCTAAACGGATAGTCCTGCCCTTGAGCGCCTCCGCCGGAACTCCTAACAAGGATCTGACGGTAGTAGGGGTAATATTCGCCATGCAAGGCACTGGATCCCCTCCAAACTCCATACCTATGATAAATTGCCATTCCATCGGCGTCATCATCACCTCGCAATCCAGCAGATGGAGTGACTGAGTCTGATGAAACCATCGCTCAGACAATGCCCTGAGGTAACCTCAGGGACAACAACGGGGAAGGATGGAGAAGAATGCCCCGAATTCCCAATCATGCACTACAACTCTGTAATCAGGATGAAGAGCATGATACATGGAGTGTATACTAAACAAATTCCCTCGAGGCTGTGTAAAGCTGGGAACCTGCATGAAATGCAGATCAACATCAGAACCCTTTAATCCTCATCAATAGGAAAGAAGGAAGATCAAAGTCTAACGCCATACCTCGTTAGCATGCAAATACAACAAGGGATGTCTGCTCAAGTCAACTAGAAGCTCTGGGTTTGCCACCTGCATACAAGGGAGTTCCCTACGGGGAACCTGTGCAGCAGGAGCGGGATCCTCAATCAGAATATCCTCCTCCTCGTCCTCAACATCTGGCATGTCTGACCGGACTGGATGAATCACGGCCTCCACCAATCGATGAGGCTATCTGATAGAACGGGTTCGAGGCACTTCAGAAGCCCTCCTCCGTATACCAGAAGTGGTCCTACGGGAACTGTTCAGCTGATCCGGATCCATAATATCTGGACAACAAGTCTCCAAATCACCTCAGAAAGGGTGTGGTATTTGCATACATGGAGCTTTTTAGAATGCATTTTATGACTATATGCATGCATGCATTTACTTTAACATATAATAGAGTTAAAATGCATGACTACCCAATGCCTATATTTTGAAATTTTTTGCCATAGTCCCCTTTGAAAATAGGACTATCCACATGCACATAGGCATGTCTAGGTGGCCATTCAGTAGCACACCTGCCCCAAAGTTATGTACATAATATATGCATTAAAAATCAAAATCATCCATGCATAAGGTTAACCTCAATATCAGGAGTACTTTCCCTTTCTACCTTTTTCTCATTGGACCTCAAATAGGATAAAAAATAGCAGAAAAAGGTGCCAATTTGACTGTCTCAAAAGTCAATTTTTTTTACATCATTATGTTCAGATGGTTTAATACTAACATTTACTATGTTGAATATTTTTTATCAAGTCATTTGTGCATACATAATCACTACTATGTCTTTAGATGCATTTCATGTGATAACTCAAAATCCAACAGATAAAAACTGGAAAAAATACATGCATACGTTACCAGGATAGTGTAGAACACTTGTACGGTGACAGAATTTGCAGAAAATAGCCCGAACTCAGCAGATCTGAAGGAGGCTCATGGATTTCTCTTAGCGAATCAAGTTGAAAATGACTTGTGAGACCAACCTAATAGATTATATCATCCACGGTCGGCCGCAAGCTCATCTGCGACTGCAGCAGGTGTACCTGCGGCACCCCTATATGGGCCCCACCCCTCTGACTTGGTCCAATTAGTTGCAAAGGAATTCTTGCGAACTAGAAAGGTCAAATGGAGAATAAAAATGCCACGCGATTGAGCAAAACAGCATACAATCCTGGTCTTCTCAGATAAAACTTTGAGTTTGTAAATCGCTCATTGGTAGTCACCCGTACACGAGGTATACCCTGCCAATGATCTCATTTATCACAAATCACATACGGCAATACCTTGTACAGGTTCGATGCCGCCAACTCCGGGTCATTACCCTAAAAAGATCAACATGATCCCCGACGGGGGTTATAACGTGATGCCCCGGCAGGGGATTACAACGCAAATTCAAGCCGTTGACACACATATCAACGAAGGTCAAGCAGCCTTGACGTTATCTCAGCCGATGGTGATTAAGCCTATCTGAGCTCTAGAGTTATTCGAGGATTTCATGCTCGATTGCTAATATTCCCCAGCGGATCCCCGACGGGGGTCACAACGTAATGTTCCGTTGATTCACATGTCAGCGAAGGTCAAGCAACCTTGACGATCTATCCCACAGGGTTTTTCAGCCGTTGATTCATATTTCGATGAAGTACACGTCAACGAAGGTCAGGCATCCCTGACAGCATTTGCTGTTGGTAGTAAATCCAACAGAATCTTGACATGTCTTAGCGATACCAACCAGGAAAGGACAATGTTATCAAAGAGGATAGATGATGGAATATGTTATACACATCCTCAAACAGATCAAGTTTTATCCCCACAGATCTCTTACGCATAAGAGGTACATCTGCAGGATCAAGTCGTTACCAAGGACACATGAATTTGGTGATAACTACAACATCAACTTCCTAACAGATTCGGATTACACATCAAATCTGGTCATCATCGCCAATCCCCAGTTGAAGCAACAGGGAGCCAGCAATCATCCCCAACATGTTGGGCTACAACCCCGTACACATGCATCATACATTTGCATCATGTTGCTACATACAGTACCATGTTTGTCTTGTTACATTTCAAGTGTCTAGGATTCTTTATCCTACCCATGCATCGCCATGAATGAGTATGATAAAGAGGGGCATCTGTAGACACTCAAAATTTTCTGTAGTACTGTCACTAACATTGCAGGAGGACAGATTCGTCTTTTAAGAGGAAACCCTGAAAGATAATCCCTATCCATTCCGGATACTACCAGAAGTTCAACATCAACCCAGGAACACACTCTGAGAGTAACAATTCCCACCTCGGAGATAACCCCGAGGCGTGCAGATTTAATACCGGAACACACACTAGAGAAGAACGATTAATCTCGGAGATAACCCCGAGGTATCCAATCTCAGTCCCAACCATGGGAATAGCCACCAACCTTGGTGATAACCCCAAGGAATGCAGTTTTGGTGATAACCCTGAAAATGCTTGTTTCAAATGCAACCAGCTTCAATCTCGGCGCTCACAAGGAGATACTCCG
>CM035143.1:60275168-60627668 GCA_020205605.1 Panax ginseng | reverse complement strand
TCACTTGTTTTTTCAAACAAATCTCACCTAAAATGAGAACACCAAAGAACAAGTAACGGAAATGGACATCTAAAAATCCCGACGTCGACAGATACTTTGTGAGTTGCTATTCATCAATGCAAGTTTCATTCAGCCTTATACCTGATTTTTCAGTGGGAAGTACTGTTCTTTTGAGGTAAGGGATAGTAAGGGATGTTATTTTCTTTGTAAATGATATTATTTCTTTTGATATCATTATACCAAAATATTAATAATAATTTTATTGTGAAATTTTTACCTTTTCGTGCCGGGGTTACTATAAGACCTCAACTTTTATAAATAAAGATTAAATTTTCTCGAAATATATTTTTGAATATAATGGTGTAGATATGATATAATGTTATAGTTGTGGTTAATATTAACAAATTTTGCAAAGAAAGCAAGTGGTTAAATAATATTCGATTGGTCGGGGAATATTCGTTTTAACAGGGAATATTCGTACGACGGCACAATCATTGGTGGACCCCACAACGGAAGTATTGTCGTAGTTAGAAAATGACAAAATTATCTTTTTATAAAAATAACGACGAAAGTTTTACCGTTAAACTGTTGAACTACCTGGTAGTAAAAGTACAGTAATACGCGTGGTTAAATAGTAGCACACGGTATTGATTATTGATGCTTACGTGAGAAGTCACTCGGTTATACTCAATTATTGCTACGAAGAATTCACGCATCATATCTCTCATATTATTGATTCAATTATTGTCACAGTATCATCTACATAATATTTATTATTATTAAATCAATAATTGAGACGACAAAGTTATTCATATTATTATTTGCAATATTGACAATGTCTAGAAGTTCTGTCAATGAGAGGTTTGGTCACCTAATTGCGCGCCAATAAGGAGAAATCCTTTTCGGAAAGCCCCCTCTTACTTGGGAACGACCTGGTTGTTAAATATTGTGAGTTATAATATTAATGATGAATAAGTTCGTGTTGATTAAAGATGAAAGTGATAGTTCCATTGTGTTGGGATTATTAGTGTTAGTGGAAATCGACATTTATTTCGATAATAATTGATGTCTGGAGGTTATATTGACCAATCGGGTAATTAATCGGATAAATGAGCAATTAATTGATATTATTTCACATGCTTATAACTATTTGTTCACATTGTGTACTATTGATTCACATTCATGTACTATTAGGGGATGTGGTGCAAGATTGATAATACTTGCATGACTAAATTAAAAATGGAGGTATAGATGAAGGTACTATACTGTAATTAGTTTTTTCACATGATTATACTATTAAGTCACATGAATGAACTATTTATTCACATTATTTATTATCAGAGATTTGTAGAAGGGTTTTCTCGAATCACTACTCCATTAACTCAGCTGACTCAGAAAGGTACAAAATTCAGTTGGAGCGAGGAATGTGAGAAGAGTTTTCAAGAACTCAAGAGGAGGCTTATTTCAACACCTATTCTGACAATACCATCTGGCTCGGAGGGATTTGTCATCTATAGTGATGCTTTAGGCAAAGGGTTAGGATGTGTTCTCATGCAACATGGGAAAGTCATAGCCTATGCCTCACAAAAACTCAAAGAATATAAGAGGAATTATCCTACTCATGATCTAGAGTTGGCAGCTGTCGTTTTTGCGCTTAAGATTTGGAGGCATTACATGTATAGAGAGAAGGTGGAGATCTATACAGATCATAAAAGCCTCAAATATTTCTTCACTCAAAAGGAACTCAATATGCGACAACGACGATGGCTTGAGTTATTGAAAGATTACGATCATACCATTCAATACCATCCTGGAAAAGCGAACGTAATAGCTGATGTATTGAGTAGAAGATCATATGCGGGTACAAGTGCATTATTATCAATACAAAGGCCCATTTTATATGACTTACAAAGGATGGAGATAGAGTTAAAGACTCCAGGGACCCATGTGATGATGGCGAATATACGAGTAAAACCGACTTTAATCGATAAAGTTAAAGCTGCTCAAGCTACAGACCTGGAGCTGACGCGTATGAGGATGAAAGTGCAAGAAGGTGCTATTTCAGAAGCAAGAATCGATGACGAAGAGTAAACTCTAGACTTTGTGTTCCTAACGATTTTGAATTAAAGTATAAAATTATGATGGAGGCGCACAACACACCGTTTGCAATCCATCGTGGGAGTACCAAAATGTATCGTGATCTTTGACATTCATTTTGGTGGAGCAATATGAAGAGAGTGATAGCGGGGTTTATCTCAAGGTGTCTAACTTGTCAACGAGTCAAGGCGGAGCATCAAGTGCCAAAAGGTCCATTGCAACCACTTAAAATTCCAGAATGGAAGTGGGAGCACATTACCATAGATTTCGTTACTAGTCTTCCTAAGGTTTCTCAAGGCATAGATGCATTTTGGGTTATTGTTGATAGATTGACCAAGTCTGCTCATTTCTTACTAATACGAGAAACTTATACACTTGAACGTCTTGCTACTATGTACATAAACGAGATTGTAATATTGCATGGTATGCCAGTATCCATAGTTTCTGATCGAGACCCAAGATTCAGTTCAAGATTTTGGGTTAGTTTACAAAAAGCTATGGGCACAGATTTATGATTTAGTTCGGCATATCATCCTCAAACGGACGGGCAGTCGGAGAGGACTATTCAAACTCTTGAAGATTTATTAAGACTCTGTGTCCTTAACTTCAAAGGAAGTTAAGACAAGTTCTTACCATTGGTGGAGTTTTCCTACAACAACAGTTATCAAGTAAGTATTGGCATGGCTCCATTTGAGGCATTGTATGGAAGAAAGTGTCGTTCATTAATATGCTGGGATGAGGTGGGTGAATCAACTTTGTTGGGACCGGAGTTGGTATGTATGACTACGGAAAAGATTCAAACAATCTGATAACGTATAAAAACCTCACAAGATCGACAAAAGAGTTATGCTGATCTTCATCGAAAGGACGTGGAATTCAATATTGGAGATCATGTGTTGTTACGTGTTGCTCCATGGAAAGGAGTTATGAGATTTGGAAAGAGAGGAAAGCTCAATCCTCGATTCATTGCCTATTTTAATCCTCGATCGAGTAGGAACTGTGGCCTATAGACTCGCCTTACCGCCAAGTATGTCTCGTGTTCATAACATTTTTCACATATCTATGTTACGTAAATATGTTAAAGACCCGAACCACATTATTGAATTAGAACCGGACGAGATAGCGGAAGATTTAACGTATGAAGAGGTACCTGTTAAAATCTTGGATAAGAAAGATCATATTCTACGCTCTAAAGTTATACCTCAAGTCAAAGTTTTGTGGAGAAACCACGATGTTGAGGAAATGAACTGGGAGTTAGAATTTGAAATGAAATCAAGGTATCCTCACCTCTTTGACATACCAGGTACGCACCCTAATTTCGAGGATGAAATTTCATAAGAAGGGGAGGTTGTATGACCCCAACTTTTATAAATAAAGATTAAATTTTCTTGAAATATATTTTTGAATATTATGGTGTGGATATGATATAATGTTAAAGTTGTGGGTAATATTTACAAAATTTGCAAAGAAAGTAAGTGGTTATATAATATTCAATTGGTCGGGGAATATTCGTTTTAACAGGGAATATTCGTACGACGGCACAATCATTGGTGGACCCCACAACGGAAGTATTGTCGTAGTTAAAAAATGACAAAATTATCTTTTTATAAAAATAACGGCGAAAGTTTTACCGTTAAACTGTTGAACTACCCGGTAGTAAAAAGTACAAAGATGTCTGGCGTGGTTGTATAGTAGTAAAACAAAGTATTGATTATTGATGCTTACGTGAGAAGTCACTCGATTATACTCAATTATTGCTACGATGAATTGATGCATCACATCTCTCATATTATTGATTCAATTATTGTCACAGTATCATCTACATAATATTTATTATTATTAAATCAATAATTAAGACGACAAAGTTATTCATATTATTATTTGCAATATTGACAATGTCTAGAAGTTCTGTCAAGGAGAGGTTTGGTCACCTAATTGTGTGCCAATAAAGAGAAATCCTTATCGGAAAGCCCCCTCTTTTATGGGAACGACCTGGTTGTTAAATATTGTGAGTTATAATATTAATGATGAATAAGTTCGTGTTGATTAAAGATGAAATTGATAGTTCCATTGTATTGGGATTATTAGTGTTAGTGGAAATCGACATTTATTTCGATAATAATTGATGTCTGGAGGTTATATTGATCAATCGGGAAATTAATCGGATAAATGAGCAATTAATTGCTATTATTTCACATGCTTATAACTATTTGATAATACTTACATGACTAAATTAAAAATGGAGGTATATATGAAGTTACTATACTGTAATTAGTTTTTTCACATGATTATACTATTAATTCACATTATTTACTATTAGGGGAGGTGGTGCAAGTTTGATAATACTTGCAGGACTAAATTAAAAATGAAGAAAAAGAGGAAGGTATTATACTGTAATATTTTGAGCCCCAAAACGTGCAATTATCGAAACTATATTTTCCTATAAATAGAAGCTCATTCTTCTTTCATTTTCACCAATTCACTAAGTCTCACAAGAGCAATTATTATAGAGAGAAATTATAGAGAGAAAGAAGAAGAGAACTCTGATACCTCACTATTCTAGTATCCAATTTCTTCTAAGGTAAGGGGTATTATTTCTTTCGTATTCATGAAGAGAGTTATTTTCTTTCAATACTCGTAAGGGTTGTTATTCCATTCTTTATTATTCTGTTGGAATAATCTGTCTGTGCGGTCTATCGCATGCCTGATGAATTCTTTTATTATTCCATTCTTTATTATTCTGTTAGAATAACCTGTCTGTGCGGTCTATCGCATGCATGGTGAATTCTTTTGTTATTCCATTCTTTATTATTCTGTTGGGATAACATATCTATGTGGACTACCGCATGCATAGTGAATGATCCTTTGTATTCATTCCTTATTAAATTATGGAAATGTTGTAAGACCCCAACTTATTATAAATAAAATCGAATTTCCTCTATTTATTATTGTGAATAATATGGTGATAATTTGATATAATACTTTGGTTATGGGTGAAATGTGCACATTTTGCAAAATAAGCAAGTGGTTATAAAATATTCATTTTTGTTGGGGAAATTTCTTTTGGTCGTGGAATATTCTTTCGCGTTGGGAATATTCGTATTACTCTGCCATGACCATTTGTGGGCCCCATAACCTGAATAATCTGTCGGATGAAGAAAGCGACAAAGTTTGAGTTTTATAAATAACGTCAGAATTATTATGCAATTAACCTTCGTTGGAATACCTGGTGGTTAAAATACAGTAATACACGTGGTTGCACAGTAGCACACGGTATTTCACAGTATTGTTGAATTATTGATTCTTACGTAAGAAGGCACTACTCAATAATTGTTACATTAATTACTGTTCAATATTTTATTTTATTGATTCAATAATTGTTGTGTTGATATTTTATATTATTGTTGTTTCAATAATTGTCACTGCACAGTACTTCCCATTATCAGATCAATAATTCATATTATTTGAATAATATTATTAGATAATATTATTGGCATTGTCTAGAAAATTATGTCAAGGAGAGATTTGGTCACCTAATTGCGCGCCAGTAAGGAGAAATCCTTATCGGAAAGCCCCCTCTTTCCTAGGAACGGCCTGGTTGTCATAATTGTGATTCTGTAATATTATTTGTGAATAATTAATTAATGATTTATATGATAACGAAATATTTATTTGATGTGGATATAAATGATGGATTTATTTATTTTATGTGGTTATAAATGAAGGAATTAATGCTGAGGTGTTTTATCAGTATTTTATCGGAATGGAGGTATTAAAAATCATCCATTTATGGATTTCAGATATTTTCTGTTTGGAATTTGGAAAAACTCAAAGCTACAAAATTGTAGAGAATTCGATTTTGTGTGGAATAGACATAAAATTTGTATTTTTTTGATAAACGGGCTATTTTCTATGAAATACTGAAGTTTCGGAAAATAAAATAATTTTTATTAAATTAAGGGTGGGACCCACTTTTGTTTTAACATGTGGGCTGCTGAAAATTTTCCAAGATGGCTAGCTTTGATTTTTCCATGGTTGGTGCGTAGAAGAAAAGAAAAGAAATAATATTATTTTATTATTTTAGTCTCCTTTAGCGTTCTAGCATTTTTCTATAAATAGGCGCTTAGGTTAGAATTGAAAATCACACCAGAAACAAGTGTTCTTTCTCTCTATATTGTCGAGCGTATTTTTGTGAGTATTTAGATACTTTGAGAGTTGCTGTTCGGTACAAGCTTCCTTTGGCTTTATATCCGATATTCCGATCAGAAGTACCGTTATTTTGAGGTAAGGGATGTTATTTTCTTCGTAAATGATATTATTTCTTTCAATATCATTATACCAAAATATTGGTCTGAACTTTTTATCAAATTTGGAACTTTTTGTGTCGGGACTACTATTCACGTATACAACACTATTCACGAATACGACACTATTCACCGAAAAATGAAATTTTCTTCTTTTTGTCCAAGATGTCTATTATGGTTACTATCTTTGATTGTATCCATGTTTTGATCTTTATTTTTGAATTCTGCTTCAATATTTGTTATTATGGAGTATTATTGAACTTAGATAAAACTGTAATACGAATCCCTAATATTTGTTCTTTTATCTCACTTGATTCATTTTTTTAAAGATATTTTTCATCATCTTCAGTCCTAAATGATGATATAACTGAATATTTTTGGCCTGTAGTGCAAAGATGAATGATTACCTAATGAATATCTTTGGCCCGTAGTACAAAGATGAACAGGTGTTGTGATGAACATGACCAACTGGTGATACAAATGAATATCTTTGTCTTGTAGTGCAAAAATGAATATTTGATTCAAGATATATATTGATTGATGTTACAGGGATAAAATATTGATGATGGACTTTTAAATCTTAGAAGATAGTAGAATTCTTTCTCTACTTAACTCTTATAATGGATTGTTATTTCCGCTGCAGTTGTTGATCTAAAACTTGTTGTCTATTATATCAGATTATTCCCTGATGAAGACTAATGATAATTTGTTATATATTATCTTAGTTATAACATTCTTGTTGGGCTAGTTGAGCTCACCCTTTTCCTTTTTGTTCCATTGTTCTTCTTAGGAGGAGAGAATTTAACAGGAACTAGCCGGGTTATGGAGTGATGATTCAAAATAGTTGTTTTAGTAGTCCTCACTATTTTGTAAAATAGTGTATCAATAATTGTAATGAGGACTCCTTTTGAGTTTTTAGACAATAGTTGTATTCAAACTCACAGTATATGTGTTGTCATATTTTGCACGACAATTGTATTACTGAAGTTGTATTTGTTTCAGTACCATGTATTTGGCAACTCAGAATGGGTAATGTATACCTATTTTGGTGGCGTCACAAATGATCTGTCTACGTGGATTACCGCATGGTGGGCAAAAATCCATTTGTAGTTTCTTTAATACCCCAGTATTTTCAAAATAATTAAATAATAAATTTTGCATTTAATTTTTTTTTATATAAAGGTGGGATTATGTGCATAGAAAAGTATAGGTATTTATGTGACAAATAAAACCTAGTTATTATTGAATAATTATAAATAAATTCTTTTAAGAATTATTGATCATTATAGGTTATATACTTATTATAAATTAATTTTGTAAGTACAAATATCTATTATTTATATTCCATGAAAATATGATTATTATATATATGATATGATCTTATAAGGATTATTATGATTTGTATTTTACTATATTAGTTAAGTTAATTATTTTAACTTAATTAATAATGGTATATATGAAGGTTATGTCGGATATGGATTCAAAACCCTAATACTGGACTTTGAATAAGGAATGAGAATATTAATGTAATATTAATTATATTTCAGTAATATAAACATGCTTTATATGTGTGTAATGTTAATGTGTGGAACAGTTTTAGTAAAGCAGTGCAAACCCTAGCATTACTGATAAATTATAGTATATAAGTCAATTACGACTATAAAAATTATTAAGTTATTGTGTAATGTAATTTATGGAAATTATTATATTTAATGTTAATTAGGTAAACCCTAATTAATATATAGAAACCATAATTATTAAATTTGAATCCTAATTGCTAAGTTATAAACCCTAGGTATTAATTTAGCAAGGTTGATAGTAATTAATATATTATAAAGCCTAATTTATAAATCCTAAGTAATTAGTAAACCTAATTTAATTAGAGAACCCTAATTCACATTTTAGAAACAAAGATTCCCATTTTAGCCCTAATCTCAAAATCCTAGAACTTGGACTTTTGGAGCTCTGTAGGTTAAACCCTAATGGGTGAGAGGAAATGTCAACATTGCCAATTGAAAGTAAAAACCAAATGACCAAACTACCCTTTTTATTATTTTAATAAGGTGGAGTGTAGATCTAGACCTAGTAGGTGGTTGGTGACCAACTCTAGTTAGCCATGTGGTCTAGTAATAGCCTTTAATCAATCAAAGGATTGATCACATGCTCAGCCATAAGCATCACACCATGCTATATATAGATTGAGAGAGAAAAATGCTACAAACTTGCTCATTTTTTTCACCAACACTCAACCAAACCTATCTCTCTTTCTAACCCACGAAATTCTTGAGCATTTCAGTCCCCAAGACCAGCCCCACTAACAACCACAACAAACTCAGTAGCCAAGAATCAGAATTTGATCATAGAAAGGTAAAACCCTGAACCTAAATTTCAATTTTTGATTCCATGTTAGATGTTATTTTTAAATGTTTAAAGTTATGTTTTATAACTCAGATCCATAACACTTAGATGCTCGAAATTGATGATTTTAGAAATCTGGAAATTTTAATTTTTGTTGTCTGACAGTGAATGTCAGGCCTTGGAGATCCATGTTCGTTTATTGTTTTGGTGATTTAAAGGTTTGAAGTTGTAGTCTGTAATGTTGTTAGTAATCTGCAAGTCGGTTCATGATCATTGCATGTGTTGATCAAAAGTTATTGACGGTCAAAGTTCGTTGACCGAACACGAACTAAGTTTTATGGGTAACCCAGAAAACTGAAGAACGTGTTATGGCCGTGACTTTGACCGGCCTTGATTTGATTTCTAGAACATTGTTAGGATAAATATTGGTATCTAGATTATAGTATGTCATGAGTACTACAAGTTTAAAGCATGTTCGAACCTTATAAAGCCTCAAATCGATCATAGTAATTGGTCAAACCTCGTTGACCGTTAAGCTTAACTTTCTTGGTAACCCAGAAAGTTTAGGCAGTGGTCTGACAACTTTTTCAATTGTTTAGATCTGTCAGTAGGTTGTCGTTTTGATTCTGTTGTTGTAACTAGCTCGTAGTATGTTATATGAACTTCAATATTATGCTTTTAGATCACTAAAACATCAAACAGATTTAACACAGTGGCCGGTCAAAATAGGCCAGATGATCACAACTTGTGTTTTTTGGGTAACCCAGAAAACTAAAGTCCGTGATCTCTGACATGGGTTGACCGGCATGAATCTTGATCGTGTATGGTTGTTATACGTATATTATGTAATAGATCTGTACCTCTACACGTTAGCTACACACTACAACTCTTAAATCACATAAACATTAAACGAGCAGCATGTAGTGGAAGCCCAAAGTAGGCTAGTCGAACTAGAAAATGAAGAACAGCTCTGACAGCTATTTTGAAGGCTTGGATCTTTTAATTGTGATGCATTTTGTTCATGATTGTTATTGGGTCTTGTAGTAGTACACTAGTACTACACGATCAAAGTATTAGCTTGCCCAGAATCACAATGTATCAGTGTTAGTGATGATCTATCGAAATCGACGACCTTGAATCGCTTGTCAGTGTTCTTGAGCTCAAGAACACCAACATCGACAGATAATGTCGCGATAGCCTATAGCGACGGTTCTTATTATTTTTATTTTCTAATTTCTGGAAAATGATTTAAAAATAGAAATAAATTCTAAAAATCATTTAACAATAGTAAATAAATTTTGAAAATTATAAAATCAGTTTTAAAAATTATTTTAAGTCATAAACATTAACTTTTAATAATTTGGCATATTTTCCATAAATATTAGTAATTATTTGAATATTATTTATTTGATAAATGCACTAAATAAATTAACTAAAAATAATTTTATTATATTAAAAATCATTTTAAATGATAATAAGGTATTTAATAATATTTTAAGTTATAAAATGTAACTATCAATATTTTAAAGTAAATTTCATTAATTACTTAATATTAATGATATTAGATTTATTTAGTAATTATATTAAATAAATTAGTTTAAAAATGATTTTAATATTATAAAAATCATTATAAATGAAAATAAAGAGTTTAAAGATATTCTAAGTTATAAAACATAACTTTTGATATTTTGAGATGAATTTTATTAATTATTTAATATTAATGATATTAGATTTATTTAATAATAAAATTAAATAAATAGTTTAAAAAGGTTTTATTGATTTAAAAATTATTTAAAAAGGATATAAATGGTTTAAAAATATTTTAATTAATTATAAATGACTTTTAATATTTTAGTGAATAATACCTTAATATATTAATATTAATGGTAATTGTTTAAAAATGATTTTAAATGTATTAAAAATCATTTAAGGGTAATATTAATACTTTAAAATATTTTGAGTTATTATAAATAACTTTGATATTATGGCAATGGTTGCATTAATATTTTAATATTAATAATAATAGAATTATCTAATATTATATCATTTAATAATGATTCTAGAGTTTGAAAAATCAAGATAAATTATAATAATTAATTAGAAATTATTATAAGTCATTTATAAATAATATGATTGGTATTTAAAATATCCAGGATAATATTGAACTGCATGATAGAGTTTTAAACTCGATAATTACTGGATAAAGTCATTCGCAAGACACCAAAATGCTACCAAATTGATCCAAACTATATAGTTTGACTGTATAAGTATTTGTTTATGCCTTAATGACTAATATAATTATGAGACAATGTGATTAGGATATCTGTCGGCTGTAAATAATCGTTCTATGTGTTATGATATGTTATTCTAATCAATAGAACAATCTTATAAATGATAGGTCGTTGAATTAAAGATATAATTAAGTTGTGTAAACAGCATACCAGGCAAGTTCCCTAAACTTACTCTAATTCTTATTGAGCAAGTTTCTTAACTCTTACTCTTTTATTTGAGTAAGTATCTAAACTATCATTTACGTTGTGCAAGTATCCTAAACTCTTGTTTTACTTTATTCAACAGATATCGTAAGCAAGTATCTTTACATTTGCATTTTCTTTATGCAATGGACATGAGTAAGAAAGTTTCATATTTATATTATTATTATACTAGCTTATTAACCATATTATCGTATATATTATATCCGATCGTTGTTTATCAACATGATATTATATCATATAACTCATATATATATTCTATTTGTTAATTTCGAAATATGATTATACAAGTGTCCTCACTTGGATAATCATTGTAGTTAAACACATGTTGATATATATATATATATATATATATATATATATATATATATATATATATATATATATATCTAAGCTATTTCATTAGCTAGACATGATTTAGAAATATCGTTGAATATGATAAAACCTTCTTGTATCCAATCAAATTGTTTTGGTTCGGAATCCCGACTAAGTATGAACATCCCTAACTGGGAAAAACTTTTGTGCTACTCGAGAAGTGATATGATGAACGAGAATATCGTTATGGTATGCAGTATTAATCAATACAGGGCATAACGGGCTGATCACCCCCATGCCTGTAAGTTATGACGGTTTGCAGATGAAGTTCTGTTTGACCTTTTTGAAAACTGAAAACTATGTTGATAGTCTATCGACTGCTCTCCATTTATAGTCAATACGTAGTTTCAAAATTGAAATAAGAATTGTTATGTTGTTTAGTGTTGCTTCAGTACTTCCCAACTATTGCTTCGTTGTTGAAGAGTCGTTCAAAGAAAACATTTAATCCTTTTAGCTAATGTTTATAATTGTTATTACTTGTTGGGCACTTAAATGCTCATTCTTGCTTAATTTAAATGTTTTCAGCTATGTATGATCGACCTGAAGGTTCAGGCAAGAACAAAGGGAAAGGAAAGCTATCAGATTAAGTCTGTGTTATCTTATGTAATAGCTACTTAAATAAATTGACTATATTTATTATCTATCATGTAATGAAATGTTTTAAGGTCGCGTAATTGGGATTTAGACAACTCTGATATGTAAATTAAGTTTGATATTTATGACATTATTATTATTATTTCGCTCAAAGAAATGGTATCGTGAAGCAATCGAGTTCGGGTTTCAAGTACCGAATTTGGGGCATCACAAAGTTGGTATCGAGCTTTAAGGTTAGAAACCGTAGGTGGGAGTAGACCTTAGGCTATAAACTTAGAGCAGAAGGAAACGTTTAAAATACAAATAACTCGTATAGAGTTTTAAGGGAGATGAATTGAATAAATTCATCATAAAACCAAATAAAAGATAACTTATATAAAACTTTGACTTGCTGTGTGTATATATTATATGCTAATCTAGATAATTTTGTGTAGATGTCAGGAGAAAAAGGATTAGGATACCCTCAGATCGTAAAGAAGGAGTCAATCTCCATAACCGAGCCAATGTCAAAGTCAATAGCTGAAATAGAGGCTCACGTTGAAGATAACCTTGATGAGGTGATCATTTTAGAGAATATAGTACCGGACCCAGAAATGGTGGAATTGACAGATAGTGATTCGGACACCAAAGTTGGAGCTGATCAAGCATCAACTGAAGTGCAGAATCTGAGGAACAAGGTTTCTTCTCTGGAAAAGTTGTGGGAAATAGAAAAGCTACTAAATAGCCAATTACGAAAGGCATTAATCGAAACGATGGAAGAACAAGATAAACTTAAGATCCATATTAATCAGATGGGAGCCAAGAGCAACATATCGTGTGCAGCTCAAGCAAGAAAGGGAAAAGAAAGATAGAAGACCACAACTTAGGAAAATTCGATAAGAAGAAAGGGAAAAAGATATGTTACATTTGCGGTTATGAGGGACATACCACTCTGTATTGTCCCGACTAAATCAGGTGTATGTTTTAATTGTGGAATGGAGGGTCATCGAGCTAAAGGTTGTCCAAGATCAAGAAAAGGCGTAGTGAATAAGTAGTATAAGTACTATTTGAATATGTGTGTTCTATGATAAGTATGTCTGTGTAATATTTCTAACTTATGTATAAGTTATAGCAGCGATTCCCGACTTTTGTGGGCACAAAGGGATATCAGATGTTTAAAGCAGTATGTGTTATGTTATGTACTATGAAATAGTTGAATGAATATGAAGTTATGTTTGGTTAATGAAACAAGTTTAAAATATTTAGCATATACGATAAGGTTTAAAATGTAAGTAATAAAATATAGATTTTGTTTTATTTAACTAGAAAATGCCGCCAAGACGACAAACTCGAAACCAAAGGGCAGAAGAATCTGTGAACAATGCTGGAGGACAACAACCAGACCTGATGCAGAATTTTGCGAACATGGTAGCTCAAGCCATGCAGAATGGAATGCCGGCCGCGGGAAATCAACCAGACAATCAATTTGCGAACTTCAAAGATTTTAAGGCCGTAGGACCGCCGTAATTTAGAGGTACCACTGACCCGATAGAAGCCTAAACTTGGGTTAAGGAATAGAAAAAGCCTTTGTATTCGTTAGGGTAGCTGAGGGGCAAAAGATAGCTTTTGCCACCTATATGATGAAAGGAGAGGCGAATTTCTAGTGGGAGGCAAATCAAGTTAGGGCAGAAGAAGGAGTGATAGCATGGACTAGGTTTAAGACGCTGTTCTTTGAGAACTATTTCTCGTCCAGTGTGTAGGCTAGGATGGAGGTGAAGTTTTTATTGTTGAAGTAGGAGAACATGACAGTTGCGGACTATGCCACAAAGTTTAATGAATTAGCTAGGTTTTCTCCGCATCAAGTTGATACAGAGGCAAGGAGGTTTGAGCTAGGCTTAAAACCCTGGCTCTACAATAAGGTGGTTGTATTGCAGATAAATACTTTTACAGCACTTTTGGAGAAGGCTATCATAGCCGAAGGGGGAAGTGAGGCCATGAGCCTCTACAATAGGGAGAAAAAGAGCAAGGGTAAGGTTGATGGAACTGGGAAGGTAGAAGCAGGTAGTGGTAGTGGGAATGGAAAGAGAAAGTGGAATAATTTTGGAAATGTCCAAGTCAAACAGAAGGTGTGAGGAAGGTAGTCAGTGCAATGTAAGAATTGTGGGAAGAATCATTCAGGAGAGTGTCTTAGTGGTAAGTTCGTGTGCTATAAGTGTGGGCAGGAGGGACATATCTCTCTTAACTGCCCCAATCCTAGGACGAACAATGGGTGTTTTCTGTGTGGATCAACGGAACATAAGGTTATGGATTGTCCGAAAAGAAGGATGGATGCCGGAAGCGTGAATGCGGGGAGAGGCAATGGAACACTGGCGATAACAGGACCAACTTCAACAAAACCAACCGCAAGAGTCTTCGACATGAAGGTTCAGGATACCGTGGCAGCCGGGGATGGAACTTCAGGTATTATTCGAATCAATTTCATTTTCTTATATATGATTTTATTTTGTTATAAAGAAATTTTGAAGGAGAAATTTGAGTTCTGTTAGAAATCAAATTTCCGTATGATTAGATGGACAAGTTTTATGTTAAATCGTTAAAGATCAGTTCGATCGAATCTGATCGAGATCTACTTGAAATGATTGTGTATGTTATTTTCCCTAGTATCTATAAGTTTTGAAGCGGTGATTTCGGGGACGGAATCCTTATAAAGGAAGGTGGATGTAATACCCCAGTATTTTCAAAATAATTAAATAATAAATTTTGTAGTTAATTTTTTTTGTACATAAAGGTGGGATTATATGCAAAGAAATGTATAGGTATTTATGTGACAAATAAAACCTGGTTATTATGTGAATAATTATAAATAAATTCTTTTAAGAATTATTGATCATTATAGGTTATATTCTTATTATAAATTAATTTTGTAGTAAAAATATCTATTATTTATTTTCCATGAAAATATGATTATTATATATATGATATGATTATAAGGATTATTATGATATGTATTTTATTATATTAGTTATGTTAATTATTTTAACTTAATTAATAATGGTATATATGAAGGTTATGTCAGATATGGATTCAAAACCCTAATACTGGACTTTAAATAAGGAATGGGAATATTAATGTAATATTAATTATATTTCAGTAATATAAACATGCTTTATATGTGTAATGTTAATGTGTGGAACAGTTTTAATAAAGCAGTGCAAACCCTAGCGTTACTGATAAATTATAGTATATAAGTCAATTATGACTATAAAAATTATTAAGTTATTGTGTAATATAATTTATGAAAATTATTATATTTAATGTTAATTAGGTAAACCCTAATTAATATCTTGAAACCCTAATTATTAAATTTAAACCCTAATTGCTAAGTTATAAACCCTAGGTATTAATTTAGCAATGTTGATAGTAATTCATATATTATAAAGCCTAATTTATAAATCCTAGGTAATTAGTAAACCTAATTTAATTAGAGAACCCTAATTCATATTTTTAGAAACTAAGATTCCCATTTTAGCCCTAATCTCAAAATCATAGAACTTGGACTTTTGGAGCTTTAGGGTTAAACCCTAATGGGTGAGAGGAAATGTCAACATTGCCACTAAAAGTAAAAACCAAATGACCAAACTACCCTTTTTATTATTTTAATAAGGTGGAGTGTAGATCTAGACCTAGTAAGTGGTTTGTGACCAACTCTAGTTAGCCATGAGGTCTAGTAATAGCCTTTAATCAATCAAAGGACTGATCACATGCTCAGCCATAAGCATCACACTATGCTATATATAGATTGAGAGAGAAAAATGCTACAAACTTGTTCATTTTTTTCACCAACACTCAACCAAACCTATCTCTCTCTCTAACCCACGAAGTTCTTGAGCATTTCAGTCCCCAAGACCAGCCCCACTAACAACCACAACAAACTCAGTAGCCAAGAATCAGAATTTGATCATAGAAAGGTAAAACCCTAAACCTAAATTTCAATTTTTGATTCCATGTTAGATGTTATGTTTAAATATTTAAAGTTATGTTAGAAGGTGCCATTTAGTGATCTGGGTTATTATAATTCAGATCCATAACACTTAGATGCTCGAAATTGATGATTTTAGAAATCTGGAAATTTTAATTTTTGTTGTCTGACAGTGAATGTTAGTCCTTGTAGATCCGTGTTCGTTTATTGTTTTGGTGATTTAAAGGTTTGAAGTTGTAGTCTGTAATGTTGTTAGTAATCTGTAAGTCGGTTCATGATCATTGCATGTGTAGATCAAAAGTTATTCACGGTCAAAGTTCGTTGACCGAACACGAACTAAGTTTTCTGGGTAACCCAGAAAACTGAAGAACATGTTCTGGCCGTGACTTTGACCGTCCTTGATTTGATTTCTGGAACGTTGTTAGGATGAATATTGGTATCTAGATTATAGTATGTCATGAGTACTACAAGTTTAAAGCATGTTCGAACCTTATAAAGCCTCAAATCGATTGTAATTGGTCAAACCTCGTTCACCGTTAAGCTTAACTTTCTGGGTAACCCAGAAAGTTTAGGCAGTGGTCTGACAACTTTTTCAATTGTTTAGATCTGTCAGTAGGTTGTCGTTTTGATTCTGTTGTTGTAACTAGCTCGTAGTATGTTATATGAACTTCAATATTATGCTTTTAGATCACTAAAACATCAAACAGATTTAACACACTGGCCGGTCAAAATAGGCCAGATGATCACGACTTGTGTTTTCTAGGTAACCCAGAAAACTAAAGTCCGTGATCTCTGACATGGGTTGACCGGCATGAATCTTGATCGTGTATGGTTGTTATACGTATATTATATAATAGATCTGTACCTCTACATGTTAGCTACACACTACAACTCTTAAATCACATAAACATTTAACGAGCAGCCTGTAATGGAAGCCCAAAGTAGGCTAGTCGAACTGTTCTTCATTTATGGGTAACCCAGAAAATGAAGAACAACTCTGACAGCTACTTTGAAGGCTTGTATCTTTTAATTGTGATACATTTTGTTCATGATTGTTGTTGGGTCTTGTAGTAGTGCACTAGTACTACACGATCAAAGTATTAGCTTGCCCAGAATCACAATGTATCGGTGTTAGTGATCTATCAAAAGACGACCTTGAAAATTTGCGCTTGTCGTTGTTCTTGAGCTCAAGAACACCAATAGCGACAGACAGTGTTGCTATAGCCTATAGCGACGGTTCTTATTATTTTTATTTTCTAATTTCTGGAAAATGATTTAAAAATAAAAATAAATTCTAAAAATCATTTAAAAATAGTAAATAAATTCTGAAAATTATAAAATCAGTTTTAAAAATTATTTTAAGTCATAAACATTAACTTTTAATAATTTGGCATATTTTCCATAAATATTAGTAATTAGTTGAATATTATTTATTTGATAAATGCACTAAATAAATTAACTAAAAATGATTTTATTATATTAAAATTATTTTAAATGATAATAAGGTATTTAATAATATTTTAAGTTATAAAATGTAACTTTCAATATATTTTAAGTAAATTTTATTAATTATTTAATATTAATGATATTAGATTTATTTAATAATAAAATTAAATAAATAGTTTAAAAATGGTTTTATTGATTTAAAAATCATTTAAAAGGATATAAATGGTTTAAAAATATTTGAAGTAATTATAAATGACTTTTAATATTTTAGTGAATAATACCTTAATATATTAATATTAATGGTAATTGTTTAAAATGATTTTAAATGTATTAAAAATCATTTAAGGGGGTAATATTAATACTTTAAAAATATTTTGAGTTATTATAAATAACTTTGATATTATGGCAATGGTTGCGATAATATTTTAATATTAATGATAATAGAATTATCTAATATTTAAATCATTTAATAATGATTCTAGAGTTTGAAAAATCAAGATAAATTATAATAATTAATTAGAAATTATTATAAGTCATTTATAAATAATATGATTGGTATTTAAAATATCCAGGATAATATTGAACTGCATGATAGAGTTTTAAACTCGATAATTACCGGATAAAGCCGTCGGTACACCAAAATGCTACCGAAATTGATCCAAAACTATATAGTTTGACTGTATAAGTATTTGTTTATGCCTTAATGACTAATATAATTATGAGACAAGGTGATTAGGATATGTGTTTAAATTATGTTGTTTAGTGTTGCTTCAGTACTTCCCAACTATTGCTTCGTTGTTGAAGAGTCGTTCAAAGAAAACATTTAATCCTTTCAGCTAATGTTTATAATTTTTATTACTTGCTGGGCACTTAAATGCTCATTCTTGCTTAATTTAAATGTTTTCAAATTTATGTATGATCGACACGAAGGTTCGAAAAAGAACAAAGGGAAAGGAAATCTATCAGATTAAGTTTGCGTTATCTTATGTAATAGCTAGACTTAAATAAATTGACGATATTTATTATCTATCATGTAATGGAATGTTTTAAGGTCGCGTAACTGGGATTTAGAAAACTCTGATATGTAAATTAAGTTTGATATTTATGACATTATTATTATTATTCCGCTCAAAGAAATGGTATCGTGAAGCACTGAGTTCGGGTTTCAAGTACCTGAATTTGGGGGTGTCACAGTTTCATATATCCTATTATACTCAGTTGGTTAAAGTTTTGGCTTCAATATTCCATGAAATTAGTAGAATATCCTTGATATTTGCACTTCATCCAGTATCTTTTCATAGAAATATTCTTCTGAGTATTCTTGAATTTTACTCCACAAAACAGTATCATGTTGACAATTTGGACGTTATTGATTTCTGGATAAATTAAATTATAAATCTTTAAAAATTTATTCTTGAACTTGTTTTTATTGAATTCTTATATCATTGTCATCAACCTCATGTTTATAATATGTTGAAAGTCATCTGTGGCCTATAGTGCATAGATGGACTTAGTGTCATTATGACCAGGGATTATTCGGTATAATCATGACCGCAATGTTACAAATGATGTAGTAAAAGTCCTCATTGGCCGTAGTGCATTGATGGATAGTTGTTGGCATGATCATGACCATTGATGAATACACGAATATCCTTGGCCCGTAGTGCATGGATAATTTGTGGTCATGATACTAATGAATATCCTTGGCCGTAGTGCAGGGATGATGTGGTTTATTTATTAAGTAGAGTCTCAGCGATAAAACTGATGAAAAACCTTTTAAATCATAGAAGATAGTATATTTTATTCTCTATTTGATTCTTCTAATGGATTGCTTGTTCCGCTGCAGTTAAACTTGATGTTTGTTATATTTTATCATTTTAACACTGTTAAAGGCTAACGATATATTATTCTGCATTATCTTAGTCATAATATTTCTTATTGGGCTAGTTGAGCTCACCCTTTCATTCACTATTCTCTTTAGGAAATGAGAATATAGCTGAGACGAGTTGGGGAACAGATTGACGGTCCAGATGGTTGTTTTAGTAGTCCTCACTATTCTATAAAATAGTGTGACATGTAACGAGGACTCCATTGAGTGTGGATATTGTCTAGATGACAATATTCTTATTAAAACTCTTAGATTATTTTTTGGCGTATTTTACACAATTGTTGTATAATTAATTTGTATTTGAATTTTATACCATGTATTTGGCGACTCAAGATGAGTGATGTATACCTATTTTAGGGGCGTCACAATTACTATTCACGTATATGTCACTATTCACGTATACGACACTATTCATATATATGGCACTATTTACGTATATGTAATTATTTACGTATACGGTACTATGTACAAATACAGAGTACTATTCACGAGTTACTATTCATGAGTTACTATTCACGAGTTACTATTCGTGAGTTACTATTCATGATTTACTATTCATAAGTTACTATTCATGGGTACTATTCACGACAAAATTGGTTTCTTTTTCTGACCAAATTATCGTTGATTTATGAATCTTACTCTTGAAATTAAATGTAGTTGTTGATCATATTGTTTTTATTATCATATATAACATTTTTATAATCATGGTGTAAAGATGAGTATATTATTGGTATGATCGTGACTATGGGTTCTCTTTGGCCAGTAGTGTAAAGTTGAATTGTTGTCTGGTATGATCATGACCATTGGATTTATAATTGAATATCTTTAGCTTAAGTGCAAAGGTGAATTGATCAACATGGTTATAATTATTTTTTATATAAATTCTAAAATGATTATATATTTCTTTGAGATATTAATATCTTTGGCCTGTAGTGCAAAGATGATCTGTTGTTGAATATCTTTGGCCTGTAGTGTAAAGATGATCTATTGTTGAATATCTTTGGCATTAGTGCAAAGATGATCTGTTGCTGAATATCTTTGGCCAGTAGTGCAAAGATGAACTGTTGACGAATATCTTTGGCCCATAGTACAAAGATGAATTTATTAGTATGATTATGAACAGGAACTGTGATTTGGTATAACCATGATCTTTAAAGTTTCAGGTAAAGACAAGTGATGAAAATTATCTTCGTGTTGGATGAGAAGAGGAATTTAGAACCACAATTATGATTATGAGTTATTCACATGATTGTGGACCAGAACTGTTGATTGATGTTACATGGATAAAATATTGTTGGTGGACTTTTAACATGGAGAAGATAATTGACTTTATGGTCTATGCGACTCTTCTAATGGATTGTTTGTTCCGCTGCAACTACGGTTGAAAGGTTTTGTCATCTACCATATGTTCTAAATCTCTGATTCATTACTGACGAAGGCTATGGGTAATTTAATTATCTTTAGTCATAATATTCTTTACTGGGCTAGTTGTGCTCACCCATTTGCTTCACAATTCCTTCTAGGTAATAAGAGTGTAGCTGGGTCGAGCGAGGGTAACAGGGGAATTTGGTCATTTTTCGGTCATTTTTTGTTTGGAATTTGGAAAAACTTAGACTTACAAAGTTGTAGAGAATTTAATTTCCTATGGAATAGACATGAGATTCAAAATTTTCTAATAAAAGGCTATTTATTATGAATTATTGAAGTTTTGGAAATAAATGTTTTTATTTAAAATATGGTGGGCCCCACTTTTGGTTGGTGAGAAATGAACTGTGCTGGAATTTATTTTCAAAAGTGGCAGGCATGAATAGAAGCAGGTAAAACCATCAGGTAGCAGGTTAGTCTGCTATGGCGTTCTAAGTATTTTCCTATAAATAGGGTGCTTAGTTAGAATTGAAAAATCACACCAGAAACAAGTTTTCTATCTTTCTCTCTCTATATTATCGAGCGTATTTTGTGAGTATTTAGATACTTTGTGAGTTGATATTCATCATTGCAAGTTTCATTCAGCCTTATACCTGATATTTCAGCCGGAAGTACTATTCTTTTAAGGCAAGGGATAGTAAGGGATGTTATTTTCTTCGTAAATGATATTATTTCTTTTGATATCATTATACCGAAATAGTGATATGAATTTTATTGTGAAATTTTTATCTTTTCGTGTCGAGGTTACTATTCACGTATATATCACTATTCACGTATACAACATTATTCATGTATATAGCACTATTTACGTATATAACATTATTTACGTATACGGTACTATGTACGAATACGGAGTACTATTCATGAGTTACTATTTGTGAGTTACTATTCATAAGTTACTATTCATGAGTACTATTCACGGCAAAATTAGTTTCTTTTTTTGACCAAATTATCGTTGATTTATGAATTTTACTCTTAAAATTAAATGCAGTTGTTGATCATATTATTTTTATTATCATATATAACATTTTTATAATCCTGGTGATAAAATTTCTCTTTCACTTGAGTGTAAAGATGGGTAGATTATTGGTATGATCATGACTATGAGTTCTCTTTGGACCATTGGATTTATAATTGAATATCTTTAGCTTAAGTGCAAAGGTGAATTAATCAACATGATTATAATTATTGTCTATATAAATTCTGAAATGATTATATATTTCTTTGAGATATTAATATCTTTGGCCTGTAGTGCAAAGATGATCTGTTGTTGAATATCTTTGGCCTGTAGTGTAAAGATGATCTGTTGTTGAATATCTTTGGCCTGTAGTGCAAAGATGATCTGTTGTTGAATATCTTTGGCCTATAGTGCAAAGATGATCTGTTGTTGAATATATTTGGCCAGTAGTGCAAATATGATCTGTTGTTGAATATCTTTGGCCAGTAGTGCAAAGATGAACTGTTGACGAATATCTTTGGCCCGTAGTGCAAAGATGAATTTATTAGTATGATTATGAATAAGAACTGTGATTTGGTATAACCATGATCTTTGATGTTTTAGGTAAAGACAGGTGATGAAAATTATCTTCGTCCTGGATTAGAAGAGGAATTTAGAACCATAATTATGATTATGAGTTATTCACATGATTGTGGACCAGAACTGTTGATTGATGTTACAGGGATAAAATATTGTTAGTGGGCTTTTAACATGGAGAAGATAATTGACTTTATGGTCTATGTGACTCTTCTAATGGATTGCTTGTTCTGCTGCAACTACGGTTGAAAAGTTTTATCATCTATCATATGTTCTAAATCTCTGATTCATTACTGGCGAAGGCTATGGATAATTTAATTATCTTTAGTCATAATATTCTTTACTGGGCTAGTTGTGCTCACCTTTTTGCTTCATAATTCCTTTCAGGTAATAAGAGTGTAGTTGGGTCGAGCGGGGGTAACAGGGGAATAGAACGGTTGTGAGACCCCAAATTTTATGAATAAAGATTTAAATTTCTCAAAATATTTTTTTAATATTATGGTGTGGATTTGATATAATGTTATAGTTGTGGGTAATATTTATACATTTTGCAAAGTATACAAGTTGTTATAAAATATTCGTTTGGTCGGGGAATATTCTTTTATCGGGGAATATCCGTACGATGACACAATCATTGGTGGACCCCACAACTGAAGTATTGTCGTAGTTAGAAAACGACAGAATTATCTTTTTATAAAAATAACGGCGAAAGTGTTACCGTTAAAATTGTTGAACTACCCGGTAGTAAAATTACGAGAATAATGCGTGGTTGCGTAGTATAAGACACGGTATTGATTATTGATGCTTACGTAAGAAGTCACTTAGTTATACTTAATTATTGCTACAGTAATTGTTGCATCATATCTCTCATATTATTGATTCAATTATTGTCACAGTATCATCTGTATAATATGTTATATTATTAAATCAATAATTGAGACGGCCAAATTATTCATATTATTATTTGCAATATTGACAATGTCTAGAAGTTCTGTCAATGAGAGGTTTGGTCACCTAATTGCGCGCCAATAAGGAGAAATCCTTATCGGAAAGCCCCCTCTTTCCTGGGAACGACCTGGATGTTAAATATTTGGAATTATAATATTAATGATGAATAAGTTTGTGTTGATTAAGAATGCAATTGATAGTTCCATTGTGTTGGAATTATTAGTGTTAGTGGAAATCGACATTTATTTTGATAATAATTGATGTCTGGAGGTTATATTGACCAATCGGGTATTTAACTAGATAAATGAGCAATTAATTGCTATTAATTCACATGATTATAACTATTTGTTCACATGTGTGTACTATTGATTCACATTCATTTACTATTAGGGAAGTTGGTGCAAGATTGATAATACTTGCATGACTAAGTTAAAAATGGAGGTATAGATGGAGGTACTATACTGTAATTCATATATTCACATGTCTAGAACTATTGATTCACATGATTTACTATTAATTCACATTACTTATTATTAGGGAAGGTGGTGCAAGTTTGATAATACTTGCAGGACTAAATTAAAAATGAAGAAAAAGAGGAAGGTATTATACTATAATATTTTGAGCCCCAAAACGTGCAATTATCAAAACTATATTTTCCTATAAATAGAAGCTCATTCTTTCTTCATTTCTCACCAATTCACTAAACCTATAGAGCAATTATTATAGAGAGAAATTATAAAGAGAAAGAAGAAGAGAAGTCTGCTATCTCACTATTCCAGTATCCAGTCTTCTTCTAAGGTAAAGTGTAATACCCGAAAAAAAAAGAAGAAGTATTTATGTTTGTGTTTTAAATATATTGTTTGAATTATTTTTGTCTTTAAATTGGGTCAAAGTAGTCATTTAAATTATGTGGGCTAATAAATATTAATAAGTGATAGATAATATTATGTGGTTAAAATTTAGGCCTTAATATTAATTTAACCCAAATAGAAGTTTACTAGGCTAGTTGAGCTCACCCTTTCTTTCACTATTCTCTTCAGAAAATGAGAATATAGCTGTGACGAGTCGGGGAACGGATTGACGGTCCAGATGGTTGTTTTAGTAGTCCTCACTATTCTATGAAATAATGTGAAAATAAATGTATTGAGGACTGATTTTGAGTTTGAATACTGTTTAGAAGACAATGTTGTATTAAAACTCACAGCTTATGTTTTGTCGTATTTTACACGACTGTTGTATAATTAAGTTGTATTTGAATTTTGTACCATGTATTTGGCGACTCAAGATGGGTGATGTATACCTATTTTGGGGGTGTCACAGTTGGTATCAAAGCTTAGAGATATGATCCCTGGCTAAGATGTGAGACTAGAACTAGGAGGGGAGAGACGGTGAATTCCTTCGCTAGTATGACCTACCTAAGTTTATTTGGTATTTAATTGGTCGGTCAGAGTATAGGGATAATATGTTGCATGTCAATTAACCCTTATTTTGTGGCAGTATTTGAAAATGACATCCGAGAATGTTGAGAATAGCAATGGAGCACAGGAGACCGTTGAGTCTCCACAGATCAATAATCAGGATAATGTGCATCAGGAAGGCGACAATCTTCATGAAAACAACAACACTGACCAAATGATGAACGATGGAATGTTCAGAGGCTTTATGCAATTCATGGATTGACGGTCCAAATGGTTGTTTTAGTAGTCCTCACTATTATATAAAATAGTGTGACAATAAATGTAATGAGGACTCCATTTGAGTTTGAATACTGTCTATAAGATAATATTCGTATTAAAACTCTCAGTTTATGTTTTGTCGTATTTTACACGATAGTTGTATAATTAAGTTGTATTTGAATTTTGTACCATGTATTTGGCGACTCAAGATGGGTGATGTATACCTATTTTGGGGGCGTCACAGTTGATATCAAAGCTTAGGGATATGATCCTTGGCTGAGATGTGAGACAAGAACAAGGAGGGGAGAGACGGGGAATTCCTTCACTAGTATGACCTACCTAAGTTTACTTGTTATTTAATTGGTCGATCAGAGTATAGGGATAATATGTGATATATTAATTAACCCTTTTTTTGTGACAGTGTTTGAAAATGGCATCTAAAAATGTTGAGATCAGCAATGAAGCACATGAGACCATTGAGTCACCAATGATCAATACCCAGGATAATGTGCAATAAGGAGACAATAATCCCCAGCTAAACAATAACACCGATGAAATGGTGAACGATGGGATATTCAGAGGCTTTATGCAATTCATGCAACATCAGGCGAGAGCAATTCCTATTCAAAATGCAGGTGGAAACAATGGCAACCCATGGCTGGTCACTGCTAAGTAGTTCAAGGAGCTGGGACCGCCGGAGTTTTCAGGAAAGCCAGAACCACTTAAGGCAGAGATGTGGTTAAAGCAGATCACCAAGATATTTGATGTCTTGGGATGCTCCGAGGAACAAAAGGTTCCATTTGCCACCTTTATGTTGCGTGAAGAGGCAGATTACTGGTGGGAATCTGTAAAATGTACCCAACTTGACGCACTCAAGATGTCTTGGGATAAGTTCCAAATGCTGTTCAACGACAAGTACTTTCCCGAAAGTATTCGTCACATGAAGGAAGTGGAGTTTATCAAGTTGAAGAAAAACAATATGACCGTGTCGCAATACAAGGCTAAATTTGAGGAGTTATCCCGGTTTGCATCCCATTTGGTCGATAATGAGGAGCGAATGACGCAAATGTTTCTAAGAGGTTTAAAACCCGATATACGTCAATACCTCATTTCTCACAAACCTTTTTTATATTCAGATGTTGTGAATATGGCTCAGTTATTGGAGCGCAATAATGAATCAGCACAACCAAAAGGCAACGACCAACAACACGATAATAGTCGTACTGGTGGCAACGACCATCGGAACAACGATAACCATCGTGGGGGAAATTATCATGCCAAGAATGGTAACCACTTCGGTGGTAATCATGGCCAAGATAATAGGAGTGGAAATTTTATGAAGAGAAGGTTCAACAACGATGGAAAGACAGCAGCACCAACACCCGTTTTCAAGGAAGGAGAGCGACCACCAATTGTATGCTTCAAATGCGGAGGGGAGGGACATATCAGTCCAAACTGTGTGATGCAGTCCAAAGCATGTTACAATTGTGGAAAAGAATTTCACCTAACCCGATTTTGTAGTGTACCAAAGTCTAGTCCAGCTGGGACGGTGGCACCAAAGGCGGATACGGACAAAACAAAGTCGGTGGTTTCAGGGAGAGCGTTTTTCATAACTTCTCAAAAAGCGAGTAACCCGAACGAAGTTAGCACGGGTTAGTTAATTATAAATTCTTGCGAAGTCTATACCTTATTAGATACCGGTTCTACCCATTATTTTATCTCTCTTACTTGCGCTCAATGTTTAAATTTAACTCCGGAGAGATTAAACTTTGACTTATTGGTTGAAACTTCGTTAGTAGAAACCATCATTTCATGTGCTATCCAAGTCTTGGATGAGAGTCACAGTTTTTGAATGATATTTCTATTGTTAATAAATTTCCTGACGTATTCTTGAAGACTTCTTAGCCTACCCCTAGAGCGTGAAATCGAATTTTGTATTGACCCCAGTACAAAACCCATTTCTAAAACCCTCAAATATTTCTTTACCTAAAACGATCGTATAATGTGCCAAAGACGTTGGCTCGAGCTGTTGAAGATTACGATCGTACCATTCAATATCATCGTGGAAGAACGAACGTGGTAGCTGACGCGTTGAGTAGAAGATCGTATACGTTTACGAGTGCGATGTTGTTAACACAAAAACCCATTTCGTATAACTTACAAATGATGAAGATAGAGTTAAAGACTCTAGGGACCCAAGTGGTGATATCAAATATACGAGTAAAATCGACTTTAATCGATAAAGTTAAAGCCGCTCAAGTTACAGACCCGAAGATGATGAACATGAAGAAGAAGGTTCAAGAGGGCGTTATTCTAGAAGCAAGAATCAACGAAGAGAGGAAATCTCAACCCTTTGATTTAATTGGCCCATTTGAAATCCTCGATCGAGTAGGAACTGTGGCCTATAGACTCGCCTTATCGCTAAGTATGTCGTGTGTTCATAACGTTTTTCACGTATTGATGTTACGTAAATATGTGGACGACCTGAACCACATTATTAAATTAGAACTAGACGAGATAACAGAAGATTTAACGTATGAGGAGATACGTGTTAAAATCTTGGATAAGAAGGACCGTATTCAACACTCAAAGGTTATACCTTAAGAGTTAGAATCTGAAATGAAGTCATTGTATCCTCATCATTCCAGGTACGTATGTAAATTTTGAGGACAAAATTTTATAAGGAGGGGAGATTGTGAGACCCCAAATTTTATGAATAAAGATTTAAATTTCTCAAAATATTTTTTTTAATATTATGGTGTGGATTTGATATAAAGTTATAGTTGTGGGTAGTATTTAAAAATTTTGCAAACTATGCAAGTTGTTATAAAATATTCGTTTGGTTGGGGAATATTCTTTTTGTCGGGGAATATCCGTACGACAGCACAATCATTGATGGACCCCACAACGGAAGTATTGTCGTAGTTCAAAAATGAAAAATTATCTTTTTATAAAAATAACGGCGAAAGTGTTACCGTTAAAACTGTTGAACTACCCGGTAGTAAAATTATAGTAATACGCGTGGTTGCATAGTAACACACGGTATTGATTATTGATGCTTACATAAGAAGTCACTCATTTATACTCAATTATTGCTATAGTAATTGCTGCATCATATCTCTCATATTATTGATTCAATTATTGTCACAGTATCATTTGTATAATATGTTATATTATTAAATTATAAATTGAGATGACAAAGTTATTCATATTATTATTTGCAATATTGACAATGTCTAGAACTTCTGTCAATGAGAGGTTTGGTCAACTAATTGCGCACCAATAAGGAGAAATACTTATCGGAAAGCCCCCTCTTTCCTGGGAACGACCTAATTGTTAAATATTATGAATTATAATATTAATGATGAATAAGTTCGTGTTAATTAAGGATGAAATTGATAGTTCCATTGTGTTGGAATTATTAGTGTTAGTGGAAATCGACATTTATTTCGATAATAATTGATGTCTGGAGGTTATATTGACCTATCGGGTATTTAACCGGATAAATGAGCAATTAATTGCTATTAATTCACATGATTATAAATATTTGTTCACATGTGTGTACTATTGATTCACATTCATTTACTATTAGGGGAGTTGGTGCAAGATTGATAATACTTGAATGACTAAGTTAAAAATGGAGGTATAGATGGAGGTACTATACTGTAATTCATATTTTCACATGTCTAGAACTATTGATTCACATGATTTACTATTAATTCACATTATTTACTATTAGGGGAGGTGGTCCAAGTTTGATAATACTTGCAGGACTAAATTAAAAATGAAAAAAGAGAGGAAGGTATTATACTGTAATATTTTGAGGCCCAAAACGTGCAATTATCGAAACTATATTTTCCTATAAATAGAAGCTCATTCTTCCTTCAATTCTCACCAATTCACTAAACCTATAGAGCAATTATTATAGAGAGAAATTATAAAGAGAAAGAAGAAGAGAAGTCTGCTATCTCACTATTCCAGTATCCAGTCTTCTTCTAAGGTAAAGAATAATACCCGAAAAAAAAAGAAGAAGTATTTATGTTTGTGTTTTAAATATATTGTTTGAATTATTTTTGTCTTTAAATTGGGTCAAAGTAGTCATTTAAATTATGTGGGCTAATAAATATTAATAAGTGATAGATAATATTATGTTGTTAAAATTTAGGCCTTAATATTAATTTAACCCAAATAGAAGTTTATTAGGCCAACTTAATTAATAAATAACTAAACCTAATATTACTTCATTATACAAACTGAATAAGAAGAGGTGGCTACTTTGGAGATAAATGGAACAGCTACAAAGGGGGCTCGGGTGAAGAAAGACTAGTGATTTTGATCACTAGTGGGGAAATTTCATCAGTAACAAGTAAGTATATTATACATTATATAAAGTGGGGATAAATCATGTGGTTCCATATTAAATTATTAAATTTAGTATGTTATTTTTTTCATCATGAGCAAGTACTTTTGTAATTCAAGAACTATGAGCGATCTTTAAAGATGGGAGAGTTTATTTATTAATATAATACTTATACGGATGTACTTATTATTATTATCACTTTATTCCAATCAGATTGAACGGAGAAAGTAGTATGTGATTGATTTTGGAGATCCTAAAATAATAAATTGATGATTTCTTTAAATAAAAAAAAAAATATGGCAGTAGTAATTAAATTTTATGAAAACTTGCATAATTTGCAAGAGATGTTATACAAATAAATATGTAAGATTATATGTAATGAATTAAATCTTAATATTATAAGTAATTATATTTTATAGTCGTACCAAATAGAAGTGTTCATATTTTTATAAATGTACTTACATTTAGTATTATTAATTTGTGTAATTAGTTCGGACGAAAGGAACTTAATGAGTTATATTTGGAATATAAATTTTGGGCATTACGTCGCTCAATTCAGGTACGGATTCCGTACTCCACTCGTTTAATTATTGTTGTATTCTTTATATCTCGTGATATCTTTTCTTTCGTTTCATTTTTTTTTTATAATTCTATTGACACTCTTAAATAGAAATTTGATCTTTGATACTTTGGCTTTATTCAGTAATTTGAATTCCTTTCTTTCTATTACAATTTGTACATATTCTGTACTCTTTCAGCGATACCTTTGTTAAATTTGATTTGTTCGTTTTGTTCGTCGTTTCGAATTTCTGTTATTATTTCACATAATTGTTTTTTGTAAAATTGATATATTTATTTCATTTTGGAGTTGATACACATGACTCGTATTTGTACTCTTTGAATTAGGATATCATGTTTAGTATTTATTTTTGATAATTATAGAGCGGTACATGTTGCTACCTTCTTTTTGAGACCTTGTGACTATAATTTGATTTGGTTCAACATGTACATATAGAACCCTTTTGTTGGTATTATATCGCATGTGTTGTGACATAGTATTTTTGTAAGAATATACGGTATCGTAGCGTATACTTGAGCTATAACCACCTGTACAGGTACCACAGGCATGTCGTCTTGGCACGAGAGGCGTGACACTTTCCGTGGCGGTGTGATTAGTCCACGGCGTCTCCGTTTTGGGCTCCGGAGGAAGTGGGCCAATTGGTGTGTTGTTGTGGGAGGCGTATGGGTTAACCCTAGTTTTCTGTTCTGCGGATTTGTGATGTTGTGCCAAACACACCTATCCGATTTGCATACATTTAGATTCACGGTCCAATGTGTGATTTGCCTGTGTGGCATTATTTGACTTGCCTGTGTGGCATCATTTGACCTGCCTGTGTGACATTATTTTGACTTGTCTGTGTGGCATTGTTTTGACTTTCCTGTGTGGCAACGTATATTTCTGAGCTCACTCGGTATGAAATAACACCCAACCATTTGATTCAGCCTATTATTTCATTGTATTAGTTTTATTTGTTTCTGTTCAGTTCAATTTATTGAGTTAGTTACTTCAGTTCGTTATTTCTTTATTCTTCCATTGGTTTCATAAATTCTGTTGATTCAGATATATTCCATTCAGATCTTTGGAGATTATATTTTTGTCCGTATTTACATTTGAGGCTTTGTTCAGTATTTTGTCTCGGTTATTTTTGTATATCAATTGTATATCTTTTATATATCTGTATCCGTACTGGGCAATTGGCTCATGCTGTGTTTTTTCTTCCGGTAGGTTTGCAGGGTTGATTCAGGGCTAGTGTGATGAGAGAGTTGTCTTTGACCATCTAGGTTGTTTCGATTTTTGGTTTTAGTTATTTTGACTCTAGTTGGAGAATTGTATTTAGTACTTCATTAATGGACATCACTATTAATATTTTGAAGTTATTTTCTTTACTTATTTTGAGGTTTGTTGTGCTTTGCATGTGACCTCGCTTTCCTTTTCGGGAAGGGGGTGTTACAGAGATGGTATCAAAGCTTAGGTTCTTTCTTGTAGAAAACCTATTTAGGTTTGACCTGTGAGTTGTGGGTAAATCATTGGGTAGACGTAGGAGTTCGACTCAATTTTGTTCTCTGTTTGGTTGGTCTTGATTTTGACGAAGTGTCCTCCACTTTTCGAGTTGTAGTTGATTTGAGAAAAGTGAGATAATTTGTTAAGATTATCATTTTTATGCGTTGGAGCAATGATATTAGTTAATAATTGTGATTGAATCATTGAGGTGAATAAATCTATACTTTGTGAAGATAAGAAACGATCTTATATGAGATGCACTTATGATATAAGTACTTATATCAGCGAATATTTATATTGAATAATTATTTGTTTGAGTTATGTCAGGTATCAATTATTATGAGATCTTAGAATTTAGAATTTGATTTGATTTGGGTTATGCTTTAAATTTTGTTAAGTTTGTGGATAATTTAAGGTATGTGTATCGGTGGGATATTATGATAAAGTAAAAGCTATTAAATACAGATGATCTCTTGTAATTTTGAGGAGTTGTAGAGGTTCGAGGTAATAAGATTAATCTTTTGGAGTAAATCAACTTTCCGGTTATTCTAGACTTTTCGGTTATTCTAGTAAGATATTAAAATTATTTGATATGAAATTTCTTTGTGATAGTAAGATGAGATTTTGAAATTTTGAAATTTGTTGAGTTAATGTTTGCACTAAGAGAATGATTGATTTATTGAATGATTAGATATATAATAAGTGATGAATCCAATATATCTTAAGAGATTTTGAAAGCTATAGTTTGCTTAGTCAGATAGTAGGATATATGATTTGGAGTTTCGTATGGTGATGGAGAGATCTTTGTAGTAGTATATTTTTGGTGTAATAATATTTGAGAATTATTTTGATTTGAGGTTATGATATTTTGAAACTCTTAAGGACTTAGGAGAGTTGGTGATAAAGAGATATTAGTAGTATATTCTTTGGTGTAATATTATTTGATGAATAGTTCAAATTGAGGATGAGATATTTTGAAGCTCTTGAGGATTTACGAAAAGTTGATATAATTTGTTGAGTTGTTTGGTTTATCCGATATCCTTGAAGTTTTGTATGATTTTATGTAAATAAAATAAAAATAATTTGTTAAATCTTTGTCATGTGTGGAACATAAACGTTTTACGAATTAAAGATAATTTTAAATATTTTGGGTATTTGAATCGTATTTTGATAAAGAGAAATTTTTGTGATTTTGAATTATGTTCCGAAGAGTACGTTTACAAGAATTAAACTCAAAGATATTAGCGACGAGCCACACAAACGGTGGATCATGTGATCTAATTTGATGCAACGCGAAGAACCTTACCAAGGCTTGACACGGTAGCTCACGAATCTTTTACAAGTACATTGATAATTACGTGGACCGATGACTTATCCGCGTTGATCGTTACACATGGCGACGCTACGTCGTAACTAAATTTATTTAATTTTTTTTGTAGCTTATTTGAATTTCGAGGACGGAATTATTTTTAAGGGGTAAAAAAATTTAATAACCTATTTTTTTTAATTAAATATTAATTGATTTTATCTTATACAATTATGTTTAAATTGAAAAAGGTAAATAATTTTGTTTCCCTCTTTTCTTCCTTGTTTTGTTTGGAAAATTAAATTCTTTTAGTAGATAATTAAATAAGTGATTAAATTAAAATTGAGAAAGATAATTCCTTTTGTTAAAGTCTTGTGGTAAAATTATTCGGAGCGGGAAGCTACCTGGGAGATAGAGGAGTCTATTCGAGCGGAGTATCCACATCTTTTGATAATTAAGTATATTCATTCTTTTAATTCCGGGGACGGAATCTTTTTTAAGGGGGAGGTAATGTAATACCTAAAAAAAAGAAGAAGTATTTATGTTTGTGTTTTAAATATATTGTTTGAATTATTTTTGTCTTTAAATTGGGTCAAACTAGTCATTTAAATTATGTGGGCTAATAAATATTAATAAGTGATAGATAATATTATGTGGTTAAAATTTAGGCCTTAATATTAATTTAACCCAAATAGAAGTTTATTAGGCCAACTTAATTAATAAATAACTAAACCTAATATTACTTCATTATACAAACTGAATAAGAAGAGGTGGCTACTTTGGAGATAAATGGAACAGCTACAAAGGGGGCTCGGGTGAAGAAAGACTAGTGATTTTGATCACTAGTGGGGAAATTTCATCAGTAACAAGTAAGTATATTATACATTATATAAAGTGGGGATAAATTATGTGGTTCCATATTAAATTATTAAATTTAGTATGTTATTTTTTTCATCATGAGCAAGTACTTTTGTAATTCAAGAACTATGAGCGATCTTTAAAGATGGGAGAGTTTATTTATTAATATAATACTTATACGGATGTACTTATTATTATTATCACTTTATTCCAATCAGATTGAACGGAGAAAGTAGTATGTGATTGATTTTGGAGATCCTAAAATAATAAATTGATGATTTCTTTAAATAAAAAAAAAATATGGCAGTAGTAATTAAATTTTATGAAAACTTGCATAATTTGCAAGAGATGTTATACAAATAAATATGTAAGATTATATGAAATGAATTAAATCTTAATATTATAAGTAATTATATTTTATAGTCGTACCAAATAGAAGTGTTCATATTTTTATAAATGTACTTACATTTAGTATTATTAATTTGTGTAATTAGTTCGGACGAAAGGAACTTAATGAGTTATATTTGGAATATAAATTTTGGGCATTACGTCGCTCAATTCAGGTACGGATTCCGTACTCCACTCGTTTAATTATTGTTGTATTCTTTATATCTCGTGATATCTTGTCTTTCGTTTCATTTTTTTTATAATTCTATTGACACTCTTAAATAGAAATTTGATCTTTGATACTTTGGCTTTATTCAGTAATTTGAATTCCTTTCTTTCTATTACAATTTGTACATATTCTGTACTCTTTCAGCGATACCTTTGTTAAATTTGATTTGTTCGTTTTGTTCGTCGTTTCGAATTTCTGTTATTATTTCACATAATTGTTTCTTGTGAAATTGGTATATTTATTTCATTTTGGAGTTGATACACATGACTCGTATTTGTACTCTTTGAATTAGGATATCATGTTTAGTATTTATTTTTGATAATTGTAGAGCGGTACATGTTGCTACCTTCTTTTTGAGACCTTGTGACTATAATTTGATTTGGTTCAACATGTACATATAGAACCCTTTTATTGGTATTATGTCGCATGTGTTGTGACATAGTATTTTAGTTAGAATATATGGTACCGTAGCGTATACTTGAGCTATAAGCACTTGTGGGGGTACCACAGGCATGTCGTCTTGGCACGAGAGGCATGACATTTTCCGTGGCGGTGTGATTAGTCCACGACGTCTTCGTTTTGGGCTCTGGAGGAAGTGGGCCAATTGGTGTGTTGTTGTGGGAGGCGTATGGGTTAACCATAGTTTTTTGTTTTGCGGATTTGTGATGTTGTGCCAAACACACCTATCCGATTTGCATACATTTGGATTCGCGGTCCAATGTGTGATTTGCCTATGTGGCATTATTTGACTTGCCTGTGTGGCATCATTTGACTTGCCTGTGTGACATTATTTCGACTTGCCTGTGTGGCATTGTTTTGACTTGCCTGTGTGGCATTGTTTTGACTTGCCTGTGTGGCAACATATATTTCTGAGCTTACTCGGTATGAAATAACACCCAACCATTTGATTCAGCCTATTATTTCATTGTATTAGTTTTATTTGTTTCTGTTCAGTTCAATTTATTGAGTTAGTTACTTCAGTTCGTTATTTCTTTATTCTTCCATTGGTTTCGTAAATTCTGTTGATTCAGATATATTCCATTCAGATCTTTGGAGATTATATTTTCGTCCGTATTTACATTTGAGGCTTTGTTCAGTATTTTGTCTCGGTTATTTTCGTATATCAATTGTATATCTTTTGTATATCTGTATCCGTACTTGGCAATTGGCTCATGCTGTGTTTTTTCTTCCAGTAGGTTTGCAAGGTTGATTCAGGGCTAGTGCGATGAGAGAGTTGTCTTTGACCATCTAGGTTGTTTCGATTTTTGGTTTTAGTTATTTTGACTCTAGTTGGAGAATTGTATTTAGTACTTCATTAATGGACATCACTATTAATATTTTAAAGTTATTAGTGCTTTCTTTACTTATTTTGAGGTTTGTTGTGCTTTGCACGTGACCTCCCTTTCCTTTTCGGGAAGGGGGTGTTACATAAGGGGTATTATTTATTTCGTATTCATGAAAAGAGTTATTTTCTTTCAATACTCGTAAGGGTTGTTATTCCATTCTTTATTATTCTGTTGGAATAACCTGTCTGTGCGGTCTATCGCATGTCTGGTGAATTCTGTTGTTATTTCATTCTTTATTATTCTATTGGAATATCCGGTCTGTGCGGATTACGCATTACTTGGTTTGATTCTTTATTATTCTGTTGGAATATCTTGTCTGTGCTGGTTACGCATGACCTAGTTCCATTCTTTATCATTCTGTTGGAATAACATGTCTGTGCGGATTACGCACGCCTGGTGAATTCTTCTGTTATTCCATTCTTTATTATTTTGTTGGAATAACCTGTCTACGTGGATTACCGCATGCATGGTGAATGATCATTCGTATTCATTCCTTATTAAATTATGGAGATGATCTGTCTACGTGGATTACCGCATGGCGGGCAAAAATCTATTTGCAGTTTTATATAATCTATTATACTCATTTGGTTAAAGTTTTGGCTTCTATATTCCATGAAATTAGTAGAATATCCTTGATATTTGCGCTTCATCCAGTATCTTTTCATGGAAATATTCTTCTGAGCATTCTTGAATTTTACTCCACAAAACAGTATCATGTTGACAATTTGGACGTTATTAATTTCTTGATAAATTAAATTATAAATCTTTAAAAATTTATCCTTGAACTTGTTTTATTGAATTCTTATATCATTGTCATCATCCTCATGTTTATAATATGTTGAAAGTCATCTGTGGCCTGTAGTGCATAGATGGACTTGGTGTGATTATGACCAGGGATTATTCGGTATAATCATGACCGCAATGTTACAAATGATGTGGTAAAAGTCCTCATTGGCCGTAGTGCATTGATGGACAGTTGTTGGCATGATCATGACCATTGATGAGTACACGAATATCCTTGGCCCGTAGTGCATGGATAATTTGTGATCGTGATACTAATGAATATCCTTGGCCGTAGTGCATGGATGATGTGGTTTATTTATTAAGCTGAGTCTCAGCGATAAAAGTGATGAAAAACCTTTTAAATCTTAGAAGATAGTAGATTTTATTCTCTACTTGACTCTTCTAATGGATTGCTTGTTCTGCTGTAGTTAAACTTGATGTTTGTTATATTTTATCAGTTTAACACTGTTGAAGGCTAACGATAAATTATTCTGCATTATCTTAGTCATAATATGTCTTACTGGGCTAGTTGAGCTCGCCCTTTCTTTCATTGTTCTCTTCAGGAAATGAGAATATAGCTGGGATGAGTCGGGGAACGGATTGACGGTCCAGATGGTTGTTTTAGTAGTCCTCACTATTCCATAAAATAGTGTGACAATAAATGTAATGAGGACTCCAGTGAGTGTGGATATTGTCTAGATGACAATATTCTTATTAAAACTCTTAGATTATGTTTTGTCGTATTTTACACGACTGTTGTATAATTAAGTTGTATTTGAATTTTGTACCATGTATTTGGTGACTCAAGATGGGTAATGTATACCTATTTTGGGGGCGTCACAACGGTGGTCTCTAGCTGTGGAGGTTCTCCCTAAACAATATAAAAAAGTGTGTTGTATTTTATACATCATTTAGTAGTTATATTTGGTGAATCAAATAGGGTGAATCGAACCCAACGTTGGAAGGGTGTTTTGCCACTATCATACAAGATGTCTAATGACCTACGACTTCGTGTTATCATAAGATAGGGTTTTGCACATCCACTTGTTGAGTATATCTACGAGCACTACCTATATAATCTTGGAGTTTGGTTGAAATATAATTCTCAATTGGAGACAATGGAGATAATTATATGTCAAGAGAAGACTCACCATTGGAAAGAACATGATAGCAATCTTCTCATTTTTCTTTGGGGCCTATTGGGCCAACCAAGGATAATTCTCCAGTCTTATGATATCTATTATAACTTAAATGTATGGCCTCCCATGTATGAAGGTTTCCTTGAGCATTTTCCAAAGATTTTAATTTCATTGTGAGGTGCTGTCCACTGTTGGGACATGAGTCACAGTTGGTATATATTTGTATCAAAACTCACAACATATGTGTTGTTGTATTTGGCACGACAATTGTAATAATAAAGTTGTAGTTATTTTCTGTACCATGTATTTGGCGACTCAGACTGGGTTGGGTGGAGTGGACCTATTTTGAGGGTGTTACAATGATAGTCGTCTAAGGTATTTCAGACACCGTAAATAATTTACAAGCTGGTTGCACCTGAAAAGGCTTTAAGTAACGTGAGGTGTCTTATAGTGGGCTGCCAAGAAGACTTCAGATAGCTTTAAATGAATGAATACTCGGTTTCTACCAGTAAAATATAGCAAAACACAAGCTCACGGGTGTTTGGAAAGAGAAAGCACTCAGTTTAAACTGTGTACATAGCAAAATGGACAAGGCTTTGTAGCCTTTTTTCTCTTCAAAATGGCCACCCCAAGTCCTCTATTTATAGAGGGGGGAGTTGCAGGTCGTCCTGCGGCTGCCCGGGGTGCCCCGGGCCAAGTGGGTCTGCCGTCTCGAAGTACGTGCACTTGGACAACGAGATGTTCGCTCAAACCTTCATAACTTTCAATCCGGGAGTCCGATGGAAGCGTGCCATACCATTATGAAAAGCTCTTTCCGAGAGCTACACAATGACATAGGAATTTCCCTTTTCTAAATTCGGGAAAATGTGTATGACCCCAAATTTTTTGAATAAAGATGAATTTTTCTATAAATATCATTTTTGAATATTAAGGTTTGAAATTGAAATAATGTTATAGTCTTGCGTAATATTTATAAATTTTGCAAAGTAAGCAAGTTGTTATATTATATTCGATTGGTCGGAGAATATTTGTTTTAACAAGGAATATTCGTACGACGGCACAATAATTGGTGGACCCCACAACAGAATTATTGTCATAATGAGAAAACGACAAAAATATCTTTTTATAAAAATAACGGCGAACATTTTACCATTAACTGTTTAAGTACCCGGTGTTAAAAATACAGTAATACGCGTGGTTGTATAGTAGCACACGGTATTGATGCTTACGTGAGAAGTCACTCAGTTTTATTCAATTATTGCTACAGTAATTGCTGCATAGTATCTCACGTTATTTGATTCAATTATTGTCGATATTTTATATATTATTAAATTAATAATTAAGACAATACAGTTATTCATATTATTATTTGCAATATTGACGATGTCTAGAAGTTCTGTCAAGGAGAGGTTTGGTCACCTAATTGCGCGCCAATAGGGAGAAATCCTTATTGGAAAGCCTCCTCTTTCCTGGGAACGACCTAGTTGTTAAATATTGTGAATTATAATAATGATGATAAATATTGTTAAAAATATTGAGGGTATTTTTATGAAGTATTTGTTGTTGGTTGGCGTATTATATGAACCCCCACTTTCTCATTTTCCAAAATCGTCGGGAGAAAGTTATCTCTGTTTTGTTTTATTACTTATATATATATATATATATATAAGATTTATATATATATATATATATATTATAATAAGTTTTGTTTTTTATGAAAAATAGAATATATTATATTTTATTATGCATAGTGTTTGCATAGTAAAATCAAGAAAAAAATTCTTTCAACCGGTTGCGTCCGTGTTTGTGTCTACTGTGCGTCCGTGATTCAAAAATGCTGAATAGTATCCTTCCATTCTCCTATAAATAGGATGTTTAGTTATAATTGAAAATCATACCAGAATCAGAGAATTCTTCTTCTATAATATTGAGCGTATTTCTTTAGAGTTTAAGGAAGCTTTGAGCGTAGAACACAGTATAAGTTTTCTTCAAGAATATCACCGCTATACCAGTTGGAATACTCTTCTTTTCAAGGTAAGGGATGTTATTTTTTTTCAATATTCATATGAAATAATATTTTCTTTCATACTCTGTAGTATGTAAGTAATATTATTTCGTTTAGGATTCCGAATTCTGTACTCATTTTGTTAAAGTTTTGGCTTCAATACTCCATGAAATTAGTAGAATATCCTTGATATTTGCGCTTCATCCATTATCTTTTAATGGAAATATTATTCTGAGCATTCTTGATAAGTTTTAACTTTTTCATGCCTGGGTACTATTCACGGGATTACTATTCCCGAAGTTACTATTCACGAGTACTATTCACTCAGTTACTATTCACCCGGGGTACTATTCATGACAAAAAATAATTTTATTTTTGGTCCAAATCATTTTTGATACAATATTTTTCTTGAATTTTACTCCACAAAGCAGTATCATGTTGACAATTTGGAAATTATTGAATTCTGGATAAATTAAATTTATCCTTTACTTTCATTTAATTGAATTCTTATATCATTGTCATCATCCTCATGCTTATATTGTTATGAAAGTCATCTTTGCCCCTTAGTGCATAGATGGACTTGGTGTGATTATGACCAGGGATTATTCGGTATAATCATGACCGTAATGTTACAAATGTTGTGGTAAAAGTCCTCATTGACCCGTAGTGCATTGATGGACAGTTGTTGGCATGATCATGAACATTGATGAATACACGAATATCCTTGGCCCGTAGCGCATGGATAATTTGTGGTTGTGATACTAATGAATATCATTGGCCGTAGTGCATGGGTGATTCGATGATGTGTATTATTTATTAAGCTGAGACTCACCGATAAAAGTGATAAAAAAAACCTTTTAAATCATAGAAGATAGTAGATTTTATGCTCTACTTGACTCTTCTAATGGATTTCTTGTTCCGCTGTAGTTAAACTTGATGTTTATTATATTTAATCAGTTTAACACTGTTGAAGGCTAACGATAAATTATTCTGCATTATCTTAGTCATAATATTTCTTCTTGGGCTAGTTGAGCTCACCCTTTTGCTTTCATTGTTCTCTTCAGGAAATGAGAACGTAGTGGGGACTAGTCGGGGAACAGAGTGACGGTTCAGATGATAGCATTAGTAGTCCTCACTATTCTATGAAATAATGTGAAAATAAATGTATTGAGGACTGATTTTGAGTTTGAATACTATTTAGAAGACAATGTTGTATTAAAACTCACATCTTATGTTTTGTCGTATTTTACACGACAGTTGTATAATTAAGTTTTTATTTGTATTTTGTACCATGTATTTGTCGACTCAGAATAGGTGATGTATACCTATTTTGGGGGCGTCACAATTGGTATCAAAGCTTAGGGATATGATCCCTGGCTGAGATGTGAGATAAGAACTAGGAGGGGAGAGACGGGGAATTCTTTCGCTAGTATGACCTACCTAAGTTTATTTGGTATTTAATTGGTCGGTCAAAGTACACGGATAGTATGTGACATATCAATTAACCCTTGTTTTGTGACAGTATTTGAAAATGACATCCGAGAATGTTGAGAATAGCAATGGAGCACAGGAGACCGTTTAATCACCAACGATCAATAACCAGGAAAATGTGCACCAGGAAGGCAACAATCCTCATGCAAACAATAACACCGACCAAATGATGAATGACAGAATGATTAGGGGCTTTCTGTAATTCATGCAACATCAGGCAAGAGAGACTCATGTCCATAATGCAGGTGGAAACACTCGCAACTCTCGAACGGTCACCGCTAAGCAGTTTAGGGAGCTGGGACCACCAGAGTTTATTGGAGAGCCAAAACCACTTAAGGCGGAGACATGGATAAAGAACATCACCAAGATATTTGATGTCTTGGGATGCTCTGAAGAGCAAAAGGTTCCCTTTGCCACCTTTATGTTGCGAGGAGAAGAAGATTACTAGTGGGAATCAGTAAAGCATACTCAACCTGCCGCACTGAAGATGTCTTGGGAGAAGTTCCAAGAACTATTCAACGAGAAGTACTTTCTTGAAAGTATTCGTCACACGAAGGAGGTAGAGTTCATCAAGCTGGAGAAGAACAATATGACCGTGTCACAGTACGAAGCTAAGTTTGTCGAGTTGTCCCGGTTTGCGTCCCACTTGGTTGATAATGAGGAGATAATGACGCGGATGTTTCTAAGAGGTTTGAAACCCGAGATACGTCAATATCTAATTTCTCACAAACTGTGTTTGTATTTAGATGTTGTAAATAGGGCTCAGTTATTGGAGCGCGATAACGAGTCAACCCAACCAAGAGAAAGCAGCTGACAAAATGATAATACTAGTGGTAGCAGTCATCGAAGCGGTGAAAACAAACGTGGAGGGAATCAACAGGCCAGAAATGGTAACCACTTCGGTGGTAATCATGGCCAAGACAATAAGAGTGGACATTTCAAGAAGAGGAGATTCAAGAATGATGGAAAGACATCAGCACCAACACAAGTTATTAAAGAAGGAGAACGACCACCTATCATATGCTTCAAATGTGTAGGGGAGGGACACATCAGTCGAAACTACGCGATGCAGTCCAAAGCGTGTTATAATTGTGGAAGAGAAGGTCACCTAGCTAGATTTTTGTCGCATGTGGAAGCAAAGTCCGATTGGAATGTCGACACCAAATGTAAATCCCAGCACAAGTCAAAACCCAGAGAGTTCAAAGGAGAGCGTTTGTTATGACCTCCCAGAAAGCAAGTAACCCGAATGAGGTCATCACGAGTAAGCTTATCATAAATTCTAGCGAAGTATATACCTTATTTGATACCGGTTCTACCCATTCTTTTATTTCTCCTACTTACGCTCAACGTTTAAATTTGACTCCGGAGAAATTAGACTTTGACTTATCTGTTCAAACTCCGTTGGGAGAAACCTTCATTACATCCAATGTTTATAAGTCTTATTTGGTTCAAATCGGTACCCTCACATTACATGTCGATCTTATTTCCTTAACAATACTTGCGTTTGACGTAATTCTAGGGATTGATTGGTTAACTACTCATCATGCAAAAATTGATTATTTTCGTAAGGTTATTAGCTTTCATATTCCTAACCAACCTATTATGCGAATTCAAGAAACCAAACCATTAAAATCAATCACTGTCATCTCAAGCCATAAAGTTATTCATTTATTGAAAAATGGATGTCAAGCTTTCTTAGCTCATGTCACGGATTTAAACAAAAATACGTTAGATTTGAATGATATTTCTATTGTTAATAAATTTCCTGACGTATTCCTTGAAGAACTTCCTGACCTATCCTCATAGCGTGAGGTTGAATTTTGTATCGACCTTGAACCCGGTACAAAACCCATTTCCAAAGCCCCGTATCAAATGGCTCCTATTGAACTTCAGGAGTTAAAGACCCAACTGCAGGAATTGTTAGACATCGGTTTTATTCGTCCTAGTACGTCTCCTTGGGGTGCACCTGTTCTATTCGTGAAAAAGAAAGATAGAAGTATGCGACTTTGTATTGATTATCTGGAATTGAACCATGTCACCATCAAAAATAGGTACCCGTTGCCACGCATTGATGACATGTTTGACCAGTTGCAAGGAGCCAAATTCTTTTCAAAGATCGATCTTCGTTCCAGATATTATCAGTTAAAGATTAAAACCGATGACATTCCAAAGACTGATTTCAGAACTCGGTACGAGCATTATGAATTCCTAGTCATGTCCTTTGGATTGACTAATGCTCTTGCTGCCTTCATAGATATGATGAACCGAGTATTCAAGGAATATTTGGATCACTTTATGGTCGTCTTTATTGATGACATCCTCATTTACTCCAAAAGCCGTGAAGATCATGAGCAACACTTGAGGCTTATACTTCAAAAACTTTGTGAAAACAAGCTTTATGCCAAGTTGAAGAAATACGATTTCTGGCTTGAGGAAGTAGCATTCCTTGGGCACGTAGTATCAAGTCATGGAATATCTGTTGACCCGGCAAAGATTGAAGCAATTTAAAGCTGGGAGCAACCTAAGTCAGTGATCGAAGTACATAGTTTTCTCGGATTAGCTGGTTATTATTGGAGATTCGTGGAAGGATTTTCTTGAATCGCTACTCCATTAACTCAGCTAACTCGGAAAGATACAAAATTCGGTTGGAGCGAGGAATGTGAGAAGAGTTTTCAAGAGCTTAAGAGAAGACTTATTTCAGCACCTCTTCTAACAATACCATTTGGCTTAGAGGGATTTTTCATCTACAGTGATGCTTCAGGCAAAGAGTTAGGATGTGTTCTCATGCAATATAGGAAAGTCATAGCCTATGCCTCACGACAACTCAAAGAATATGAGAGGAATTATCCTACTTATGATCTGGAGTTGGCAGCAGTCGTTTTCGCGTTGAAGATCTGGAGACACTACCTGTATGGAGAGAAAGTGGAGATCTATACAGATCATAAGAGCCTCAAATATTTCTTCACCCAAAAGGAACTCAACATGCGGCAACGACGTTGGCTCGAGCTGTTGAAAGATTATGATCACACCATCCAATATCATCCTGGAAAAGCAATGTGGTAGCTAACGCATTGAGTAGAAGATCATATGCGGGTATGAGTGCAATGTTGTTAACACAAAGGTCCATTTTGTATGACTTGCAAAGGATGGAGATAGAGGTAAAGGCTCCAAGTACCCACGTGATGATATCAAATATACGAGTAGAACCGACTTTAATCGATAAAGTTAAAGCTGCTCAAGTTAAAGACCTGGAGCTGATGCATATGAGGAAGAAAGTGCAAGAAGGTGCTATTCCAGAAGCAAGAATCGATGAAGAAGGAATACTTCGAGTCAACTCCAGACTTTATGTTTCTAACGATTCTGACTTAAAGTATAAAATTATGATGTAGGCGCACAACACACCGTTTGAAATCCATCCTGAGAGTACCAAAATATATTGTGATCTTCGACATACATTTTGGTGGAGCAATATGAAGAGAGAGATCGCGGAGCATCAAGTGCCAAAAGGTCCATTGCAACCACTTGAAATTCCAGAATGGAAGTGGGAGCACATTACCATTGATTTCGTTACCGGTCTTCCCAAGGTTTCTCAAGGCATAGATGCAATTTGGGTCATTGTTGATAGATTAACCAAATCTGCTCATTTCTTACCTATACGAGAAACTTATACACTTGAATGTCTTGCTCGTATATACATAAATAAGATTGTAAGACTGTATGGTATGCCAGTATCAATAGTTTTTGATCGAGACCCAAGATTCACTTCACGATTTTGGGTTAGTTTGCAAAACGTTATGGACACAAATTTATGATTTAGTTCGGCATATCATCCTCAAACGGAAGGGCAGTCAGAGAGGACTATTTAAACTCTTGAAGATTTATTAAGACTCTGTGTCATTGACTTTAAGAGAAGTTGGGACAAGTTCTTACCATTGGTGGAATTTTCCTACAACAACAGTTATCGAGTAAGTATCAGCATGGCTCCATTTGAGGCATTGTATGGAAGAAAGTGTCGTTCTCCAGTATGCTGGGACGAGGTGGGTGAAACAACATTTTTGGGACCGTAATTGGTACATATGACTACGAAAAAGATTCAAATGATCCGACAATGTATAAAGACCTCACAAGATCGACAAAACAGTTATGATGATTTTCATCGAAAAGACGTTGAATTCAATGTTGGAGAGCATGATAAGTGGGTTTTATACCTACTTATAGAGTACCAATTCATACGAACTATGCCCATCTCAAGTACTTTTTAGTAGGTTTTAGCTGCATTTTATGTTAAGTTACATTTCGCATACTTAAAACTCCTTTTGGTGAATAAGTGCATGAATCGACCTAATTTGGTGGTGTTATAGGGCACGGGGCTAATGGATGTGTGAAGGCGAGGCAAAAGCGGGATATGCATGGTATGAAGGTGCAATGGAGCAAGGAGATTAAGCATGAATGAACAATTAGCAGCAGCAGTAGCATGACAGAATCAGGATAAGAACCAGGATCTGCAGATTGCAAGCCGCGTGACCGCGCGACAGAATAGCCTTGAGAACGCGCACCCGTCCGAATACCCAGCCAGATCATTGGAACCTACTGCAAGTTGAGCTGCCACGAGCATGACAAGCCTAGGGAATGCGCACCTGCCATGAGAGCCTGGTGAACATCGAACTTCTATCATATGCAAGTCTCGCGCCTACCGAGCAAAAAAAATTTGGAGGAGCGTGCGATCGCCATGAAGTCCTGAAGTCTGCCTTGACTTGTTTTATTTTATTTCCAATTTTTAAGGGTTGTAATTGATTTAAAACGATTTCTGACTGGTGTAAGAGGTATCACTTGACAATTATTCAGTTTTTTACGTATCTTTACATCGTAATTAGGGTTTACTCTCTAAGAGAGATTCCAATATAGAAGGAGGCCAAAACTCTACTTTTCTACTTCTTCTAAGGATTTTCGACCAGAGTGGATTATTATTATTATTATTTTGCTGGAATTATATGAGGATTTGAATATTGATTTATATTCAGCAATTGGGTTTGATAGTTCTATCTTTCATCTTTCAATTGTTTGTTTATTAATCATGTTTAGATTTGATCCCATAATGGCTTTTGGTTCAGTCATGAATTAAACTCCATTATGGGATTCTAACGGATTTTAATATGTAGTTTGATTGCATGCTTAAATGCTGGATTGTTTTACATATCATATGGGATGTTTATCATGATTGTTTTGCATGTATGAATGCTTGATGACCATTCATTTCAGTACTTGTATGGAATTGACAATGAACATGCAAGTATAGATTGTAATCATGATATTATACGTATATGGGGCTATTTTATATGGCTTGTGTATTTCGTGAACCAGATAGGCATATACTGTTTCACCATATAAGTTAGAATAAGGGCTTGAACTTAAATTCAATATAATTGCAATTTCACATAGACATATAGTGATTTTGGTTATATTGATGATTACATAGAGTCTATCATCTGTGGATGCTGTGTAAGTAGGTCTTAGTGCATTGAAAAATGGCTAATACTCTTTTAGTGCTTTTGTCTACTTTTCTGTGATATGTGAACAAGTCATGCATGATAGTGGCGATTGAATGAAGTGTTAAATGAAGTTAGGATCCCATTGTTTCCAGAATCGATTTATTCCGTCATTATTATTGTTTTAGTTGTTATTTGCAATTCGAGAACAAACCAATTTTAGTCATTAGTTTGAGCATATAAATATAGTGATTTAATTAATGAATAGTGATTTAAGTTAAACAACTTTCTCTGTGGGATCGATACTTTACTTACTCTGTATTGCTTGTTGACACATGTATGATTGCATGAGTTACAGCTCTTTTGTTAAAACTAAAAAAGAGGCAACAAGTTTTTGGCGCCGTTGCCAGGGAAAGGCGTTTAATTTAGTATTATTATCATTAGTTTTAAGCTATATTGTATGACTTAGACAATTCTAGTCTTATCTCATTTCAGTTTTTGTTTTTGTTTTAGGTTTTTGGATAAATTTTTATGCTCACGCGGTCATCCAACCCCGACTTAACACCTGTTTAGGATAACATAAACGGGAGAGGTTGGAAAGCGGTGTTAAGAGAAATTTACAAAGCACGATTGGAAAATCTGACGATAACTAATGGCGGTAGAGGCACAAGGAGAAGAGCAACAAGAGGTGCATAGGGCTCTGAATGAATATTCCATGCCAACATCAATGGACTACAGTCTAGCATCGTCAGACCAGTGATAGCAGCCAATACATTCGAGATAAAAACTGGCACTATTCAAATGGTGCAGAATACAGTTCAGTTTGGGGGTGCTGCTATAGATGATCCGAATGAACACCTATTAAGTTTCATCAAAATTTGTGATACATTCAGATACAATGGTGTGACGGAGGATGCCATCAGACTTAGGCTATTCCCATTCTCATCAAGTGATAAAGAAAAAAGTTGGCTTCATTCTTTGCCAGCAGGATCTATAACTACATGGGAGGACTTAGCATAGAAGTTCTTAGCTAAGTTCTTCCCAATGGCTAAGACTGCAAAGATGAGGACAACTATCTCTCAGTTTGAGCAAAAATAGGGCGAGTCCTTATATGAAGCATGGGAGAGATACAAAGAAATGCTGAGGAAATGTCCACATCATGGTATGCCAGATTGGATGGTGATCAACACGTTTTATAATGGATTGGGATGGTAGTCGAGACCGATTGTAGATGCAGCTGCAGGAGGGGCATTATGCGCAAAGAACTATGAAGAAGCCTATAACCTTATTGAGACAATGACATCCAACGATTTTCAGAATCCTACATCTCGGATGCCACAACCCAAGGTTGCAGGTGTGTTGGAGGTTGATGTTATTACTCAGTTGTTAGCACAGATGGCAGCCATGGCAAAGAAGATAGATACTTTGGCAGAAGGTAAAGTAAAGACATTTGCCTTCGTATGTGAGATTTGTGCGGGGTCACATTCGACAGATCAATGTGCTATCAGCTCAGAATCAGTGCAGTATGTGAGCAACTACAGAAAAGACCAAGGTTAATTTCAGAACACATACCACCCCAACAACCAAAATCATCCAAACTTTAGTTGGTCGAATAATCAAGGGAATCAACAGAATCAGTTTCAACCAAATAATCAATTTCAGTCACAACCAGTGCAGCCGCATTTTAATCCTAGGCCACCCTTTTAGCCGGGATTTTCTCAACAACAACAACAACATCACACTCCAGCTGTACCTCAGCAAGAAAAGAAATTAGAAGTGGAGGAGATGATGATGAAATACATGGCAACACACAGAAGTTATGATCAAGAGCCAACTAGTGGCTATAAAGAATCTGGAAACTCAAATGGGGCAGAGGGCGAATATGCTTTCTAACAGGCCCTAGGGTTCATTGCCAAGTAATACGGAGACAAATCCAAGAAGAGAAGGGAAGGAACAGTGTCAAGCGATCATATTGCGATCTGGGAAAGATTTGTCAGCATCGCAAGTCACGCTACCAAAGTAGATTACCGAGGAGAACGCGCTACCGCTGCCGCTTGAGACAGAGGAGTCAGTTGCTCAAGAAGAAAATCTGGAAAAGTCTGAGGTTTAGCAGGAAGAGGCTGAGAAAACAGGTTCAGAGAAGAAGCTTAAGAGTCCATTACCACCAATTCACACTCAAGTTCCGTATCCGCGAAGATTAAATAAAAAAAGGGAAGATAAACAGTTTTGCAAATTCTTGGAGGTATTCAAAAAGCTGCAGATCAACATACTGTTCGCCGAGGCATTGGAACAAATGCCCAGCTACACCAAGTTTATGAAGGGTATATTGTCAAGGAAGAGGAGACTAGATGAGTTTGAAATGGTAGCCTTGACAGAGGAATGCAGTGCAGTGCTTCAATAGAAATTACCTCCGAAGTTGAAGGATCCGGGCAGTTTCACAATCCCGTGCATAATCGAGAAAATGAATTTCGAAAAATGTTTGTGTGATCTTGGGGCAAGCATAAATTTGATGCCCTTGTCAGTGTTTAACTAGTTGGGATTGCCAGATCCAAAGCCGACAAACATTGCATTACAGTTAGCTGACAGATCCATCACATATCCACGGGGACTTGTTGAAGATGTGTTGGTTAAGGTGGACAAGTTTATTTTTCCAGCTGACTTCATCATTCTAGACTACGAGGAGGACAAAAGCATACCAATAATACTGGGGAGACCATTCTTGGCCACAGGCAGGACGTCAATAGATGTGCAAAAAGGTGAACTCACTATGCGTGTTCAGCATCAAGAGATCACCTTCAGTGTCTTTAAAGCAATCAAGTTACCAACGGATGAAGAAGAGTGCTTCCTACTTGACTTGGTGGATTGGGGCCTACGGGATGAGGTACATAAATCGGGGAATTATGGACCATTGAGGTGTGCAACGGGTAAAAATTCAGAGTTAAAGGTATAACCATTGACGAAAGAAGAAGTCATTAAATTTTGGGGTGCGGCGGACAAGAAGGAAGGCACCTCAATTCAATTGTGACATGAAACTCAGAGATAGTCAAGCTAATTGACTATAACTTAGCACTGGATGGGAGGCAACCCATTATTTCTATCTCCATTGATTTGTTTTTAGTTATTCATTTTGGATTATTTCAGTAGTTATATCGAATTCAGTTTTAATAGGATATTAGATGTTCATGCTTAAGTCTTTAGCAAGAATTACTTTGCGAATATTTGCAAGATGTTAGCATTATGTGGCCACTAAGTCATGCCTTAACAAGGTGTATTAATGTCTATGCAGGAACCATCATTGGACAGCATCACTGATTGGCAGAGTGGAATTGAATTTTAGCACTCTAGAGATATCGACATCAGCATGGCAGCCATGTGACCTATGAACACAAACTTCGCACTCCGTGGCGTCAAGTTAATCGAGCCAACAATACATTCACGCAAGTTTGGCGCTTGCTTGCATGATAATCGGATTAAAACAGATCTGCACATTTTAAATAGAGTTGTGGACCATTTGGACTCTCATTTGGAATAATAACATACGCGAAATTCTCTCACTCTCCATAACTCACGTCGCTATCTATCTATCAGTTACAAGTTTTTTTCGTACATCTCTCAATTACTGATCCACGATTCTCTCCTCATTCAAAGTCCATATCTCCTCAACTTCTCCAAGTACAATATAAAGCTAGGGTTCCTAATTTGGATTGCAGAAACGAGTATTGGGGGTTATCAATTCTTCAAGCTTTTCTTCATTCTCCATCATATAATCTGTGCAATCTCTATCAAATACAAATGGGGCCTAAGCGAGCACGGTCTATTGTGTCATCTTCTTTATCCTCTTCGGGCAGTGAAGGGGCTGATATTGTGGATCACACCGAGTTCCTAAACTTGGAAGCTCAACAAGAGTACTACCGAATTATGGCGAAGACGTTCGTCAAGGAGCGAGGATTCAAGCCAGAGGGGAAGGATGGCCAGTTGTGCGCCATGATTCGAGAGAGAGGCTGGGGTGGACTGATGGCTACTTCAATGCCCATTCCTATGAGCATAGTCTGTGAGTTCTACGCCAATGCTAAGGTCACTATGAGCGGTATATCTCTGGTTCGTGGTATCGAGGTAGATTATAGACCCCGTGCCATCCGATTAATTTTCAAAATTACTGATGCACCGCCAGTGGGGGCTACTAATTGGGTCACCGGTGCCCATTTAGAGACCGACATGGAGTTGGTTATTGCAGAGTTATGTGTGCCGGGTACGAAATGGACATACAAAGTTGGCATGACACAACCTCGTATATTCCCAGTTGTAGCCCTAAACCGCTATGCAAAGGCATGGAACTTGTTCATATGTGCCAAGCTCATGCCTTCCTCCCATCAGCACAAAATAACAGCAGAGAGGGCATTTATTCTGTGGGGAATAATCACTGGGAATTATATTGACATTGGTCATCTCATTCATGAGAATATATTGTGCTATCTACGGGGAGGAACCATTGGGAGCATTCCACACGCATCCGTGGTTGCTATGCTTTGTGCTAATCAGGGATGAAACTGGCGCAATGAGCAAATGCAATACCCAATCCAGGACATTAATCATGCCATGATTGAAAAATTCGAGGACTGGGTAGGTGGTGTACTGCACCCACACGAACTAGGATTCATCCTTCAGCCCACTTTTTTGAGTCCACAAAGAACCACCAGCAAATGATGAGGCTGGCTAGGCCCCACGACACGCACGTGCCACCCATGGCAATCGACAGCGCCGAAGTTTGGAGCTCAAAGTCGATGCCATGTACGATAATTTGGGCACATTTACGACGAGACTCACAAGGGCCCTGGCTGAAGCTTTTGTGCAACAAGGAACAACACTAGAATGGCCTCAGTTCGGAACCGCAGCACTATATCCACCACCAGATTCACCACCCGAGGAGGGTGGCACCACAAATATTTAGGGGAGTTTTTCGTACCCTTTACCTTCATTCAATTGGGACATTGAATATTTTAAGTTTGGGGGTATTAGGGAGTAGTGTAATGCATGTAGTTTTGCATGATTAGATTATTTTTTTTTAGTTTAGCATGATTAGTTAATTTTTTTTAGTTTTTACATGCTTAGTTTAAATTATTGCAGCATATAGTTTATTTTTGCCTATATATTTGCACGTTCATGTTTAGGTTGCATTTGTCACCGTTCCTGCAATATAGAAATTTATGTCTAGCCAATGATGATAGTGAATTTGTTAAATGATTTGTGAGTATGTTGGATAATACGAGCTGAGATATAATGTTTGACATAATGAAATTCATAATGCTGTTTAAATACTTTCAGTTTGCACAAATGTGTTCACAATCCCTTGTAGGTATAAGAAGCATGTGTTGCTGTGCTCGATAGAAAATGTAGTTTTAAAAAAGGGAAATATGTGAAAAGTGTGTATAGACAGTATAAAACATTGATCTTTGAACTCTGGGAAAACATGGGTATCTGTGTATAAAAAAAAGAAAAAGAAAAAGATGAATAGCAATAATGTGGCTAATCTTATTTCGGGGCCCTGGCTACTCGAGTAAGTACGCCCGAGGGGATTGTCTCTACACCTAGCACCCTAAGGTCTTTCATGGTCTGGGAGTCATTGGTTGAAAGCTCGCTAAGGGGTAGCAGTGTGCCTAATGGATTAATATATTGTACAGTCATGTGAAAAAGAAAAAGAAAATAAAAATGGCAATAAACACTGCGGGAAAGTACGAAAGTCACCCTCCTGGGTAGAAATAAAGCAGTTAAGCCCATTGTTGAACCTTAGTTTATTTTAAGATGTTGGAATAGTCTTGGTTGCATATATACACATAAGTCTTGATTTAAGCTATAATTTTCTGTTTTGAGCAATATAGCATGAGTATTCTGCGCCTAAATCAAGTTTTGATGAACACAACACACACACACAACATCTCTATAACATTTTTGAATTATCTGAGTGTATGACATTATGCATCCAGTTTGATTTGAATCTGTATTCTTGAATCTAGAAAAAATTCGCTGAGGAAAATTGGACTGAAGTTCTATGATAGTTGGGACAATGGGAGATTAGTTGCATCATAATGTAGTTGCATAGTAATATAGCTGCATTTTCATTATTCATTAGTATGCATTGCTTGAAGGCAAGCAACGGTTCAAGTTTGGGGGTATTTGATAAGTGGGTTTTATACCTAATTATGGAGTACCAATTCATGAGAACTATGCCCATCTCAAGTACTTTTTAGTAGGTTTTAGCCTCATTTTATGTTAATTTACATTTCACATACTTAAAACTCCTTTTGGTGAATAAGTGCAGGAATCGGCCTAATTTGGTGGTGTTATAGGGCATGGGGCTAATGGATGTGTGAAGGCGAGGTAAAAGCGGGATATGCATGGTATGAAGGTGCAATGGAGCAAGGAGATTAAGCATGAATGAACAAGTAGCAGCAGCAGTAGCATGACAAAATCAGAATAAGAACCAGGATCTGCAGATTGCAATGGCGTGGCCATGTGACAGAGAATAGCCTTGAGCAGCGCGTCTGCGAATACCAGCCGAGATCATTGGAACCCTCATCGCAAGTTGAGTACGCCACGAGCATGACAAACCTAGGGAATGCGGCCTTGCCATGAGAGCCCGGTGAACATCGAACTTCTATCGCAAGTCTCACGCCATGCAGTGAGTAAAAAGGTGGAGGAGGCGTCTTGTGTGTGTGAGTCTCAAGCTCACGACTTGTTTTATTTTATTTCCAATTTTTAAGGGTTGTAATTGATTTAAAACAATTTCTGACTGGTGTCAGAGGTATCACTTGACAATTATTCAGTTTTTTACGTATCTTTACATCGTAATTAGGGTTTACTCTCTAAGAGAGATTCCAATATAAAAGGAGGCCAAAACTCTACTTTTCTACTTCTTCTAAGGATTTTCGACCACAGTGGATTATTATTATTATTATTTTGCTGGAATTATATTAGGATTTGAATATTGATTTATATTCAGCAATTGGGTTTGATAGTTCTATCTTTCATCTTTCAATTGTTTGTTTATTAATCATGTTTAGATTTGATCCCATAATGGCTTTTGGTTCAGTCATGAACTAAACTCCATTATGGGATTCTAACGGATTTTAATATGTAGTTTGATTGCATGCTTAAATGCTGGATTGTTTTACATATCATATGGGATGTTTATCATGATTATTTTGCATGTATGAATGCTTGATGACCATTCATTTCAGTACTTGTATGGAATTGACAATGAACATGCAAGTATGGATTGTAATCATGATAGTATACGTATATGAGGCTGTTTTATATGGCTTGTGTATTTCGTGAACCAGATAGACATATACTGTTTCACCGTATAAGTTAGAATAAGGGCTTTAACTTAAATTCAATATAATTGCAATTTCACATAGATATATAGTGATTTTGGTTATATTGATGATTACATAGAGTCTATCATCTGTGGATGCTGTGTAAGTAGGTCTTAGTGCATTAAAAAATGGCTAATACTCTTTTAGTGCTCTTGGCTACTTTTCTGTGATATGTGAACAAGTTATGCATGATAGTGGCGACTGAATGAAGTATTAAATGAAGTTAGGATCCCATTATTTCCAGAATCGATTTATTCCGTCATTATTATTGTTTTAGTTGTTATTTACAATTCGAGAACAAACCAATTTTAGTCATTAGTTTGAGCATATAAATATAGTGATTTAATTAATGATTAGTGATTTAAGTTAAATAACTTTTTCTGTGGGATCGATACTTTACTTACTCTGTATTGCTTGTTGACACATGTATGCTTGCATGAGTTAAAGCTCTTTTGTTAAGACTAAAAAAGAGGCAACATAACATGTGTTGTTACGTGTGGCACCATGGAAAGGAGTTACGAGATTTGGAAAGAGAGGAAAGCTCAATCCTCGATTCATTGGCCCATTTGAAATACTTGACCGAGTAGGAACTGTGGCTTATAGACTCGCATTACTGCCAAGTATATTTCGTGTTCATAACGTTTTTCACATATCTATGTCACGTAAATATGTGGAAGACCCGAACCCCATTATTGAGTTAGAACCGAATGAAATAGTGGAAGATTTAACGTATGAAGAGGTTCTTGTTAAAATCTTGGATAAGAAGGAACATATTCTACGCTCCATAGTTATACCTTAAGTCAAAGTTTTGCGGAGAAACCACGATGTTGAGGAAATGACTTGGGAGTTAGAATCTGAAATAAAATCAAGGTATCCTCACCTCTTCGATATACCAGGTACGTACCCTAATTTCGAGGGAGAAATTTCATAAGAATGGGAGGTTGTAAGACCCCAACTTTTATGAATAAAGATGAATTTTTCTATAAATATCATTTTTGAATATTAAGGTTTGAAATTGAAATAATGTTATAGTTGTGGGAAATATTTATAAATTTTGCAAAGTAAGCAAGTTGTTATATTATATTCGATTGGTCGGAGAATATTCATTTTAACAAGGAATATTTGTACGACGGCACAATAATTGGTGGACCCCACAACAGAATTATTGTCGGAATGAGAAAATGACAAAAATATCTTTTTATAAAAATAATGGCGAACTTTTTACTGTTAACTGTTGAAATACCCGGTGTTAAAAGTACAGTAATACACATGGTTGCATAGTATCACACAATATTGATGTTTACATGAGAAGTCACTCAGTTTTATTCAATTATTGCTACAATAATTAATGCATAGTATCTCACGTTATTTGATTCAATTATTGTCGATATTTTGTATATTATTAAATCAATAATTTAGACGATACAGTTATTCATATTATTATTTACAATATTGACGATGTCTAGAAAGTGCATCGAGGAGAGGTTTTGGTAACCTAATTGCGGCATGATAGGGATAAATCCTTATTGAAAGCCCCTTTTTCCAGGAGCGACTGGTTGTTAAATATTGTGAATTATAATAATGATGATAAATGTTGTTAAAAATATTGAGGGGATTTTTATGAAGTATTTGTTATTGGTCGGCGTATTATATGACCCCCCCACTTTCTCATTTTCCAAAATCGTCGGGAGAAAGTTATCTTAGTTTTGTTTTATTACTTATATATATATATATATATATATATATAAGTTACTTTGGGGGGGGGGGGGAATGATGAATTCACGAGGGAGTACTATACTATTATATATATATATATATATTATATATATATATATTAACAAGTTTTTTTTTTATGAAAAATAGAATATATTATATTTTATTATACACAGTGTTCGCATAGTAAAATTAGAATTTTTTTCTTTCAACCGGTTACGTCCGTGTTTGTGCCTACTGTGCGTCCGTGATTCAAAAATTCGAAACAGTATCCTTCCATTCTCCTAGAAATAGGATGCTTAGTTAGAATTGAAAATCACACCAGAATCAGAGAATTCTTCTTCTATAATATTGAGCGTATTTCTTTAGAGTTTAAGGAAGCTTTGAGCGTAGAAAATAGTATAAGTTTTCTTCAAGAATATCCCTGCTATACCAGTTGGAATACTCTTCTTTTCAAGGTAAGGGATGTTATTTTTGTTCAATATTCATATGAAATAATATTTTCTTCCATACTTTATAGTATGTAAGTAATATTATTTCGTTTCAGATTCCGAATTCTATACTCATTTTGTTAAAGTTTTGGCTTCTATACTCCATGAAATTAGTAGAATATCCTTGATATTTGCGGTTCATCCATTATCTTTTCATGAAAATATTATTCTAAGCATTCTTGATAAGTTTTAACTTTTTTCATGCCAGGGTACTATTCACGGGATTACTATTCCTGAAGTTACTATTCATGGGTACTATTCACTCAGTTACTATTCACCTGAGGTACTATTAATGACAAAAATGATTTTTTTTCGGTCCAAATCATTTTTGATACAATATTATTCTTGAATTTTACTCCACAAAGCAGTATCATGTTGACAATTTGGACATTACTGAATTCTGGATAAATTAAATTATAAATCTTTAAAATTTATCCTTTACTTTTATTTTATTGAATTCTGATATCATTGTCATCATCCTCATGCTTATATTGTTATGAAAGTCATCTTTGGCCTGTAGTGCATAGATGGACTTGGTATGATTATGACCAGGGATTATTCAAATTATAATCATGAGTAGTAATGTTACAAATGATGTGGTAAAAGTCCTCATTGACCCGTAGTGCATTGATGGACAGTTATTGGCATGATCATGAACATTGATGAATACACGAATATCCTTGGCCCGTAGTGCATGGATAATTTATGGTCGTGATACTAATGAATATCATTGGCCGTAGTGCATGGGTGATTCGATGATGTGTATTATTTATTAAGCTGAGTCTCAGCGATAAAAGTGATAAAAAAACCTTTTAAATCATAGAAGATAGTAGATTTTATGCTCTACTTGACTCTTCTAATGGATTGCTTGTTCCGCTGCAGTTAAACTTGATGTTTATTATATTTTATCAGTTTAACACTGTTGAAGGCTAACGATAAATTATTCTGCATTACCTTAGTCATAATATTTCTTACTGGGCTAGTTAAGCTCACCCTTTTCTTTCATTGTTCTCTTCAGGAAATGAGAATATAGCTGGGACTAGTCGGGGAACGGAGTGACAGTCCAGATGTTTGAATTAGTAGTCCTCACTATTCTATGAAATAATGTGATAATAAATGTATTGAGGACTCCATTTGAGTTTGAATACTGTCTAGAAGACAATATTCGTATTAAAACTCTCAGTTTATGTTTTGTCGTATTTGACACGACAGTTGTATTATTAAGTTGTATTTGAATTTTGTACCATGTATTTGGCGACTTAAGATGGGTGATGTATACCTATTTTGGGGGCGTCATAAGATGGGTTAATGACCGAAATAGCATTTACAGGTCTCTGTCAGGCAGTCCGTTGAGCTGTTAATGCATAGTTTGCGCTCAAAAGTTAAGATATGGTTCCTGCGGGACATCTTTTGAGGAAGTTTGAGTTGAAATGTGTTGATTTGATTTTAGTTGAGTTTTAGTTGGCAAAATGACCTTTTTGCTCCTCTAGGGATTATTTCTGACTTTGGCGCAGTTGTAGCGGTCTTTTCCCAGGATTATCTATGAGATTGTCATGTTGTTGACTCTAGAATGTCCTCAGGGTTATCTTTTAGGTTGGCTTTCCCTCGCGGGGTTGACTCCGGTGATGGAAATTGATCTCCTGAGGTTATCTCCGGTGATGGAACTGACTTTCCCAGGGTTATCTCTGGAGTGTGAAAAATATGTTTTTGTCCTCATGCATAGTTAGTAATAGGAAAACGAAATTTCAAGTGTCTATACTTTACTTTTATTCAATCGCGAGGGCATTTTTGCTCTTTCTTGTGTTTAAATCGGACTATGCAATGTCAAGTTCTCTTAGGCTTTTTAGTGATCCCCATTTAGCGAGATTTCAACCAACGACTCCCAAACCAGATGGTTTTAGGGCGCTGGGTATAGAGACATCCCTTAAGGCGTACTTACTCTAGTAATAAAGGCCACAAAACTAAATTAGTTAGTGTATTTATTCATACTCTTTCTTTTTATGAATGTATATATAATAATATATATCTCCCCAAACTTTAAGCTTTTGTGTTATCCTAACCTTTACTACCTATTTGCTACATTTCCCTTATTAAAACCAAGATTTCCCAACAGAGGTTAAGTATGTGAATATTTAAACTGTTTAAATCATAATGGTTACCCTATCATGCTATCCGGCTACATCAGTTTTAAATAAGCTAAGATTCATGTCATGATATAAGTTTATAACTATGCCTTGGTCATCAAAACTGTTTAACTATTCATATAATTCCAATCTCATCATAGGCCAAATAAAAATTACATTAATTGATATTTTTGGATTCATGCAATATGACCTAACTAACTAAATGCAATAGTTAAAACAAATATTTTTGTAATTTTTTTTATATATATGAAGCATACAAAATAAATTAAACTATGTTCAAACAAATTAAACTAAATGCAACATATAAATTAACTAACATGCAAACAAATTAAAATGCAACTACATGAACTAAACTAAATGCAAACTATAACATGAAACCTGTGACGCCCCCAAAACCGGGTTCCCTAACCTTGGGTTTGGTGCTCACGATCCATTATATACTCACATCTAACTACCCATTCACTATGAATTACCGTTTCTTAATATAAGCATAACATTATCCCAGGTTTATCTAACCTTAATTTAAATACATGCCCTTAGATACACAAAATGTTTATATAATTAATTACGTAAGATAACATAATTAAACAATACTTCAAAGACCCTACTCGGTCGTCTTCTCTTTTCCTTTCCTCTTCTTGGAACTTTCAGCTACCTCGGTTTTAGCTGAAATATTTTGTTTTAAGCAAGGGTGAACAACTAGTTTCCTCTGTAAGTTAAAGCGTTCAAAAAAGGATATAGAAGAGTCTAACTTTCTTGAATGTCAACAATATTCAAAAGAGTTCGAGTTAACTGGATAAGAAATCATTTTAATTATCAAGAATTTTTCTTGTATTCCATGTTGAATAATATATCAAAAATGAAAGATTTTAAATTCTTTCAAGGATTCAACAATATCAATTTGATTATGAAGAATTAACAATGCTATAATAATATTCAATAGGGTGTGACCCAAATTTCATGCCGAGTGATCACAAATGGATGAAGAACTACTCAAGGAATTATCAATTCATTTACTTATTTAATACCTCAAGAGTATAAGTTAACTGTAAAGATTAAATCATACCTTTCTGCAAGTACGTAAGGGGATCAACATTATTGTACCGGTGATTATGCATAATACTCAACAAAAGCGCAAGGGTCGGATGCTCGACAATAAAGTTCCCCTTTTTATAAGGGTTGTTCATCTCAATCTTACATCATGAGTTCGTACCACAATAATATGGTTTGGATTGCTTTTAAAGAAATGCTATGATTTTAACATATAATATTAATATTGATCTAGCCGAAATAAATGGCATAAATCTTTAGATAACAACTTAGTTCAAATAATAGAACGATTCATCAATTGTTAGTCTAGCCAAAACAATTAGCCGATATATGGTTCATAAACAGTTCATGAATAAAAGAACTTTAAGTTTATTTCACAGTTCAAATAATAAAATAGGAAATCAATTGCACTATGTGCGAATAACAATAATCTTTATGGATATGAATAATCAACAATAATTATCCACTAATCATGCTTTGAAAAATAATAACTCAAGTTGAGTTAGGAAACTTGCAATAATTGTGAATATTCAATAATAATCATAGATGTGGAATAATCAATGTAGACACTCAAAATTTTGCATTCCTGTTACTAACCTTGCAGGAGGGCAGAATCATCTTTCAGAGATAACCCTGAAGGACAACTTAACTCAGTCCCGAAGATAACCCTGGGATACTCAGTTTTCCATGTCGGAGATAACCCCGAGATATTCAGTACAATCCCGAAGACAACCCCGAGAGATTCAGTTTCAACCTCGGAGACAACCTCGAGGAATGCAATTCAAGTTCCGGAGACAACCCCGAAATCCTCAATGTCATCTCGGAGACAACCCCGTGATGTTTAGTCCCAATCCTGGAGACAACCTCGGGATCTTCAATCCTACCTCGGAGACAACCCCGAGGAATGCAGTGGCAGTTCTGGAGATAACCCAGGAAATGCTCTTTTTCACTCCCAGCAATCAGCTTCAACACTAGGCAATAGCCCCGAGGCACTCATTCCTCAAGCCTAGAGATAACTCCGGGAGTTCAGGCACACCTCAAAGACAACCTTGAGGACGGTCAACACCTGCAGCAGTCCAATCTCGGAGATAACCCTGAGCAAGAACCGCTAAATCAGCTCAAATTGGAGATAACCTCGGTGAGGGGAAGAATCATCATTTTCCCATTGCACCGTCTCCAAAACATTCAAACATACATTCTACACGGAAATGCCCTACAAGAACCAAAGATCTCTAATCCCGAGTGACTACTACACAAGACAGCACACCAGATAAAATTTGAAGCCTAAAGACCAAGGGCATGGTCCCATCTTCCTGACTTCGTACAACCTCTAATCCTATGTCATTGTGTAGCTCTTGATAATAGCATGCCAAAAAAGGTCTTATACACCTCGATAGGATGCCCGGATTGAAGTTCTGAAAGTTCGAGTAGATAACATATTGCACGCGTGCACGTACTTTGAGACGACGGGACCCACGGAGCTCGGGGCACCCCGGGCAGCCGTGCATCTGCAGCTGCCGCAGGTACACCTGTGGCTCCCCCCTCTATAAATAGAGGGCTTGTGGCAGCCATTTTGCATAGAGAAAAAGCGAGGAAGCCATGTCCAATTTGCTCTTTACGCACTATAAACTGAGTGCTTTCTCATTTAAACACTTATGAGCTTCTATATTGCTATATTTTTACCTACAGAAGCCGAGTGTTCATCCATTTAAAGCTATTAAAGTCTTCTTTGGCAGTCCACTGTAAGCCTTCTCACACTTTCTAAAGCCTTTCTCCACTACTATGCATACACAGTTCTTCACATTGAGAGTCGTGTTGCGTGTGTATGCCCAGACTTCAGTTCGTGTCTTTTATTTCTTTTTTTTGTATATATATATACTAACATTATCGAGTTCTGCCTCGATTGAGCTTGGATTTACAACAGGAGCGTTTATTGCTATATATATATATATATATATATATATATATATACGTATATATATATATAGTCTGAATCTTAAGCTCACCCCTTATCCAACTCACCCGAGCTCACCCCCCCTTTAGCGACGGACTCGGCGATGGTTCCGTCATACAACCATCGTCTATACTTTTAGCGACAGACAACATATAGCGTTGCTAAAAGTAAAAATGACGGTTGTATGACCGAACGGTGAGCTTTGGTGAGTTGGATAAAGGGTGAGCTTATGATCCACTCTCTCTTTCTCTCTCTCTCTCTCTCTCTCTCTCTCTCTCTCTATATATATATATATATATATATATATATATATATATATATCCTCTAATATAATTAACGAAATTAGCCTAGATTGGTATATATATATATATATATATATATATATATATATATTGATGAGATCGAAGAGCATTCTCCTTAAATAGCATTCGCTTAAATATCATTCTTTTATCAAAAGCAGCGTAGTTTTGGAGGGACGCAGTGGCATTTTTTGTAAATACGCGGTGGCATTGTATTTACAAAAATGCCACCGCCATTCCTCCAAAACTACGCTGCTTTTAATAAAAGAATGTTATTTAAGGCGGAATGCTATTTAAGGAGAATGCTCTTGATCCTGATCGTATATATATATTTACATTTCAGTCTTGCCTGGAGTTTACTTCGTGGTCTTTTACTGCTTTATTTACATTTCACAGCACGGAGTTTACCATTGGCCTTTTCTGACTTTTATTTACATTTTGTCCCTTCAAGTTTACTCGAGGCGGTTGATCGCTTTATTGCTTTATTTATATTTTCTCAATCCCCCATGGAGGTGCTTCGTGGTGGTTGATTGATTTTTACTGCTTTATTTATATTTTTTAATCTCCCATGGAGGTGCTTCGTAGTGGTTGATTAACTGTATGTCTGTGTATATATATATATATATATATATATATATATATATCTGATTCGGATCAAGTGCATACCCTTATCTTATTACTTGCAGTACTCACACCCCCTTTTTAGCGGTTTGATTAAATACAATAGTAAATACATACTTTTAGCGACGCTTATATGTTGTTCGTCGCTAAAAGTATGTAAACGCTTGTATATGGTAAACCGCCATCCTTAAAGGAGGTATGAAATGTGTGAGTAAGATAAGGGTCTACTTGATCTATATATATATATATATATATATATATATATATATATATATATATATATATATATATATATATATATATTTACAACGTATATATATAATCATTTACAACTTTTATACAAATGGCTACATCATTTGAGCCTATGAATCATGTGATCATAGATTCAGTCTACTGAATCTAGATTCGGTTCCCCTGATGGACATTTTCAGCTGTACACGGCTTGTAAATTATTCACGGTGTTTGAATTTCCTTAGACAGCTCTCATGCCCACAAGGAGTTCGGCACTACTTTGTATATTATTTTCTCGATGATGCTTCACATCTCGAAAATAAAAGCAATCAAGCTGAATACATAATAAAATAAAAGTATCAAAGGCCTCAATTACTATAGAGCACAAGGGTTTAAAAAACCTCTTTTTACAAAACATCACTACTATATCTTGTTAAAACTTAATTTTATACAGAAATTCAAACCCTTTGTATATAGGTGCGAACAAGGCATATCACTACTTTAAAATAATTACACATTGATCCACACACACACACACACATTCATATAATAGATTTAATGAAAAGTGGCAGTCACCGTGGCAACACGGATGTCGGGGGCTGCCTAACACCTTCCCTCCGCATAACCAAGTCCCCGGACCCTAACGAATCTCGGTTTCCATTGAGATTCAGTTAAGCGTTGTCACATCACTGGGTCAATGTGCAAATCTTTTCTCGATTATGTTGGTACAACCATTTAAAAAACCAAATGGCGACTCTTACAGTCCCAATCGTCGACATATACATGTCAGACCTTTTCACAACTTGTTTTTTCAAACAAATCTCACCTAACATGAGAGCACCAAAAAACAAGAACATAAAAGGGACAAATAAAATCTCGACGTCGACAATCAACAATAATTATCCACTAACATGCTGGAAAAATAATAACTCGAGTTTGAGTTAGGGAACTTGCCTGATCGGTTAACTACTGCTATGCAATTTAATTTAACTTCTTTTGAAAGACCTATCGTTAATAAGATCGATCGCTTAATTAGCATCACACATCTTAACTGATAATACTATTATTCCATAATAATTTATCTAACATATAATCACATAATCAAATAATACCTTAACTCGTTAATAATATTATCATCGTTTGATAATATCTTATCACTTAACCGTCATAATATTTCATCATTTCTTCACATTATTAACCACTTAATAATATTTTATTCCTTAGTAAGTATTATTAATCATTTAATAACATCTTACTCACCTCATAATATTATTAAACATTTAATAATATCTTATTCACTTCATAATATTATTAATCATTTAATAATATTTTAATCCTTAACTAATATTATTAGTCATTTAATAATATTTTAATTAAATATTATTATCATATAATAGTATTTTAAATCATTATATAATATTATTAATCATTTAATAATATTTTAGTTTAACTTCAATATAATATTATTAAATATTTAATATTATTTTAATTCAACTTTAGTCTAATATTATTAATCATTTAATAATGTTTAAAATCATTATCTACTATTATTAATCATTTAATAATATTTTAATTTAACCTTAATCTAATATTATTAATCATATAATAATATTTTAATTTTAATTTAATCTAATATTATTAATCATTTAATAATATAATAAATCTAATTTTAGTCTAAATATTATTAATTACTTAATAATATCTTAATCTTATATTATTAATATCTTAATATTATTTTAATCATTTATTATCTAATAAACAATTTATTATAATTGTTTAACCTTTAATAATTACTTTATTTAACGACCCTAAAATGCCATAAATATAATATCTCATCAAAAATTACCAAAGTACCCTCCATAAATACAACATTTTTGGGTTTTAAAGCATTAAAATTATATTTTTGCCATTTATGACATCACACAACTTATTTTACCCATTTATTCACAACACAACCATTTACATGAAAAATACCAAAACTCTTTCTTTTCTGAAATATGACAGAACATGATCTCTAGAGGATCCCTAAATTTTTCCAGAATTTTCCAACTTGATTTACTATTTTTAAAGGGCCTAAAACATCCAGATCTTGCAACATTTTTCATAAATCGAGTTTTTGTCCAAAAATTATAAAACTTTTAGGGTACTTTCTTGTTATATATATGTACTTTCAGTAAAAAGTTCACTAGTTTTTGAGTTACACACAAAGAGTTAATCTTGTTTACCCTTATAAGAGTACTTTCTTGTAAAAGCCATAACTCTCATTCTACACATCCAAAACTGTTCATTCTTTTTCCTAAATGCATATAATTCATCACGATATCTTCCCAAATGTTTTCGAAATTTTTGGAATACATGAAATAAACGAAACTGCCCTTACAAGTGATGGCCAGAAATTGTCCACCACTACCTTACTCTAGTATGGACTGTTTCGGTCCCAATAGCCCTGAAGACTTGAAAAATCAGTGTTTTTGAGTGCTACCACTTGGGTTTAGTATTTAACTAATATATCTAGCACCTCGCTGTTGTAAGACCCCATATTTTATGAAATAAAAGTATTAAATTTTTCTTATAATTACAATTCAGTAAAAATGATTAAATTGTTAAAAGTTTAAAGTTAAGGGTGAGATATGAATTTTTTTTTCAAAATAGGCAAGTGGTTATAAAATATTCAATTGTCAGGGAATATTCGTTTGGTCGTGGAATATTCTTTCTGTCGGGGAATATTTGTACGACGGCGCAGCCATTTGTGGACCCCATAACGAATAACTATCGGATGAAGAAAATGACAAAATTGAGTTTTTATAAATAATGCAGGCGTAGTTGTTACAATTAACAATCGTTGGAATACCCGGTGGTTAAAATACGATGTCTGCGTTATTGAGCAAAGAGTACACACAGATTGCACAATATTTTTGAATGATTGATTCTTACGTAAAAGGCACTACTCAATAATTGTTACGATAATAATTACTGCTCAATATTTTATTTTATTGATTCAATAATTGTTGTGTTGATATTTTATATTATTGTTGTTTCAATAATTATCACCGCATAAAGATTTCCCATTATCGGATCAATAATTCATATTATTTGAATAATATTATTAGATAACATTATTGGCAATGTCTAGAAAGTTACAATCGAGAGAGGTTTGGTCACCTAATCTTGGCCTTGAGAAGGAGAAATTCTTATTGGAAAGCCCTCTCTTTCCTGGGAACTGCCTGGTTGTCATTATTGTGATTATGTAATATTATTTGTGAATAATTAATTATTGATTTACATGATAAGGAAATATTTATTTGATGTGGATATAAATGATGGATTTATTTATGTGGTTATAAATGAAGGAATTAATGTTGATGTGTTTTATCAATATTTTGTCGGATTGGAGGTATTAAAAGATCAAATCGGTGTTCTTACAGCTTTATTGTGTGAGTTATAATATTTAATCCGACCGTTGGATCATTGTAATTTTTGGATATGTTATACATATATAAGTTGAGTATATGTCCACAAATTTTGAACCGTTAAAAATGAACGTATAATTTGTTATGATTTTTAAGAGGTAACTGATTCGGAAATTAGGTTTTGGTGAAAAATTCTAGAATTGAGTGGGCCCCACTCTTGGTTGTTGGGGGGAGATGGCTGATTTTTAGTGGGTGAAATAGTAGCAGGTAAAGACATCAGGTAGCAGGTCAAGTCTGCTTCGGCGTACTAACATTTTCCTATAAATAGAGGGCTAAGTTAGAATTAAAAAACACACCAGAATTCATAAGTTTTCTCTCTTTTTCTCTCTAGATTATTGAGTGTATTTTGTGAGTATTTTGATACTTGGTGAGTTGATATTCATCAGTGCAAGTTTCTTTTAGCGTCATATCCGATATCCAGTCAGAAGTGATGCTCTTTTGAGGTAAGGGATAGTAAGGGATTTTAAGGGTTGTTATGTTTTTTAGTTTCGTAATTATTTTGACCTTCAAAAATTCTGGAAAAAATTTGAAATGATAATTTGATGAGTTTTCTAGATTGTGTCCAAAAATGGCAATTTTTGGATGTATAGATTAGGAGTTATGAATTTTATGAGAAAAGACTATTTTAAAAATATCCGCTTATAATTCCTTGTGGTTAACTCCAAAATTGATGAAATTTTTATTGGGAGTACATCTATATAATATCAGTGTACTCTGTAAATTTCAGAATTTTTGGATAAAAGTACAATTTATGATAAATGTCTAAATATTCGGCGATTTTGGCCAATGAAAAATAGTAAATGAATTTTAAAAATTCTGAGAAAAATATATGTTCAATATGGGACTATATTCTGCTAAATCCCGGAAAATAAATATTTTTGGAACTGATTTGGTATTTTTCATGAAAATGAACTAGTTATGAGTAAATGAATTAAATATGTTATGTGAAGTAAGAAAATTGAAAAATATGATTTTATGGCTTGAGAATCATACATGAGTTATATGCAGATTTTTGATGAGGGTTTTGGTTATTGGTGATGAAATATTATAAGTTTGGCATTTTAGAATGATTAAATTCATTATTTAGTAAAGTGTAAACAATTAAAATAAATTGTTTATAAGTTTAAGAAATGTTATTCTTTCAATATCATTATACCGAAATATTGGTATGAATTTTATTGTGGAATTTCTATCTTTTTGAGTCGGGGTTACTATTCACGAGTTACTATTCATGAGTTACTATTCACGAGTTACTATTCATGAGTTACTATTCATGAGTTACTATTCACGGGTACTATTCACGACAAAGTTGGTTTCTTTTTCTGACCAAATTATCGTTGATTTATGAATATTGCTCTTGAGATTAAGTGCAGTTGTTCATCATATTATTTTTATTATCATATATAACATTTTTATAATCATGATGTTGAAATTCTCTTTCACTTGAGTATAAAGATGGGTAGATTATTGGTATGATCATGACTAGGGTTCTCTTTGGCCAGTAGTGAAAAGTTGAATTGTGACTGGTATGATCATGACCATTGAATTTATAATTGAATATCTTTAGCTTAAGTGCAAATGTGAAATAATCAACATGGTTATAATTATTGTTTATATAAATTCTGAAATGATTATATACATTTCTTTGAGATATTAATATATTTGGCCTGTAGTACAAATATGAACTGTTGATGAATATATTTGGCCTGTAGTGCAAATATGAACTGTTGATGAATATATTTGTCCTGTAGTGCAAATATGAAATGTTGAGGAATATCTTTGGCCTGTAGTGCAAAGATGGTTTGTTGATGAATATCTTTGGCCCGTAGTGCAAAGATGACATGTTGTTGAATATTTTTGGCGAGCGGCTGCAAAGATGGTGCGGTTGACGAATATCTTTGGCCCGTAGAAAAAAAGATGAATTTATCAGTATGATTATGAACAGGAAATGAGATTTGGTATAACCATGATCTTTGATGTTTCAGGTGAAGATAGGTTAGGAAAATTATCTTCGTCCTAGATGAGAAGAGGAATTTAGAACCACAATTATGATTATGAGTTATTCATATGATTGTGGAAAGGAACCGCTGTTGAGTGATGTTACAGGGATAAAACATTGTTGGTGGATTTTTAACATGGAGAAGATAATAGACTTTATGGTCTATTTGACTCTTCTAATGGAATGCTCATTCCGCTGCAACTATGGTTGAAAATTTTTATCATGTACCATATGTTCTAAATCTCTAATTTATTACTGATGAAGGCTATTGATTATTTAATTATCTTTAGTCATGATATTCTTTATTGAGCTAGTTGTGCTCACCCTTTTGCTTCACAATTCCTTTCAGGTAATAAAAGTGTAGCTGAGTCGAGTGGGGGATAACAGGGGAATAGAACGGTGGTCTATAGCTGTTGAGGGTGAGGCGAACCCAACGTTGGAAGGGTGTTTTGTCACTATCATACAAGATGTCTAATGACATACAACCTCGTATCATCATAAGACAGAGATGTGCTCATCCACTTGCTGAGTATATATACGAGCACTACCTATATAATCTTGGTGTTTGTTTGAAGTATAATTCTCAATTAGAGACAGTGGAGATAATGATATGTCAAGAGAAGACTTACCATTGGGAAGAATATAATAGTAATCTTCTTGTTTTTCTTTGGGGTCTATTGGGTCAACCAAGGATAATTCTGTGGCCATATGATATCTATCATAACCTAAACTCATGGCCTTCCATGTACGAAGGTTTTCTTGAGCACTTCTCAAAGATTTTAATTTCTAAAACAGTTTTTGACTATACCTTTATGTAAGGTGTCACTGTGAGGTGCAGTCCACGGTTGGGACATGTGTCACAGTTGGTATATATTTGTATCAAAACTCACATCATATGTGTTGTTGTATTTTGCACGACAATTGTTGTAATAAAGTTGTAGTTATTTTCTGTACCATGTATTTGGCGACTAAGAATAGGTTGGGTGGAATGGACCTATTTTGGGGGCGTCACAGTTGGTATCAGAGCTTAGGGATATGATCTCTGGCGGAGATCGGGGAATAGGACTAGGAGGGGAGATATGAGTAAATCCTTTGCTAGTGTGTCCTACCTAAGCTTAAATTGTTGGTTGGTCATAATATATGGATATTATGTGATATGTTAATTTGTTTAATTAACCCTTGTTTTATGGCAGTATTTGAGAATGACAGCTGAGAATGCTAACAATGGAGTGAATGAGACTGTGGGGATACCTCTAATCACTAACCATGATAATGTGATGTTAGACGAAGAAGGAATTAGAGATATACATGTGGTGAGTAAAGAATTGATAGTTGCACCCGAGATAGTCGCAGAGGTAACAGCAGAGAGTGAGGAAGAAGAGGAAGAAGAGGTACCTGAGGAGAGTTTATTAGAGGTATTATATGATCAAAATGTAGAATTTCAAAATCGTATTCATGAGTTAGAAGAGCAGGCTAAAGAACGACAGGCGGTCGTGGAACAAAAGGATGCAACAATTCAAGCTTGTGTTACCCGATATGTGATGCTTGAACAGAAGCATTCTTTGGCAGAGTATAAGATGATAAAGATGGAATCTGAAATGAAAAGAAGAAAAAAGCGAAGCAGTAAGAATGAGTGATGCATGGGTAAAAGCCACACGACACGTGGATATTGTGGAAAGAGATGTCCGATCTAAGAAGGCTAAAATAGATAATATGAATTTCTCTTTTTGGAAAGCAATTGGGAGAACCCAACATCGAGTTTTGAATTACCCTGTACAGAGCTGTCAACCTAAATTTGATATGGATTAAAGATTGATGATTCAAATCATGAATCAGGAGTACGACGAGGCAGTTGAGGGAGGAATATGTCCTCTAGAAAAGTATATTCCAACGGTAGTGATGACGCCAAATGCTGCCCCAGACAAGTCAAAATCGAGTAGTTCAAGGGATAGCGGTTGTCATGACTTCCCAACAAGTGAGGAACCCAAAGGAAGTTATCACGGGAGATGAGCAATGGAGAAATCATGATGACCGGGGAGATAGAATCTGAAATGGAAGCAATGTATTCTCAACTTTTTGAAATACCAAGTACGTAAATTTCGGGGATGAAATTTCATAAGGAGGGGAGATTGTAAGACCCCAAATTTTATGAAATAAAAATATTCAATTTTTCTTATAATTACAATTCAGTAAAAATGATTAAATTGTTAAAAGTTTAAAGTTAAGGGTGAGATATGATTTTTTTTTTTCAAAATAGGCAAGTGGTTATAAAATATTCAATTGTCAGGGAATATTCGTTTGGTCGTGGAATATTCTTTCTGTCGGGGAATATTTGTACGACGGCGCAGCCATTTATGGACCCCATAACGAATAACTATCGGATGAAGAAAATGACAAAAATTGAGTTTTTATAAATAATGGCGTAGTATTTACTGCTAATACTTGTTGAAATACCGGTGGTTAAAAAATACGAGAATCTGGCGTTATTGAACAAAGAGTACCAGTATTGCACAATATTTTTTGAATGATTGATTCTTACGTAAGAAGGCACTACTCTAATAATTATTACATGTAATTATCGCTCAATATTTTATTTTATTGATTCAATAATTGTTGTGTTGATATTTTATATTATTGTTGTTTCACTAATTATCATCGCATAAAGATTTCCCATTATCGGATCAATAATTCATATTATTGGTCACCTAATAATTCTTACTTGAGAAGGATAAATTCTTATTGGAAAGCCCTCTTTCACGAGGCGCTGGTTGTCATTATTGTGATTATGTAATATTATTTGTGAATAATTAATTATTGATTTACATGATAAGGAAATATTTATTTGATGTGGATATAAATGATGGATTTATTTATATGGTTATAAATGAAGGAATTAATGTTGATGTATTTTATCAATATTTTTGTCGGATTGGAGGTATTAAAAGATCAAATCGATTGTTCTTCTGACTTTATTGTGTGAGTTATAATATTTAATCAAATTGTTGGATCATTGTAATTTTTGAATATGTTATATATATATAAGTTTAGTATATGTCCACAAATTTTGAACCGTTAAAAATGAACGTATAATTTGTTATGATTTTTAAGAGGTAACTGATTCGGAAATTAGGTTTTGGTGAAAAATTCTAGAATTGAGTGGGCCCCACTCTTGGTTGTTGGGGGGAGATGGCTGATTTTTAGTGGGTGAAATAGTAGCAGGTAAAGACATCAGGTAGCAGGTCAAGTCTGCTTCGGCGTACTAACATTTTCCTATAAATAGAGGGCTAAGTTAGAATTAAAAAACACACCAGAATTCATAAGTTTTCTCTCTTTTTCTCTTTAGATTATTGAGTGTATTTTGTGAGTATTTTGATACTTGGTGAGTTGATATTCATCAGTGCAAGTTTCTTTCAGCATCATATCCGATATCCAGTCAGAAGTGCTGCTCTTTTGAGGTAAGGGATAGTAAGGGATAGTAAGGGATTTTAAGGGATTTTAAGGGTTGTTATGTTTTTTAGTTTTGTAATTTTTTTGACCTTCAAAAATTCTGGAAAAAATTTGAAATGATAATTTGATGAGTTTTCTAGATTGTGTCCAAAAATGGAAATTTTTGGATGTATAGATTAGGAGTTATGAATTTTATGAGAAAAGACTATTTTAAAAGTAACCGCTTATAATTCCTTGTGGTTAACTCCAAAATTGATGAAATTTTTATTGGGAGTACATCTATATAATATCAGTGTACTATGTAAATTTCGGAAATTTTGGATAAAAGTACAATTTATGATAAATGTCTAAATATTCGGCGATTTTGGCCAATGAAAAATAGTAAATGAATTTTAAAAATTCTGAAAAAAATATATGTTCAATATGGGACTATATTTTGCTAAATCCCGGAAAATAAATATTTTTGGAACTGATTTGGTATTTTTCATGAAAATGGACTAGTTATGAGTAAATGAATTAAATATGTTATGTGAAGTACGAAAATTGAAAAATATGATTTTATGGCTTGAGAATCATACATGAGTTATATGCAGATTTTTGATGAGGGTTTTGGTTATTGGTGATGAAATATTATAAGTTTGGCATTTTAGAATGATTAAATTCATTATTTAGTAAAGTGTAAACAATTAAAATAAATTGTTTATAAGTTTAAGAAATGTTATTCTTTCAATATCATTATACCGAAATATTGGTATGAATTTTATTGTGGAATTTCTATCTTTTTGAGTCTGGGTTACTATTCACGAAGTTACTATTCATGAGTTACTATTCACGAGTTACTATTCATGAGTTACTATTCATGAGTTACTATTCACAATAGTACTATTCACGACAAAGTTGGTTTTTTTTCCGACCAAATTATCGTTGATTTATGAATATTGCTCTTGAGATTAAGTGCAGTTATTGATCATATTATTTTTATTATCATATATAACATTTTTATAATCATGATGTTGAAATTCTCTTTCACTTGAGTATAAAGATGGGTAGATTATTGGTATGATCATGACTAGGGTTCTCTTTGGCCAGTAGTGAAAAGTTGAATTGTGACTGGTATGATCATGACCATTGAATTTATAATTGAATATCTTTAGCTTAAGTGCAAATGTGAAATAATCAACATGGTTATAATTATTGTTTATATAAATTCTGAAATGATTATATACATTTCTTTGAGATATTAATATATTTGGCCTGTAGTACAAATATGAACTGTTGATGAATATATTTGGCCTGTAGTGCAAATATGAACTGTTGATGAATATATTTGTCCTGTAGTGCAAATATGAAATGTTGAGGAATATCTTTGGCTTGTAGTGCAAAGATGGTTTGTTGATGAATATCTTTGGCCCGTAGTAAAAGATGACATGTTGTTGAATATCTTTCGCCATGATCTGCAAAGATGGTCTGTTGACGAATATCTTTGGCCCGTAGTGCAAAGATGAATTTATCAGTATGATTATGAACAGGAAATGAGATTTGGTATAACCATGATCTTTGATGTTTTGGTGAAGATAGGTTAGGAAAATTATCTTCGTCCCTAGATGAGAAGAGAATTTAGAACCACAATTATGATTATGAGTTATTCATATGATTGTGGAAAGGAAGCTGATTGAGTGATGTTCTGAGGATAAAACATTGTTGGTGGATTTTTAACATGGAGAAGATAATAGACTTTATGGTCTATTTGACTCTTCTAATGGAATGCTCATTCCGCTGCAACTATGGTTGAAAATTTTTATCATCTACCATATGTTCTAAATCTCTAATTTATTACTGATGAAGGCTATTGATTATTTAATTATCTTTAGTCATGATATTCTTTATTGAGCTAGTTGTGCTCACCCTTTTGCTTCACAATTCCTTTCAGGTAATAAAAGTGTAGCTGAGTCGAGTGGGGGATAACAGGGGAATAGAACGGTGGTCTATAGCTGTTGAGGGTGAGGCGAACCCAACGTTGGAAGGGTGTTTTGTCACTATCATACAAGATGTCTAATGACATACAACCTCGTATCATCATAAGACAAGGATGTGCTCATCCACTTCTTTGAGTATATATACCGAGCACTACCTATATAATCTTGGTGTTTGTTTGAAGTATAATTCTCAATTAGAGACAGTGGAGATAATGATATGTCAAGAGAAGACTTACCATTGGAAAGAATATGATAGTAATCTTCTTGTTTTTCTTTGGGGTCTATTGGGTCAACCAAGGATAATTCTGTGGCCATAGATATCTATCATAACCTAGACGCATGGCCTCCCATGTACGAAGGTTTCCTTGAGCACTTCCCAAAGATTTTAATTTCTAAAACAGTTTTTGACTATACCTTTATGTAAGGTGTCACTGTGAGGTGCTGTCCACGATTGGGACATGTGTCACAGTTGGTATATATTTGTATCAAAACTCACAGCATATGTGTTGTTGTATTTTGTACGACAATTATTGATATAAAGTTGTAGTTGTTTTCTGTACCATGTATTTGGTGACTCAGAATAGGTTGGGTGGAATGGACCTATTTTGGGGGCGTCACAGCTGTGATGGATCACAAATAGGAGGTGTAGATCTTATGTTATACATGATTCAAGTGAAGAAAAGCTGGGGGTTTTCACCCTTAGGGAACATAAGTTCATTTTCTTCATATGAATCTTTGTTCTAACACTCAAAATGGTTAGATCTAAACATAATAGACTTATAAACATGTAGAGCTAGAGTTTTGAAGTTTTGAATCATAGATCCAAGTTTTGATTTAGAGTAGTCAAAAATAAATTACATAAACTAGTTTAGGAGTATACATTTGCTTGTGAACTTCCTTCTTCTTCTTCCTAAATTGTTTATGGAGCTTAAAATACACTAAAAACTCTCTCTCTCTTTCCCCTCCTTGGCTATCCAAAAATGGTCCCTCTCCCTCTCTCTTTGATTTGGTTAGCAAGTGAGATGAAATGAAATGAAATGAGAAGGAAATTTGGGTATTAGTAAATTAGTATAGATATAAAATCTATATCTATCTTATTATCCCCCACACTTCTTTTATCCTCTAGGTAATTACCCTTATCTCTTATCTTTTAGGATTACATGTAATCCTGGGTGGACAAATGAGAGCTTGACACCTAATTTGAGTGTGTAAGTAACTTAGAGATAAGGAGCTTGGAAAAGATTAAATTCACCCCCATCTTTCTTTTTTATGGTCGGGTACCCCCTCCTTATTTTACATTATTTTGCTATATTTTTAATACCAAATTTGATCAATCAAATCTCCAAAATGTCCCTTAATAATTGGGCTATCAAATTAATTCCTTTGGACTTCCTAATTAATTGTTTTGACCATGGAAATAACATAGTCCAATACTTTTAACCTATCTTACCCTTATTATTTATTTAGGATTTCTATCCCACTCTTTTGGAATTTAAATACTTATTCATGTCCATTTAACTTTATAACCAAATTAGACTTGCTTTGATTAAGTTTAAAATAAATAAAAATTTGAGATAATAAAATTAATCTCTTAGGTTAGTATAAATTATAAATACTAATATTTCTCAATACCATAACCCTTAGGTTATTTAATTACTACACCGAAGATATAATTAGGCCATGTAGCTTTCCTTTTTAATTCTAATTACATAATTATTAAATATGTATATCCATACATACAATGTATTTATTTATTTAACCATACATCTTTTGCACATAAGTCATAACTTATTTATCATCATTGATAAATATTTATTAAATTCATTTATTAGGCTATTCAACTCATGTTTTATTAAAACCTTCTAATATAGTTTGCTGAATTCAATAAGCCTGTTTAATTTAGCTTGCCATATATATTATTTTTTCTTGCCACATTCTTAATTCCTTTCTGTTTTACTATTTCACAATTCCAATTAGACTTAATTGGCTTGATGAATTATTATACATCTTTATCCACATTATATTAGTTATACTAATTAATCACTTGAGGGTTATTAATATTTCTATTTATCGTTCAAGGCTAACACTCAAGCTATGTTAATTTTTTTAAAAAGATTATAAATCTTCCTTAATCAACTTGATTAAGTATTTATCTTAGTTAATTTAAAATAAATAAATTAACTAGCTTGTTTACTTTATATCTCATAACACATATTAACTTATAAGCTAAAGATAATATAAAAAAAATTATTCGTAAAAATTTAAATATATAACCAAATTAAATTCTTCGCCCTTACAAAACCAATACCCCCAAACTTAAAAATGACAATGTCCTCATTGGAGATAAAGGAAAAGTATACTTCCTTAAGCATCTTCCTCACCGCTCGCCTCCTCTTGACCTAGTGGTGTGTTAGGCATGAAATTGCACTTAAATTCCAAGCTGGCTAAAGGCTTGTGATAGAGACTCTGGAAATTGAGAGAACTGAGCAATGTAAGTCTGAAAGTCAGTGTGTAGGGCATCCATCCGCCGCATCAAACGACATTGAATTTGATTCTAGATAGTGTGGTAGGATGAAGGAACCTTCTCAGGCTGCTCGAGAATGTATGCCTCTTCTTCTTGTTCTTCCTCACTCGATCTCCTCGCGGCCTGCTAAGATAAAACCAATTCCTCGAGGATGAGACTCACCACTATCCCAAACTGTGTACTTCCTGATAGTGACAATGTCGATGTCGCTCATTGGTAGCTGCAATGTCGCATTATCTCATTCAACATTTGCCTTGTCACATAAATGTGTAATGATCGATGCATACGAGATTCCACCCGATGTACTCCCTCGCATATACTACAGCATGGACTGATTAATGAGATGACCCACATCGATTGCTTTTCCTTTAATGATTCCATATAGTATCATGACTCGCTCTTTAGTGGCGTCATTTTGGTGCCGAGTTGGGAGCAGACTGGCACAAATGAAGCTGTACCATTGCAAGACCCCAACTTTTTATGAATAAGATTTAATTTTCTCTAAATATTATTCTAAATAGTAAGGTGTTGATTTGATATAATAATATAGTTAATGGTAATATATGTAAATTATCAGATAAATAGTTTGTCAGGGAATATTCTTTCTGTCAGGAATATTATATTCAATAAAGTATGACGACGCCGAAATAACCAATCATTGGTGGGCCCCACAACGGAATAACTGTTGGATATAGAAAGCGACATAAATAACCTTTTTAAAAATTGACAGCAGAACGTTTACCATTAACTATTGAAATACCTGGTGATAAAAGTACAATAATACGCGTTGTTCCACACTAGTACACGGTATTGCACAATATCTCTAATTATTGATTCTTACGTAAAAGGTCAGTCACTATTTCATTCAATAATTGTCATAGTAGTTATTACACAGTAATTCATAATATTTATTCAATAATTGCTACAGTGATAATTGTATAGTATTTCATATTATTGGCTCAATAATTGTCACAGTAACAACTAAATAGTATTTCACATTATTAATTCAATAATTGTCATGACACTGTAATTCATATTATTGAAATGATATTATTAGATAGTATTATTGACAATGTTTAGAAAGTTCTGTCGAGGAAAGGGGTTAGGTTATATAATTGTGCGCCAGTAAGGAGAAATCCTTATCGAAAAGCCCCATCTTTCCTTGAAACAATTTGTTGTCAATATTGTGAATCTATAATATGAATTAGAAATAATTATTGAAAACTTAAAGAGTTGTAAATAATTTATAAATAAAAATTGTTGATAAATATGTTAAGTAAATATTTGTTCACTTTTATAAACGTAGGAATTTATCATGAAACATTTGTTGTAAGTTTGACATATTTTTCTATGGAACCGTAATTATCTTCTCTGATAAAATATTCATTCACATATATTATTATAATATTACATTATAATAGTATAATATGATAATATAATAGTATAATTGTATAATTTAAATAGTAATATTATTATAATAATATATATTTTCCAGAATGTGAATAAAAGTGAAGTAAAGGTTAGCATTTTGATTTTGAATTCCTTTTTTCAAAAACTTCACGTGCACATAATATTTCCAAATTAGTGGGTTAAGAATTCCTCCTGCAATTCATTTTCCAAATTGTGGGCCCTCAATCAATAAAAAGAAAGAAAGAAAGTTATGTAGAGAAAGTTAGGCATGTTTATTTATTTTTTCCTCCGAGTTGCACTATAAAAGGGGATGTAACCCTTCATCCCAGGAAAACCAAAACACTAGTTCTTCTACTATAATATTGTGAGTTTTATTTTGAGTATAAAGATACTTTGAGTGTAGCTAATAGTGTAAGATTTTCTCAAGATAATCTCATTTATACTAGTCAAATCTAGTCTCCTACTAAGGTAAAGGATATTATTTTCTTTCAATACTCGTGAAGGATATCATTATCTTTCATACTCCATATTATGTAAGTGATATTATTTCATTTCATATTCCTAAATTTAATCTTACTATGATAAGTATTGCTTCTATAATTCCTGAAATGTTTAGAAATTCCTTGAGGTTTGCCCTTCATCTAATATCATTTCACTAGAATATTGGTATGAACTTTCTTATTAAATTTTAATCTTTTCATTTCGGGGTACTATTCATCCGTGGCACTATTCATACCGGAGTGCCGAAGTACTATTCATCCAGGGTACTATTCATGCCAGAGTACTATTCACGATAAAATTTAGTTTCTTTTTTGTCCAAATTATCTTTGAAATATGAATCTTAAATATCATTCTTGGATTTTACTCCATAATTGGTTATTATGTTGATAATTTGGACATTCTAGAACTCTAAAATTAAATTACAAATCTCTAATATTTATCATTGATCTCACTTGTATTCATCCTATATATCATTGTCATCATCCTCATACTTAAATTTGTGGTGGAAAGTTATCTTTAGCCCATAGTGCAAAGATGAACTGTTGATTGGTATGATTATGACCAGGAACTGTGTATTGGTATAATCATGACCTTTAGTGTTACAAGCAAAGGCTTACGGTGAATGTTTTCTTTGGCCCGTAGTGCAAAGATAAACTGTTGTTTGGCATGATCATGACCACTGATGATACAAATGAATATCTTTGGCATGTATTGCAAAGATAAACTATTGATTTCTGTTACAAATGAATGTCTTTGGCCCGTGTTACAAATGTATTGCAAAGATAAACTGTTGGTCCGAGATCGTTACTATAGTAGTCCTCACTATTCTATAAAATAGTGTCGACGTCGGGATTTTTATTTGTCCCTTTCTATTCTTGTCTTTTGGTGTTCTCATTTTAGGTGAGATTTGTTTTAAAAAAACAAGTTTGAAAAGGTCTGACATGTATATGTCGACGATTTGACTGTTTAGAGTCGCTAGTTAGTATTTTTAAATTGTTGCACGAACTCAACCGAGAAAAGGTTTGCACAAAGACCTATTGGTTTGACACCGTTTAACTGGTCTGAGAAACCAAATTCGTTAGGGTCCGGGGGCTTGATTAAACGAAGGGAAGGTGTTAGGCACCCCCCGACTTCTGTGATAACATAGTTACCACAATTTTTCATTAAACTTTTATCTGTGTATGTGTGTGTGTGAGTTAGGTCTATGTGAAGTTGTTTGGAAGTAGTGCTATGCCTCGTTTGCACCTATATACAAAGGGTTTGACTTTTGTATAAAAGTTAAATTTTAATAAGATATAAAAGTGATGTTTTGTAAAACAGGTTTTTCAAACCCTTGTGCTCAATTGTAATTTAGGCCTTTGATACTTCTATTTTATTATGTGTTCCGATTGATCACTTTTATTTTCGAGATGTGAGGCATCTTCGAGAAAATAAGATACATAACAGTGCCGAACTCCTTATGGGCATGAGAGCTTTTAAAGGATATTGAGACACCGTAGATAATTTATAAGCTAGATGCAGTTGCAAAATGTCCATCACGGGAACCAAATCTAGCTTTAGAAGTTAAATCTGTGATCACATGATTCCTAGGCTCACATGAAAAGCAATATGTGTAAAAGCTAGAAAAAAGAACTAGATTTTAGTAAATCTAGACCATTCTAGCTTCAACGGTTCCAGTTTAGTCACTATGAACCAGCTAAAGTTAGAAATAGTCAGATTGAGGTAAATGTAGCACGTAGGCTGAACGATTAAATATCTACATTATGAAAGAGATTAAAGTAGATATTTATATAAAAGCGGTATATATATAAGAATATATAAATATACATTGACGATTAACTACCACGAAGTATATATATATATATATATATAAAAGTCGTAAGCATTTTGGATATTATATCCGTGCTCAATCAAATCGAGAGTGAGATATATATATATATATATATATATATATATATATATATATATAACATTGGATTAGAGGTTGGACAAGAGTCGGGAAGATGGGTCCATGACTAGATCTCTAAGTCTTCAAAGTATATCTGTTGTACTGTCTTGTGTAGTAGTCACTCGGGATTTGAGTTATGGTTCTTGTGGGATACATTTTTATGTAGCGTGGATTGAAATGTGCTGAGACAACATGAATGTGGTGTTGAGGTGGAGAAATGATGATTTTCCCCTATCGGGGTTATATTCGACTTTTGCGCAGATGTAACAGTTGTTGCTCATGGTTATCTTTGAGATTGGGCTGCTGTGTTTGTTAAATGTCCTCAGGGTTATCTCTGAGGTGTGCTTAACCTCCTGGGGTTGTCTCCAGGGTTGGAGCTAAGTGTCCCGGGGTTTTTCCGGTTGAATCGACTTTTCCGAGGGTTTTCTCCGTAACTTGTTTGCATCCTTGTGGTTGTCTCCAAGGTTGAAACTGAATCTCTCGAGTTTTCTCCGGGGTTAAAACTAAGTCTCTCGGTGTTATCTCTGAGATTAAAAACTGAATATAACATGGTTTTCTCTGGAATTGAAACTGATTTGACTTCCAAGGTTATCTCTGGAAGACGATTCTGCCCTCCTGCAGGGTTAGTAAAAGGAATGTAAAAATTTGAGTGTATACAGATTCCCCTCTTTATCATATTAATGAAATGTAATGGTATGTATAGGATAAAGATCACTAGACACTTGAAATGTGACAAGACAAACATGATGCAATGTAATGCAGCATGATGCGAATGTAGGCTGAGTGTTGTTTATTGGACCACTTTCCAATGGGATGTGGTAACTGCCATGCTCCCGCCACTTCAGTTGGGGAATGAAGTTGTCAATGATGACCCTGTTAAACTGCTTGGATGTTTACTCGACCGTTAGTTTCCATAGTTCTTATCAAAATAATCTCCTGATGTAATGCTGGGGTTATTGCCAGCGGTTTGAACTATCCATCAGTGCTATTTGAACCTAATTTGCCGATAAGTTACAAAGATATCTTCAAAACCTTTAGAATAGAGGTTGCTCCATGGTTGAGACTACAGGATGTTGACACTAGGGTTATCACCAAAGTACTTAATCCTCATTACATGCTTTCCACCGAAGATGTTCTTCTCATATACGAGTGACTCCAAGGGAATTATGCTTTGATTACTGAGGATCTGTATAACAGATTCCATCATCGGTCCTCTTGATGAGGATGGATTTCCACAGTTTGCATCGCCAGGTCTTTCTGGCCCTTCAGGTGGCCCAAATTCAGATAGTTTTGCTGGCTCAAATCCCCCATTGTATCGGCCTGATATCCCTACTGACAGAGATTAAATGACTCAGAAAGAGTTACATCAAATGGATAGGTTGGATGATGTGGACATCAACACTATTGACTTCTTCTGGTGCATTTCTCGCTATATCTTTTGATAGGCCTCTGTTAGATATTGGGCGATTGTGCCCCATTCTCGTTATATCTTTTGATAGGCCTCTGTTAATTGTTGGGCGATTGTGCCCCATTTCACCGTATTTTTTGGTTGTATACAGAGATGATGTATTTAGATGATGATGTATTTAGGAATGTATGTACATTGTTTTCCATTCCCTACATCATATTGTCATCTGTTATATATTATGCATGCATTATGTTATTGACATGCATTTCCAGAGATGAGTTTAAAATTGACCCCTAGATGGTCTTATAACATGACCCTACAGATGTTTTCATCCAAAGTTAGCTGAATTTAGCATACCCCACCAGTATTGGTGGAATCTTCCTTGTGATTGTGGTATGTGTGACAACTCAAAAATTTAGAAGATCTTGAATGATTGAATTAAAGGTTAAAGTTTTCCACAGTTTGCATCGTCAGGTCTTTCTGGCCCTTCAGGTGGCCCAAATTCAGATTGTTTTGCCGGCTCAAATCCCCCATTGTATCGGCCTGATATCCCTACTGACAGAGATTAAGTGACTTAGAAAGAGTTACATCAGATGGATAGGTTGGATGATGTGGAAATCAACACTATTGACTTCTTCTGGTGCATTTCTCGCTATATCTTTTGATAGGCCTCTATTAGATATTGGGCGGTTGTGCCCCATTCTCGTTATATCTTTTGATAGGCCTCTGTTAATTATTGGGCGATTGTGCCTCATTTCACCGTATTTTTTGGTTGTATACAGAGATGATGTATTTAGATGATGATGTACTTAGGAATGTATGTATATTATTTTCCATTCCCTAAATCATATTGTCATTTATTATATATTATGCATGCATTATGTTATTGACATTCATTTCCAGAGATGAGTTTAACATTGACCCCTAGATGGTCTTATAACATGACCCTACAGATGTTTTCATCCAAAGTTAGCCGAATTTAGCATACCCCACCAGTATTGGTGGAATCTTCCTTATGATTGTGGTATGTATGACAACCTGAAAATTTAGAAGATCTTGAATGATTAAATTAAAGGTTAAAGTTTAACACCTAGAATGAAAATAGATGATTTATTTTTAAGAAAAATCTAAGGAAATGGTACGTTGAAATGATTCAACGATAAGGTTACGAGAAAGAATAGGATCTAAACCGATTAAGAATGATTCAGTATTGTGATTTCGAAGACAAAATCCTTATAAGGGGGAAATAATGTAATAACCTAAAATTTTGGGTAATATTAAAATAAGAATTTAATAAATAAAATTCTTATTAGATAATATGTTGTATGAATTTTGGGGTCGTCACAGTATGGTATCAGAGCCGACTTTCGAAAGCTCGGATCGGGTCATCCAATCTGGTTGCCGGAGGTGGGGACACGAAGGTTGGTGGTATTATCCCACAATGGAGAGATGGAGGTCCAGAGGTGGGGACACGAAGCCAGTCGGTATTATCCCACAATGGCTAGAGATGCAAAGATCTTTGGTAGTGTGTGTGATCGATTCGGCGGGGACGGACGAGAGAATTTAAGCTGGGAGTTTGTAACACCCCAGTCCCACATCGAAAGATACGGGAAAAATTTGTCTGCATATAAGGAAATAAGTTACTACTAATAGTACTTTCAAGTAATAACCTTTTGGGAGCCTATGGTGGGCTACGATAACCCAAGAAAATACTATTGGGCCAGTAGTTTGAGGCCTTATTTTGATGGATTTGATTTGATTCGGACTTGGGTTTGACCCGAGATTTATTCTGAACTCGGGATTTGACCCGGTTGGTTCATTAACGCCCCCAAAATCGGGACTATTTTACTTCCCGATCTTGTGCGTTAATATTTTATTCATTCATTGGATTCTGCAACCAAATTCATTCTCTAAGGATCTTTCTAAGATCATCATATTCCTCACCTCTTCCTCTTCTAAGAGTTTCACATTTCTCTTCTTTCTGGAGTTTCAATTCTTTCTTGAAATTATTATGTTTTGCCTAATTTTTTCATCCTTTCCACTTTCACCTTTTAGAATAATAAGAATCTTCCACAATTGCTCAATAATTGGGAAGCGATATGAATAACATGAATTTAAAAGATTCTAAATCATGTTGAGGGGTCATAAGACCTTGAACTACGTCCCTAGGTTATCAAGTATCTCAACTTGAACCTTTAAAAGTCATAAGACTATACGGACCTTGAACTCTTCTCCAGGTTTAATAGTGCATCACCACTGTAAATCGTTTTTAATAGAATGTTTAGCAATCACACAATTATCGCAAACACTCTCTCGTAAAATCTGTGAGGTGATCGACCTCTCTGTACTCCCTACGTCGTGCACAACGTATTACATCTTAACTTCATAACGACTATATGCATTACTTTTGGAACCATTGTCTCCGATAACATGTCCCCTTTTTCAGGGTTGTTCACCTCAGCTTTTCAACATCTGAATCCGCACCAAAGTAATTTGGTTTGGCATAACTTTTCAATAAACGCTTGAATTTCATGAACATCTTTCAATAATCGTCTAGCTAAATTAAATAGCATAGACTTCTACAAAAATTTGAACATCAATCGAAATATACATATACACACCTATATATATTCTCGTATCTTAAAGAAATCTCAAAAATCATTTTATGACATGATACCGCACTGTATTCATAGTCCATTTGAGGATTCCGTCATTTTGTGACTTTGTCATACTACATCATACCATAGTGGGCTGACGATCCTTAGATCACATCTAACACTAAGAAATTCTGCATTGATAACTCCATCGTTTTTATCATCTTTGCACTAAGTTCCATGATGCATTAATGATATAAAATACATTTTGATATTTTCAAATCATTTTCGTCTAGCCGAAATAATTAGCATAAACTATTCTTTAAACAGTTCAAAAATCTTTGAAAATCAGTTTTAGTGATATCATATCCCAAGCAGTAATACGACGTGTCGTTGTCCGAAGTCCACTCATATACATTTGTCACCATGCGTTGAGAGTAAAAATTCATTTTTAAAAGGCACATATTACGAATTTAGCTTGATGTCAAAAATATTTTGAAGTCTAACATAGCTAGAAGATTTGGAAAAACCTATGTCTCCACTTTCTATATTGATTCATTGCTTAATAGGTCTATCTATTCCTATCATCCTCAACACTCCATTCACACTTAATTATACCCCAGTTCATCAAACTTACTGCACATTGGAAATCCAGGAACTTGCCATAATCATATGAGTTTAGAAACTTATCCTAGTCAGACCATAGGCGTCCATTCTCTGAGGGGTTCAAAACATACCATATGATTATGAGTCACGAACTTACCATATGCATTAGTTTTAAGAACCGTACCTAATCTTAATATCATCTATCCTAATCTTATATTCTCTACCTATCCGTTATACACATGAGAAAAGAATCACCTTCTCAGCAGGTATATAGCAAATAGCGCGACACAAACATTTCAATAATTATCACTACCAGAAGCTAAGTGGTTTTACACCAAGAATCATAGAACTTAGCTGCTGACATGATTTCTCAATTGAAATTATAAGTGACTAATAGCATAAAGAAATGCTAAGAAACCGTTAGTGCATTTAAGTGAGCTACTAGACTCACTTAGTTAAATAGAGGAAACAAAAGGATAACAAGCAAAATTTAGCCTCAGCATAATATGAAAAGTTTTTTTTAACTTCCTAAAAAGGGTAGAAATGGTTGAATGAGATGATAGAAGAGAAATCCTCAGAGGAGGAAAATGTAAAGGTTAAATTAAAAACCTATTTTTGGTGAATAGGTGTAGCAAAGATTAGTAGACTGTAATTTCGGGGACAAAATTCTTAGAAGAAGGGGTGAATGTGACAACCCAAAAATTTAGAAGATCTTGAATGATTTAATTAAAGGTTAAAGTTTAACACCTAGAATGAAAATAGATGATTTATTTTAAAGAAAAATCTAAGGAAATGGTACGTTGAAATGATTCAACGATAAGGTTACGAGAAAGAATGGGATCTTAACCGATTAAGAATGATTCAGTATTGTGATTCCGGGGACATAATCCTTATAAGGGGGAAATAATGTAATAACCTAAAATTTTTGGTAATATTAAAATAAGAATTTAATAAATAAAATTCTTATTAGATAATATGTTGTATGAATTTTGGGGTCGTTACAGTATGACAGTTTTTCATCCCTCGATCGGGTGACAGTTGATTAGTTGTTGCATCACTCTATGACCCTCTTGTTGTTTCAGGTTCCATTGGGCTTTGCAGAGGGCATACTGGAGCATTGGGTACCAGATAGGCAAGTATTCTGGTTTGATACCCAAGAGTTGACTCCTACATTAGAGGAGTATGAGTGTCTTACAGACTTGCCATTGGATAGGCCTTGCGCTTGGATGGCTGTCGGTGATATGAGCCGGCAGTTTCTGACCCTTACAGGTTTGAGGTGTGGAGTTGCTCTAGATGAAATTTCCTTTGGGCATGTAGTGTCTATGAGTTTTTTGTTCGATAGATTTGGGTCATTTGACAGTTATCTGCGATACTCTAGGGACTTCACCATTTCTAAGGATGATTAGCATGTCGCCCGTGTAGACACACTCTTGATGTGTATAGTAGCTTATATGTACATATCGTTGTACATGGACAACCTGGATATCAGTGTGATCATGGTAGTCAAGGCTCTCCGGGAGGGACATACCATCTTACCAATGATTCTGGCAGAGACCTTGAGGTAGGCCACGTATTACCATACCCATTCTTTGGGGGTGTTTACAGGTAGTTTGTTCTTGTTTTACGTGTGGTTCATGACACACTTGAGACCAATTGGCACTTTTAGACGTCATGGGTACTATTTTTCCCACGAGATAGCCATGTCATATTCCTTTCAACTGACTGAGTGTACAAACATAACTTCTTTGTCGACTTTCTTATCGGGGATTGAGGACCCGTTTGATATTTTGTCATGTTCAGGGCTAAGCTCTCCCTACAGCTTCATCACTCATGCAGCTGGCATGAACTATCTTCCCCTGGCCGGTTTGAGGGGTGTGACCACATATCATCTACTGGCTGTTATGGCACAGTTTGACCCATTTTAGGATGTTCATCCCTTTGATGGGGCAGTGGGTCAGCGTTTGACATCTTGGCTTCTGTCAGCAAAGGATTTGTCCAGGATTTATGCATGTTGGACCCAGCGTGAGAGGGCTGACTTTACGAATAGCCATCCAGGTCATTCTACAGAGTATTCTGCATGGTTGGAGGCAGAGATTGCATCGGCTAGGGTTGTATCCTTGGAGCCTAGTATTTATTCTGATGACGGGAAGCCTATGGAGTATCTTGATTCTCCCATCGAGGATGAGCTGTTTACTGATTTGTCAGTAGCTCAGGTTGATTCCCCCAGTATTCCTGCTGCTGTGACTACATATTCTGCAGAGTATTTAGAGCAGAGTTTACATCTGATGATGTTTGAGAGGGATCAAGTTAGGGCCTTGATGTTGACAACTCTTTCTGATAGAGATGTCACTCTTGTTGAGAGAGATGATGTTCTAGCAAACAAGGATACCATTGTTTTTGAACGAGACAAGGCTCGATCATCTAGGGATGCAACATGTGTTGAGCGGGATGATGCTTTAGCTACCCAAGATGCTGCCACTTCAGATAATGTAAGACCCCGAATTTTATGAAATAAAAGTATTCAATTGTTCTTATAATTACTATTCAGTAAATGGTTAAATTGATAAAAGGTTAAAGTTAAGGGTGATATATGTAAATTTTTCAAAATAAGCAAGTGGTTATAAAATACTTATTTCTATCGGGGAATATTCGTTTGGTCGTAGAATATTCTTTCTGTGGGAGAATATTCGTACGACGGCGCAGCCATTTGTGGGCCCTATAATAGAATAACTGTCGGATGAAGAAAACGACAAATTAAAGTTTTTATAAATAACGGCGTAATCGTTACCATTAACACTGTTGGAATACCCGGTGGTTAAAACACGATGTCGCATTGTTGCAAGAAGATGCTTTGCAGTATTGCACCAATTATTGATTCTTACGTAAGAAGGCACTACTCAATAATTGTTACAAGTAATTCTTATTCAATATTTTATTTTATTGATTCAATAATTGCTACATTGATATTTTATATTACTGTTGTTTTAATAATTGTCACTACACAGTATTTTCCATTATCGAAGCAATAATTCATATTATTTGAATGATATTATTAGATAGCATTATTGGCAATGTCTAGAAAGTTCTGTCTAAGGAGAGGTTTGGTCACCTAATTGCGCACCAGTAAGGAGAAATTCTTATTGGAAAACCCCCTCTTTCCTGGGAACGGTCTGGTTGCCAGTATTGTGATTCTGTAATATTATTTGTGAATAATTAATTATTGATTTATATGATAAGGAAAATATTCATTTTATGTGGATATAGATGGAGAAAATTTTTAAAGTGACAATTGTTGAAAATTGATATTTTATCTTTTCTGATAAAATAATATTTTATTATATTATTATAATATAATAATGATGATATTTTTATAATGAATGTGTGATATATGAGTATATGAGGAGGAAGAGTATTTTTGTTGCATTAAATGATTAACACATGTTTTGTGTGTCGGTGGACCCCATTTCTTGACTGAAATTTGATTATAGCCTGTAAAATCATCCGTATGTGGATTTCGGTCAATTTCTGTTTGGAATTTGGAAAAACTTTCTTCTGTAAAGTTGTAGAGAATTGAATTTCCTATAACAATTTGCGAGATTTGAATTTTCTGATAAAAGGGCTATTTATTATGAATTATTGAAGTTCCAGATTAATTGATTTTTATTTTTATTTTGGAGTTTTCAATAATTTTAGTATGAAAAACGTTTTGGTAATGTTCGCACATGTTTTGGCTGATTTCTAGCATTCAAAGGTTGGCGTAGGAATTTATATTTAATATAATAATATTTTATTAAATTTTCTGTTTTGGTGTTCTAAGCATTCTCCTATAAATAGGGTGCTTAGGTTAGAATTGAAAATCACACCAGAAACTGAAGTTTTCTCTCTATTTCTCTCTCTATATTATCGAGTGTATTTTTGTGAGTATTTTTATACTTTGAGTGTTGTTATACGGTGCAAGTTCTTTTAGCACTATATCTAGTATTTCAGTTAGAAGTACTATTCTTTCTGAGGTAAGGGAGATTATTTTCTTCATAAATGATATTATTTCTTCTATATCATTATGTCGAAATATTGGTTTGAACTTTTTATCAAATTTGGAACTTTTTCATGTCGGGGTTACTACTCATGAGTTACTATTCACGAGTTACTATTCACGGGTACTATTCACTACAAAATTGTTTTCTTTTTCTAACCAAATTATAGTTGATTTATGAATATTACTCTGGAGATTAAAACTTTGTATTGATTATATTGATTTTATTATCATATATAACATTTTTATAACCCTGATGTTGAAATTCTCTTTCACTGGAGTGTAATGATCCGTAGATTATTGGTATGATCATGACTAGGGTTCTCTTTGGCCAGTAGTTAAAAGTTGAATTGTGACTGGTATGATCATGACCATTGAATTTATAATTGAATATCTTTAACTTAAGTGCAAAGGTAAATTGATCAACATGGTTATAATTATGGTTTATTTAAATTCTGAAATGATTATGTATTTCTTTGAGATATGAATATCTTTGGTCTGTAGTGCAAAGATGACCTGTTGTTGAATATATTTGGCTTGTAATGCAAAGATGAATGATTTCTGATGAATATCTTTGGCTCGTAATGCACAGATGACCTGTTGTTGAATATCTTTGGCCCGTAGTGCAAAGATGACTTGTTGTTGAATATCTTTGGCCGTGGTACAAAGATGAAATTATTAGTATGATTATGAACAGGAACTGTGATTTGGTATAACCATGATCTTTGATGTTTCAGGTAAAGACAGGTGATGAAAATTATTTCGTCTTGGATGCGAAGAGGAATTTAGAATCACAATTATGATTATGAGTTATTCATATGATTGTGGAAAGGAACTGTTGATTGATGTTACAGGGATAAAACATTGTTGATGGACTTTTAACATGGAGAAGATAATAGATTTTATGGTCTATTTGACTCTTCTAATGGATTTCTCGTTCCGCTGCAACTATGGTTGAAAAGTTTTATCATCTACCATATGTTCTAAATCTCTGATTTATTACTATTGAAGACTATTGATAAATTATTTATCTTTAGTCATAATATTTTTATTGGTCTAGTTGTGCTCACCCTTCTGTTGCATAATTCCTTCGGTGTAATACTGAGTGTATTGGGTCGGTGAGGGGATAATGAGGGAATAGAACGGTGGTCATCATTTAGTAGTTATATTTGGTGAATCAACTAGGGTGAGGCGAACCCAACGTTGGAAGGGTGTTTTGCCACTATCATAAAAGATGTCTAATGACATACCACCTCGTGTCATCATAAGACAGGGTTGTGCTCATCCACTTGCTGAGTATATATACGAGCACTACCTATATAATCTTGGAGTTTGGTTGAAGTATAATTCTCAATTAGAGACGGTGGAGATAATGATATGTCAAGAAAAGACTCACCATTGGGAAGAATATGATAGTAATCTTCTCGTTTTTCTTTGGGGTCTATTGGGTCAACCAAGGATAATTTTGTGGGCATATGATATCTATAATAACCTAGACGCATGGCCTCCCATGTACGAAGGTTTCCTTGAACACTTTCCAAAGGTTTTAATTTCTAAAACAGTTTTTGACTGTACCTTTATGTAAGGTATCACTGTGAGTTGCTGTCCATAGTTGGGACATGAGTCATAGTTGATATTAAAACTCACAACATATGTGTTGTTATATTTTGCACGACAATTGTTATAATAAAGTTGTAGTTATTTTCTGTACCATGTATTTGGCGACTCAGAATGGGTTGGATGGAATGAACCTATTTTGGGGGCGTCACAGTTGGTATCAGAGCTTAGGGATATGATCTCTGGCGGAGATCGGGATTAGAACTAGGAGGGGAGAGATGAGTAAATCCGTCGCTAGTGTGTCCTACCTAAGCTTATTTGTTGGTCAGTCATAACATCGGAATATTATGTGATATGTTAATTTGTTAAATTAACCTTTATTTTTGAAGCTATATTCTAGAATGATATTTGAAATACAGTAGATGATCAATGGAAAAATCATGATGATATGAAAGATAGAATCTAAAATGAAAGCAAGGTATTCTCAACTCTTTGAAATACCAGGTACGTAAATTTCGAGGATGAAATTTCATAAGGAGGGGAGATTGTAAGACCTCAAATTTTATGAAATAAAAGTATTCAATTGTTCATATAATTACTATTCAGTAAAGGTTAAATTGATAAAAGGTTAAAGTTAAGGGTGATATATGTAAATTTTTCAAAATAAGCAAGTGGTTATAAAATACTTATTTCTATCGGGGAATATTCGTTTGGTCGTAGAATATTCTTTTTGTCGGGGAATATTCGCATTGACGCCAAGGTATTGACCATTTATGGGCCCCCATAATGAGAATAAGCGTCGGATGAAGAAAAGGACAAATTAAAGTTTTTATAAATAATAACAGTAATCGTTCAAGAATTAACTTTGTTAGAATACCCGGTGGTTAAAACACGATGTCTGGCGTTGTTACAAGAATAGCACGCAGTATTGCACCAATTATTGATTCTTACGTAGAAGAAGGCACTACTCAATAATTGTTACAGAATTACTATTCAATATTTTATTTTATTGATTCAATAATTGCTACATTGATATTTTATATTCTTCGTTGTTTTAATAATTGTCACTACACAAGATTTTCCATTATCGAAGCAATAATTCATATTATTTGAATAATATTATTAGATAGTATTATTGGCAATGTCTAGAAAGTTCTGCTCTAAGGAGAGGTTTGGTCACCTAATTACCAGAAGAAGGAGAAATTCTTATTGGAAAGCCCCTCTTTCCAGGAGAACTACCGGTTGCCGATATTGTGATTCGTAATATTATTTGTGAATAATTAATTATTGATTTATATAATAAGGAAAATATTCATTTTATGTGGATATAGATGGAGAAAATTTTTAAAGTGACAATTGTTGAAAATTGATATTTTATCTTTTTCGATAAAATAATATTTTATTATATTATTATAATATAATAATGATGATATTTTATAATGAATGTGTGATATATGAGTATATGAGGAGGAAGAGTATTTTTGTTGCATTAAATGATTAACACATGTTTTTGTGTGCGGTGGACCCCATTTCTTGATTGAAATTTGATTATAACTTTGTAAAATCATCCGTATGTGGATTTTTGGCCGATTTCATTTGGAATTTGGAAAAACTTTCTTACGTAAAGTTGTAGAGAATTGAATTTCCTATAACAATTTAAGTAGATTCGAATTTTCTGATAAAAGGGCTATTTATTATGAATTATTGAAGTTCCAGATTAATTGATTTTTATTTTTATTTTGGAGTTTTCAATAATTTTAGTATGAAAAATGTTTTTGTAATGTTGGCACATGTTTTGGCTGATTTCTAGCATTCAAAGGTTGGCGTAGGAATTTATATTTAATATAATAATATTTTATTAAATTTTCTACTTTGGTGTTCTAAGCATTTTCTTATAAATAGGGTGCTTAGGTTAGAATTGAAAATCACACCAGAAACTGAAGTTTTCTCTCTATTTCTCTCTCTATATTTTGCACGACAATTGTTGTAATAAAGTTATAGTTATTTTCTGTACCATGTATTTGGCGACTCAAAATGGGTTGGATGGAATGGACCTATTTTGGGGGCGTCACAGATAATACTGCATTGAGATCTCATACTACTGACATTATTGCAGAGATGAGTGCATTCATTAATGAGCACGATAGCACCATGCAAATGGTCATAGATCTCCTTGCTCGTGTGGATACCCTAGGGCAGGAGCTCATAGATTTACCTTCATCTAATTAGAGGGATGCCATGTTAGACATGATGGATCACTTATCCACTAGTTTGTAGATTAGCTTTGATTTACTTGCATAGACTAGGTTAGCCATTTTTGTCATGTACATGACATATTGTATATATCAAACAATATTATATGGCAAGGAAATATATGTTGATCCATTTCCCATTTAGATATGCCTTGTTACTTGCTTGATAGTTGCCTATTCTCCATGGCTTATGATCTTGATGTATTCTGAACTCCTTGATGGATGGACATTGAGATGTCTCAGGATCTTTCAAAATATATCGTTGAACTTTGTATTCCCCTACCCTTTGGTGTCTTGGGACTTATTTCTGAATGTGGTTATGGAGAGGATTTTGGCTTTCCTCTCTGAGGTTGACCACCCCACAGATGGTCTCTAGTACTCCCTTGTATGGAGGAGACTAGGTAGTTCCATCTCTTATGGATTGGTGTTTCTCTTTGAGTATTCAACCGCAACTTAGATGGTCGCTGGTTTTTCTCCCATTTGTGTGGGGAGACCAGGTAGTTCCATCCATGTGGTCTAAGCCTGATGAGGTGTGGTTTAACCTCCCCACAGATGGTCGCCGATGTATTCCCGTGTATTAGGGAGATCAGGTAGTTCCATCTCTTATGGTTTGGTTTGAAAGTTTGAAGGATGATCCCAGTACTGTTGACATGGTTTTGTGTTTTTGGTAGGGGTGAGACCGCACCAGGAATGGCTGTTGTTGGGTAAAATCTAATTATGCACAACACGCAAGTATACATGGTCAACAAGTAATAATGTGTAAGTAGAGTATCATTCCCACGAGCAATTATTAATACAAATCACCAAATACTGTGACGCCCCCAAAATAGGTATACATCACCCATCTTGAGTCGCCAAATACATGGTACATAATTTAAATACAAACTTCTTTTATACAGTACGACAAAACGTAACTGAGAGTTTCAACACGAATAATGTCTCGTAGAGAGTATCCAAACTCAAATAAAGTCCTCATTACAATTATTATCACACTATTTCACTGAATAGTGAGGACTACTAATGCAAACATCTGGACCGTCACTCCGTTTCCCGACTAGTCCCAGCTATATTCTCATTTCCTAAAGAGAACAATGAAAACAAAGGGTGAGCTCAACTAGCCCAGTAAGAAATATTATGATGAAGATAATGCAAAATAAATTATTGTTAGCCTTCAACAGTGTTAAACTGATAAAATATAATAAACATCAAGTTTAATTGCAGCGGAACAAGTAATCCATTAGAAGAGTCAAGTAGAGCATGGTATCTACTATCTTCTACGATTTAAAAAGTTTATCATCAATTTTATCGCTGAGACTCAACTTAATAAATAAACCACATCATCGAATCATCCATGCACTACGGGCCAAGGATATTCATGTAATCATCAATAGTCATGATTATACCGAATAATCTCTGGTCATAATCATACCAACAACTGCCCATCAATGCATTACAGGCCAATGAGAATTTTTACCACATCATTTGTAACATTACGGTCATGATAATACCGAATAATCCCTGGTCATATTCATATCAATCAATAGTACATCTATGCACGTAAGCCACAGATGACTTTTATCACAATATAAGCATGATGATGATGACAATGATATAAGAATTCAATTAAAAGAAAGCAAAGGATAAATTTTTAAAGATTTATAACTTAATTTATCCAGAATTCAATAATGTCCAAATTGTCAACATGATATTGCTTTGTGGAGTAAAATTCAAGAATAATATTGTATCAAAAATGATTTGGACAACAAAGAAATCAATTTTTGTCATGCATAATTCCCCGGGGTGAATAGTGCCCGAGTGAATAGTACTTTGGGAATAGTACCCCATGAATAGTACTTTGTGAATAGTACTCGTGAATAGTACCCGTGAATAGTACTTTGTGAATAGTACCCCATGAATAGTACTTTATGAATAGTATCGTAAAAATGAATACTACTCATGGACAATACTCTAGCATGAAAAGTTTAAAATTTATTAAGAATGTGTAAAAAATATCATTATGAAACGATACTAGATGAAGCGCAAATTTTAAGGATATTCTACTAATTTAACGGAGTATAAAAGCTGTTGGGAGAGTGCATATTTTGATTTGATGTTTAAATGTAAATGCTCATGATTATTTATAGAGTCCTTCAAGGAATATTTGTACAAGGACTTAGTGATAGATCAAATTTGTTAGGTTGAACTAAACTCTTAATGTGTATCATTCTGTAAATGAATGTATAGAAAAGAAAATCAAACTTGTTAGGTTGATCTTGAGATGTAATAGATAGGCTTCGAAGAGATAGTAGTGTATCTAGCTGATCAAGATTACAGAAGCCAAGGCAGAAACGTAGAGCATCGAGGATCATAGTGTGCCTGCCTTGAAGGACCTCGTCGAAAATCGAAGAATGGTCCCAGCGTTTGCCGAGCCAACTCAGAGATTGTAGTGTGCTCTCAAAAACATAGAGCTTGCAAACACAAGTAAATGAAGATCGTAGTGTGCAAGTCTTTAAGAGAAATCGTAGTGCTCTGGTTTGATAGCGTCAGACTAAGCACCAAGGTGATAAGACATCATGATCTGGATCGTAGAGTATCATCTTCCTTATGTCAAAAGCATCGAGCCCTACCGTTTGTTAGGAGATAAATTCCAATAAATGTGGAATGGGTTTAAACATTAAAGTCCTCACCAGTCCCAATGGTACAAAAGTTATCCTTAGTATATAACAAAAGAAATGTATTCAAGAAGCTAAGGATAGGACCATAGGACAGAGGAAAATACCTTTTCAGGTGTTAGGTGAGAAAGCAGTCTGCTGTGTCAGTGGGCCAGAATGCAAATTAGAAGGTGTGTAGAAAGGTCTCCATCAAAGCTCAGAAATGTCAAACGAATTTAATGCTTCATCAAAAGGTTTTAACGGATAGATTTCAAGTAACACATATATACAGAATATGTGCAGATGAGAAAATAAAGCAAGCATTAAACAAAACGCACAAGAACACTCAACGCTCAACTCTACGATCTGAGAAAAAGAAAAGCTTGCTCAACTACTCAGTTCTTTTGAACAAAGTTCTTAACAGCAACTGAGTAGCAACAACCATGAACTCAACAACTACTAATCAACTGAAGTAAGAATTCCAAGTTAGAAGGACTTGAAGAGTTCTAAGTGAACTGTGAAGAGCCAAGTCTGCTGGACTTGAAGAGTTCAAGAGTGAACTAAGAAGTTCCTAGGATCTTTGGTCTAGAAGGAATCATGAGATTGAGAAAGTGTAAAAGACATCCTTAGTGGATTTCCTACTCGAGCAGTAGAAGAGTGGACTAGGAGCTTTAAGTGCTCTGAACCACTTAAAACAACTGTGTCTATTACATTCTTGCAATAACTGCTATATCTTATATATCTGCTATAACTGCCTCACTCTAATTAAGTCACTATAATAAGGGAGATTAAAACAAATTCCGCTTTATTTTAATCATCAGCAACTAATAAGTTAAAACGAAAAGATTTTTTAAATATCTATTCAATCCCCCTTGTAGATAACTATTGTGCCTCCGGGAACTAACAATTGGTATTAGAGCATGTTCTATTATATAGCCTATAAAGCTTAAGTAGATCCAATGGCACACTTACCAAGTGAATCAAGGACTGGAGGAGGCAACAAGCCACCAATGTTCAACAAAGATAAATTTGCAAACTGGAAAGTTCGGATGCAAGAATTCATGGACTCCATAGATGAAGATCTATTCGAAACTGTTCAGAATGGGCCCTACGTTCCAAAAATGTTTTCACCAACTACAGACGACCCAAACAGAATACAAATCAAAGTCAAAGAGGAGTGGACAGACAACGAGAAAAGAGCTGTTCAACTCGACAAGAAGGCTAAGAACATTTTGTTTCAATTATTAGAAGATGATCTATTCAAAAATGTGGTCAACAACAAAACAACAAATGAGGTTTGGGAAGCACTACTAATCATGCATGAGGGAACGAAAGAAGTAAGAGAAAACACATAATCTCTCATAACACAGCAATATGAAATGTTCGTACACGTTCAAGGAGAAAATGTCACTGCCACCTACGAGAGATTCAACGTTCTGCTCAACTCTCTACGAGCCTATGGAAAGATCTATCCAAACAAAGATCTAATCATAAAGTTCATGAGAGCCTTACCAAGAAGGTGGGATGCCAAAACCACTGCTATCAGAGAGTCAAAGAATCTCCATGAGATGATTGTTCAACAGTTGTATGGAAACCTTCTGATATACGAATTAGAGCTGACTCAATGAGCATAAACTCTATCAGAAGGAAGAAAGAAGGATAAGGGTATTGCTCTCAAAGCAACTGAAAGTACCTCAAAGGTCAAAACTAAAATTGACTCTGACTATGATGAAGACGATGATGAGGACTTTATAATGCTGGTAAAAAGACTAAGAAGGTTCATGCGTCAAGGCAAAGCCAGCAAGCCAAAGAAGGTCAGTAACTACAGTAACCAGGAACAAATGAATGATCTATGCTACAACTGCAAGAAGCCTGGCCATTTCATTGCCAACTGCAACAAACCTCTCAGAGAAGAACTTAAGAAGAAATCACATACAAAGAAGGAATACAAAGGTAACAAAAGGCCTCAGAAGAAAGAAAAATGCCTTATAGCAGGAAGATCGTGGAGTGATTCAGACATTGACTTAACTCCCGAATCTGGAGATGATGAAGATCCTCAAATGGCTAATCTGTGCCTAATGGCCAAACATGCAAAGGACAAACTGAACTCCAACATACATGAAGTAAGTATCGATGAGGTATTTGACTTCAACTCTCCTGATGTAGACATTAATGATTTGAGAACTGCACTGAATGGCATAACAACTGATCTGCATCAATACATGAAGTGGTTCAAAGTTCCGTCGAAGGATTATTCACTTCTTCAAGAGGAGAAAAAGAAAGTTCAAGAAGAACTGGAAATAACCCTTCTAAGTACTAACTTTCTCTCCAAGCTTGAGGCTGAGAATGAGATCTTAAAACAGACCGATGAGCTCAATGCACAAAGAGAGTCCAATCTAACCTCTAAAATTGAGGAACTAGAAAAGACTATCTCTACATGGAATAAATCCTCATCATCCATGGACTCCCTACTCTCTAGTCAGAGAAGTGCATCTGACAGAACAGGCTTAGGCTTTGGGGAATCCACCTCAGTGCCATGTGTGGAAAAGATAAAGGAAACTAGCACTAATAATGCTTCAAGTTTTAGTAAAGGCATTACATTTATGAAATCCTCATAGAATGAAGAACCAGCCCAACCATCTACTTATTCAATTTATACTCCAAGGAGTAAAGGATCTCATGCTGGCCTAGGTTTCAGAAAAGAGAAGAGTAACTCATCCTCTACTCACCAACCTCAAAGGATCGTAGAGTTGAGTAAGACCAACTCTACGAACCAACTGGGAAGGTACAATAGAGGTAAGGTACACTCCTCGAAATTCATGAAACCCAAGGATATGTGGAAGAAGGAAAATTAGTTTAACAGAAGGATGACTAAAGAACCACAAAAGTCCAAATGGAGGATGAACTCTCTCACACACACATGCATGCATCATACTAGGTGTTTTGTGTGCAATAGAGTTGGTCACAAGGCTGCAAAGTGCTATTATAATTCCATGCATGTGAGACCCAAAATCAAGCAGATTTGGGTCCCCAAGGGTACTAACAAAGTAGGACCCATGCAAATATGGCTACCAAAATGAAGGTTTAATGTTACCAGAGGAAAAGAGCTCCACAATCACGACCTGGTATCTGGATAGTGGATGGTCAAGGCACATGACTGGGAACAAAGCCCTTTTGTCTAACTATATAGAGAAGGAAGGTCCCTCAGTCATCTTTGGAGAAAACAGCTCTGGCAAAGCACGAGGTTATGGCTCAGCTAAAAATGGTGCAGTATCCTTCAGTAAAGTGGCATATGTGGAAGGATTACAACACAATCTTCTGAGCATTAGCCAACTCTGCGACAAGGGCCATCAAGTAACATTCCTCAACAATCAGTGTCAAGTCGGAGATTTGAAGACATCTGCTATAAAGCTAACCGGAACAAGAGAAGGAAATGTCTACACAGTGCATCTTGAACAACTAAGCTCAGATGAGACAATATGCTTTCTGGCTAAGGCATCTGAAGAAATGAGCTGGCTTTGGCATAGAAGACTATCTCATCTCAATTTCAAGAGCATGTCCAAACTGGCCTCAAAAGATCTTATTGCATGCCTACCCAAGTTTAGCTTCGTCAAAGAAAGGCCATGTAATGCCTATTAGCTTGGAAAGAAGACCAGAAGCTCATTCAAGAGCAAAACTTCTAACTCAATTGACATGCCCCTGCATTTTCTCCACATGGATCTATTCAGGCCAATTCTAACAACAAGTCTCGGAGGGAAGATATACTCACTGGTCATAGTCGACGATTACACCAGGTTCACATGGGTATTCTTTCTAACCTCAAAGGATGAAACAAGCTCCCAACTGATCAAGATGTTCAAGCTGGTGATGAACGAGAAAGAAAAGAAAATCAATAAGGAGTGATCATGGCAGAGAATTCGACTTCTCAGAAATTGACCAGTTCTGCACAGACAATGGCATCAATCATAACTTCTCAGCTCCATGAACTCCTCAACAAAATTGATTAGTTGAGAGAAAGAACAAAACTTTGATAGAGGTTGGAAAAACTGTACTAGCAGTAGCCCATCTGCCTGAATACTTCTAGGCAGAAGCTGTCAACACTGCATGCTACCCTTAGAACAGATCACTCATACACTCTACGATCAAGAAGACACCCTACGAATTGTGGAAAGGAAGAAAGCCAAGTGTCAGCTACTTTCATGTATTCGGCTGTGCATGCTACATTCTCAACAATGGAAAGCAGTACTTGACAAAGTTTCAACCCAAGTCAGACGAAGGAATCTTTCTTGGATATGCCACATATAGTAAGGCCTACAGAGTGTTCAACAAAAAGATACTGAGTGTTGAAGTCTCGATTCACATCATCTTTGATGAGACAGACTTAGACAAAATAGTGCTCCTAGACACTACGACCAATAGTTCAGACACTATGAACGAGGTTGTCAAGCTCAACACTACGATCGTAGTGCCAGATAGTGAAATCGTTTAGCAAGGAAATGAGATTGTAGAGAGGCCTACGCAAGACAACGAACCTCCACACCAAGAAGAAGAAATAGATCTTGAAGACCTAAGACAAGAAGGCATCAAGACAGATGTTCCAATAGGAAACAGATGGGCTAGAGATCACACTCAAGACTTAATCATTGGAGATCCTAGTGCAAGAGTCAAAACAAGAGCTGCCACCACAAATGAATGTTTTTATCTAAGCTTCCTGTCACAAATGGAACCTAGAAAGATAGAGGATGCTATAGAAGACTCAAGCTAGATAGAAGCCATGTAGGAAGAACTCAATCCGTTTGAAAGAAGAAAAGTATGGAGATTGGTACCAAGACCAAAAAGTCATCTTGTCATTGGAACCAAATGGGTCTTCAGAAACAAGATGGATGAAGATGGAGTAATAACCAGGAATAAGGCAAGACTGGTTACCAAGGGTTATTCTCAGGAAGAAGGCATTGACTATGATGAGACATTTTCACCTGTTGCCAGACTAGAAGCCATCAGAATATTCCTTGCCTTTGCTGCTCACATGAAATTCAAGGTCTTTCAGATGGATGTCAAAAGTGCATTCCTGAATGGAGAACTTCAAGAAGAAGTCTATGTAGAGCAACCTCCAGGTTTCATCAATCCATCTCTTTCTAATTATGTTTATAGATTAGACAAAGCCTTATATGGTCTTAAACAAGCACCTAGAGCATGGTATGAGACACTGACTAACTTTCTTATTGAAAATGGGTTCACTAGAGGTAGAGTAGATACCACACTATTTCTTAGAAAGCATAAAGACAAGGTCTTATTGGTTCAAATATATGTTGATGATATTATCTTTGGTTCTACTGATGAAAAGCTATGTAAGAGATTCTCCAACCTTATGCAGAGCAAGTTTGAGATGAGCATGATGGGTGAGCTGAATTTCTTCCTTGGACTACAAGTAAAGCAGACTGATGAAGGAATCTTCATAAACCAAGCCAAGTACATTAAAGATTTACTTAAGAAGTATGTCATGGAATCAGCCTCTCCCATGAAAACCCCAATTGCTCTCTATGACAAGCAAGCTTGACAAAGATGAAAAAGGTAAAAGTATTGATATAACTCAATCACAGGAGGTATGATAGGCTCTCTTGTATATCTAATTGCAGAGAAATAGGATATAATGTTTTGCAACATGCATATGTGCTAGATTTCAGGCTAATCCTAAAGAATCTCATTTAACTACTGTAAAGAGGATTTTCAGGTATCTCAACAGTACACCTCACTTGGGACTTTGGCATCCCAAGGAGTCCTCATTTGAACTAACAGGATACACAGATGCTGATTTTGCAGGCTGCAAAATAGATAGAAAGCATACTAGTGGCACCTGTCAATTGCTAAAAAACTGACTTGTGTCCTGGTTTAGCAAGAAGGAAAATTCAGTATCTACTTCAAATCAGAAGAAAATTTGAATACATTGTGGTCGGCATTCTTTGTGCTCAAATCCTATGGATGAAAAATCAGCTAGCAGATTATGGGTTTGAATTCAAATCCATACCTATTCACTGTGATAACACAAGTGTCATAGCAATAACTCATAATCCTATCATGCATTCTAGAACTAAGCATATAAAAATAAGGTATCACTTCATTAGAGATCATGTGCAAAATGGAACTATATATTTATAATATATCCCTACTGAAAATCAACTTGCTGATGTCTTTACAAAGCCTCTAGATGAATCTACGTTTAACAAGTTAATAAGTGAGCTAGGAATGCTTAATTTACAACCATGAAATATATGCTATAGTATGTGCTAACCATACAGATATAAAAGCTATGGTTGAAATCGTAGACATGATCAAGGGAAGTCCACGATCGCAGAGCTGTAGTAATTTAAGACTCAACGATAATAGCTCAGACCCAACGATCGTAGTGCAGACTCAACGATGGCAGAAGCCCCATCAACAAAATAAGGGAGCATCATGTGATGAAAAAGTTCAAAACAAAGCAATCCCTCTAATAAGCGTTTCAGGAACAAACCTAACCCTTGATTCACTCTATGAGGTTGGCCCTTCCTGAGTTACCTTAAAAGAATGCTAAGTCAAAAACTCATCACAAGGATCTGGTCAGACTCGACGATCATAGTTCAGACACGACGACTGCTGGAAAGACTCAATGATCGTAGTTCAGACACGACGAATGCTGAGCAGACTCGATGATCACAGCTCAAACTCAATAATCACAAAGGCCACCTCAACGATCGTAGTCCTCCCCAATGACGCATTAGCTCAGAAGGAGCTAAGGGCAATTCAATACAATCCTCCTCAGTCAAATTCATAGAGCCAAACAAAATTTGACACCTGCCCCACTAAACAAAATGGAGAGAGGGAAACTACAAGTACAGTTCGAAAACACCTTTTTGAAATCGAAAGTTCAAAAAGCCTATCTCTCTCCTCTCTCTCTACAAGCAAAAACCCTAACTCTTAAGAAAGTTCAGACAACCATACTCCTTGAAAAGAAATCAATGGCAACCTCCAACATCGTCTCTGGCTACAGACTATGCTTCGATGAGTTCAAAACCGCTGAACCCAAATTTCACAAGACTCTAACATTGATAAAGAAGGCTGGTCTTGAAGAAACTTTGGGTACGAGCACCTGGATCTACCCAAAGTTAATAAAGGAGTTTTACTAAAATGGGGCATTCAAAAATGAAGTCCTCACGACGAGTTTCAAGGACGTGAAAATCAAACTAAAGGCTGAGAACATCAACCTAGCCCTTGGCTTCAAATCCGAAGGCTTTTGGTTTTTAGACGGCATCGATTTCCATGTAGGGCTTAAGATGATGCACCACAAGAAATTCCCCAATGTCAAAGGATACAAGAAGAAGGAGTTTCCTCAGAGGTATGAATTTTTGGCTGATATTGTTGGGAAGTGTATTTCTTTAAAAAAAGCTCTTAAATACGATTACGTAAATGAGGTGCATCTAAAACTCATGACTGCCATAAGATGTGGCATACAGCTCAACTATGGAGTTCTACTGCTTGAGTGGATAGGAAAATTGATCCTAAGCTCGAAGAAGGAAAAGAGGCCTCAAAAGATGCACTACGGGCATTTTATAAGCATCATCCTACAGTCTGCTCTAGGTGATAAAATTGGTGACAATGAAGGAGAGTCCATCAACCCAAACAGACGGATGACCCAACAATTATTTGAAAATTGGAAAAGGAATCCAGCAAAAAATGTTTGTATAATGTCTGAGTCCAGTGGTAGAACTGGTGATCTAAAGGAATCAGAGATTCCAGGAAACATGTCAATCGTCAAAGAGACAGAATAAGAAGAGGAAGAGATCAACAAGGGAGAACCCACTACCCTCATCAGAAAAAACAAGGGCAAGAGAAAGCTAAAGACTAGGATGGTAGAAGAACCTCAAGGGTCTATGACTAATATACCTATAGAGTCCTCTGATATTGAGACTCTGAGAATCCTAAGGAGAAAGGAACAGCTGGCTAAGGTAGATGAAGATAGAGCTACCATATCACAGCTGCTGAAGAAGAACAAAATCAGTTACAAGTCCAAAAGGCCATTTGTCTCTTCGATCGTCGAGTCTCTACCAATTGTAGAGACCAGACTGATCACCTCAAACAAGGAAGTTGCTGCACTAGATGGTCTGACTGATCAACAGGACAAAGCTGAAGCTGAGGAAAGTCCTGAGGCTGTGGCTCAGCCTAGAAAACCAAGACAAAAATTAGTCAAGAAGTACATCTTTATAAATGAAGGACTGCTCAAGGAGGAAGACAAGAAGATGGCTGCTGAAAAGGAACTATCCAAAGAAAGCCCAAAGGACATAGCTCAAGCTAAGGGGGAAATACCTGAAGTTATCACCTTAAAAAATGCTCAAACTGAGGGGGAGATACCTGAAGCTCTCATGATAGAAAATGCTCTAGCTGAGGGGGAGCTATTAGTCCTACAGATGGATGATCATGATGAGGGGGAGCCTCATGATATCCCCACTACAGAAGTAGATGTTCCTGCAGAAATTGAGGGAGAACCAGAGCAGGAACAAAATGAAGTCATTGATATAATGGAATCTTTGAATGAAGACAGAGAAGAGGACGAAGATGATGAAGTCGAGATCATAGTTGTGGGCAGCAATAGGCATAGAAAGGCTAACTATGAGCAGCTATTCTCTTATCTACCCATGATGCCTTTTCATCAAGCTCAAATTCTAAACTCCTTGAATCACATGTTCTGGAGCTTCAAAGAATATCCAGCCATCTCTGTGCTAGCTCATGGATTCCCAAGAAACGTTAACTTTGCCAAGAAGTTGATAACGAATGGTCCCTCTTCAAGATTGGTGAATGAGGTATTAACTATCCTAATCATTTTTAGAGTGAATCACTATCCACTATCTTTCTCCATCCAATTTTATGAATTTCCAAGCTTGTTGGAAGTAGTTATAAATCCACCAAGATAATCCCCAGTTACAGAATCCCAAAATTTTGTAACTGATGAACCAAATGTGCCTAACTTCATATTGATTCCAACTCCCATCATCCCTATGATTACGGACTCTAGCCTCATCGTAGAGTCCCAAACTCAAATCGTAGAGCCACCCTCTTCAGATACCCAAACAAAGTCCCCCATCAGATATTCCCTCTTGATCCACCAATGAATACTTCAACCTTGATCTTGCCCTCTTCTCCCTGCAAGATCAATACAAGAAAACATCCCATCCTTTAAACAATCCACAACTCAGTGAACTACTCTTCGATCTACCCACCAAAGATGAGTTGACAGAAGTGTCCAAGAAAGTGATCAAGGACATCGATGATAGCCTTGAAGCTCACTCAGAACTCATTCATCTCAGATTGATAAAAATGGTCACTGCTGCAAACAATCTCCCAGGCACCCTAAACGCTGAGCTTACTAAGAAGCTGAGGGAGATTATCAAGGAAATGATTAAAAGCATAAAGGACAGGGATGATATTCACTTCATAGCAGACAAAAGACACATAGATGTTGTTCTTGCATTACAGAACACTCAGGAAGCCCATAATAGACTTATGATGGAAAACATCATCAATTTGAAAACCGTCGTCAAAGAATTTTAACAATCATACGTAAACCAAGGATAGCAAACTGACAATGTTCTAGCCGTCCTCAAAAATAGGGAAGCTCAATCAGAATCTTTGATCAAGGAAAATCGAGAGGACATTGCTCAAACCCAAAGCCAACTCAACGAGCTGGTCCAAGGAGTGACTCGCCTATCAGAAGACATTCGAACCCTTGATGCTGACATAAAGGGGGAGAATAAAGGGAAAGGAGTTCAAGGAAAGGGCAGAGGCAAAGGACAACTTCACAATCAATCTTCAAGGAGTCCTCCTACAAGGCAATTCCACCAACAGACTCCACAATCCAGCCATCAGACTCAACGACCTGATCAGCAAGAAATTTTAATGGCTCAGCTAATAAAGAGTATAGGGCCAGCTACCAGCTCACAAAATGTCACCACCACATACCTTAGAATACTAACTGGAGATCCCGCATTCATGAATAGGCATGATCAAAATCCTAGGCTAAGTCCTAGTGAGCTGGAAGATCTAGCCAGGTGGGATGAAGCAAGCAGGAAAAGAAGAGTTGAGGAGTATGCCAATCCACCTCACAAAAGATCAAGGAAATAGAGATATGTGAAAGTTTAAATTCTTATTGATGTAAAGCTAAAATGTAATTTTCTTCGAACATCAATAAATTCATGTTTATTCTCTAGAAATTTCAGCTACTCACTAAAATATTAAGTAATGTTTACTTTCCTGCAATTGCACCTAGAAACTAATAATCATGACAACAAATCTAATTGGTTATGTCAACATCAAATAGGGGGAGATTGTTGGGAGAGTGCATACATTGATTTGATGTTTAAATGTAAATGCTCATGATTATTTGTAAAGTCCTTCAAGGAATATTTATACAAGAACTTAGTGATAGATCAAATTTGTTAGGTTGATCTAAACTCTTAATGTGTATCATTCTATAAATGAATGTATAGAAAAGAAGATCAAACTTGTTAGGTTGATCTTGAGATGTAATAGATAGGTTTCAAAGAGATCGTAGTGTATCTAGCTGATCAAGATTACAGAAGCCAAGGCAGAAACGTAGAGCATCGAGGATCGTAGTGTGCATGCCTTGAAGGACCTCGTCAAAAATCGTAGAGTGGTCCCAACGTTTGCCGAGCCAACTTAGAGATCGTAGTGTGCTCTCAGAAATGTAGAGCTTCCAAACACAAGCAAGTGAAGATCGTAGTGTGCAAGTCTTTAAGAGAAATCGTAGTGCTCTGGTTTGATAGCGTCAGACTAAGTACCAAGGTGACAAGACATCACGATCTGGATCGTAGAGTATCATCTGCCATATGTCAGAAGCATCGAGCCGTACCTTTTGTTAGGAGATAAATTCCAACAAATGTGGAATGGGTTTTAAACGTTGATGTCCTCACCAATCCCAATGGTACAAAAGTTATCCTTAGTATATAACAAAAGAAACTTATTCAAGAAGCTAAGGAAAGGACCATAGGACAAAGGAAAACACCTTTTCAAGTGATAGGTGAGAAAGCAGCCTGCTATGTCAGTGGGCCAGAATGCAAATCAGAAGGTGTGCACAAACGTTTCCATCAAAGCTCAGAAATGTCAAACGCATTTAATGCTTCAACAAAAGGCTTCAATGGATAGATTTCAAGCAACACATATATGCAGAATATGTGCAGATGAGAAAAAGAAGCAAGCATTGAACAAAATGCACAAGAACACTCAACGCTCAACTCTACGATCTGAGAAAAAGAAAAGCTTGCTCAGCTACTCAGTTCTTTCAAACAAAGTGTTTAACAACAACTGAGTAGCAATAACCAAGAACTCAACAACTACTAATCAACTAAAGTAAGAGTTCTAAGTCAGAAGGACTTGAAGAGTTCTAAGTGAACTGTGAAGAGCCGAGTTTGCTGGACTTGAAGAGTTCAAGAGTGAACTAAGAAGTTCCTAGACTGCTGGTCTAGAAGGAATCTGCGAGATTCAGAAAGTGTAAAAGACATCCTTAGTGGATTTCCTACTCGAGGAGTAGAAGAGTGGACTAGGAGCTTTAAGTGCTCTGAACCACTTAAAATAATTATGTCTATTATATTCTTGCAATAACTGCTATATCTACTATAACTGCTATAACTGCTATAACTGCCTCACTCTCATTAACTCACTATCATAAGGGAAATTAAAACAAATTTTGCTATGTTTTAATCATCAGCAACTAATAAGTTAAAACGAAAAGATTTTTAAAATATCTAGTCAACCCCCCCCCCCCCTTCTAGATAACTTTTGTGCCTCCGAGAACTAACATAAACAATACTTTAACAAAATGAGGGTATAATCAGGAATACGAGATGAAATAATATTACTCACATACTACAAAGTATGGAAGAAAATATTATTCTTATGAATACTGAACAAAATAATATCCCTTACCTTAGAAGAAGACTGGATACTAGAATGTGAAGTAGTAGACTTCTCTTCATCTTTATCTCTAAAGCTTCTCTCTCTATAGCTTCTCTTTCTATAATTGCTCTTGTGAGTCTTAGTGAATTGGTAAGAATGAAAGAAGAATGAGCTTCTATTTATAGGAAAACAAAGTTTCGATAATTGCACGTTTTGGGGCTCAAAATATTACAGTATAATTCATATTTTCCTTCATTTTTAATTTAGTCCTACAAGTATTATCAAACTTTTACCACCTCCCCTAATAGTACATCTTGTGAATCAATAGTACAATCATTTGAAAAAAATAATTACAGTATAGTACCTTCATCTATACCTCCATTTTTAATTTAGTAATGCAAGTATTATCAATCTTGCACCACCTCCCCTAATAGTACATGCATGTGAATCAATAGTACACACATGTGAACAAATAGTTATAAGCATGTGAATTAATAGCAATTAATTGCTCATTTATCCGATTAATTACCCGATTGGCCAATATAACCTCCAGACATCCATTATCGAAATAGATGTAGATTTCCACTAACACTAATAATCCCAACACAATGAAAATATCGAATTCATCTTTAATCAACACGAACTTATTCATCATTAATATTATAACTCATAATATTTAACAGCCAGATCATTCCTAAGAAAGAGAGGGCTTTCCGACAAGGATTTCTCCTTATTGGCGCGCAATTAGGTGACTAAACATCTCATTGACAGAACTTTCTAGACATAGTCAATATTATAAATATAATATGAATAACTTTGTCGTCTCAATTATAGATTTAATAATATAAAATATTATGCAGATGATACTGTGACAATAATTGAATCAATAATATGAAAGATATTATGCATCAATTACTGTAATAATAATTGAGTATAACTGAGTGAATTCTCACGTAAGCATCAATAATCAATACCGTGTGCTACTATGCAACCACGCGTATTCATCGTATTTTTTACCATAGGGTAGTTCAACGGTTTAACGGTAAAACTTTTCGCTAGTTATTTTTTATAAAAGATAATTATGTCATTTTCTAACTACGACAATACTTTCGTTGTGGGGTGCGCTTAATGATTGTGTCGTCGCATTTAATATTCCCCTGTTAAAACGAATATTCCCAGACCAATCGAATATTATATAACCACTTGTTTACTTTTGCAAAATTTGTAAATATTACCCACAACTATAACATTATATCAAATCCACGCCATAATATTCAAAAATATATTTCGAGAAAAATTAATCTTTACTCATAAAAGTTGGGGATCTTACAACCTCCCCTTCTTATGAAATTTTGTCCTCGAAATTAGGGTGCGTACCTGGTATGTCAAAGAGGTGAGGATACCTTGACTTCATTTCAGATTCTAACTTCCAGGTCATTTCCTCAACATCGTGGTTTCTCTAGAAAACTTTGACTTGAGGTATAACCTTAGAGCGTAGAATATGATCCTTCTTATCCAAGATTTTAATAGGTACCTCCTTGTACGTTAAATCTTCTGCTATCTCGTCTGGTTCTAATTCAATAATGTGGTTCCGGTCTTTCACATATTTACGTAACATAGATATGTGAAAAACGTTATGAACACGAGACATACTTGGCGGTAAGGCGAGTCTATAGGCCACAGTTCCTACTCGATCGAGGATTAAAAATGGGCCAATGAATCGAGGATTGAGCTTTCCTCTGTTTCCAAATCTCATAACGTTTTTCCATGGAGCAACACATAACAACACATGATCTCCAATATTGAATTCCACGTCCTTTCGATGAAGATCAGTATACCTCTTTTGTCGATCTTGTGAGGTTTTTATACGTTGTCGGATCGTTTGAATCTTTTCAGTAGTCATATGTACCAACTCTAGTCCCAACAACGTTGCTTCACCCACCTCATCCCAGCATATTGGAGAACGACACTTTCTTCCATACAACGCCTCAAATGGAGCAATGCTAATACTTACTTGATAACTGTTGTTGAAGGAAAACTCCACCAATGGTAAGAACTTGTCCTAACTTCCTTTGAAGTCAAGGACACAAAGTCTTAATAAATGTTCAAGAGTTTGAATAGTCTTCTCCGACTGCCCGACCGTTTGAGGATGATATGCCAAACTAAATTGTTAATCCGTGCCAATAGCTTTTTACAAACTAACCCAAAATCATGAAGTGAATCTTGGGTCTCGATCAGAAACTATGGATATTGGCATACCATGCAATCTTACAATCTCGTTTATGTACATACGAGCAAGACGTTCATGTGTATAAGTTTCTCGTATCAGTAAGAAATGAGCAGACTTGGTTAATCTATCAACAATAACCCAAATCGCATCTATGCCTTGAGAAACCTTGGGAAGACCAGTAACGAAACCCATGCTAATGTGCTCCCACTTCCATTCTGGAATTTCAAGTGGTTGCAATTGACCTTTTGGCACTTGATGCTCCGCCTTGACTCGTTGACAAGTTAGACACCTTGAGATAAACCACCGTATCTCTCTCTTCATATTGCTCTACCAAAATGTATGTCGAAGATCACAATACATTTTGGAACTCCCAGGATGGATTGCAAAAGGTGTGTTGTGCGCCTCCATCATGATTTTATACTTCAAGTCAGAATCGTTAGGAACACAAAGTCTGGAGTTGACTCGAAGTATTCCTTCTTCATTGATTCTTGCTTCCAGAATAGCACCTTCTTGCACTTTCTTCCTCATACGCATCAGCTCTAGGTCTGTAGCTTGAGCAGCTTTAACTGTATCGATTAAAATCGGTTCTACTCGTATATTCACCATCATCACATGGGTCTTTGGAGTCTTTACCTCTATCTCCATCCTTTGTAAGTTATACAAAATGGGCCTTTGCATTAACAATATTTCACTCATACACGCATATGATCTTCTACTCAATGCGTCAGCTACTACGTTCGTTTTTCAAGGATGGTATTGAATGGTATAATCATAATCTTTCAATAGCTCAAGCCATCGTCGTTGCCGCATGTTGAGTTCCTTTTGAGTGAAGAAATATTTTAGGCTTTTATGATCCATATAGATCTCCACCTTCTCTCTATACAGGTAATGCCTCCAAATCTTAAGCGCAAAAACGACAGCTGCCAACTCTAGATCATGAGTAGGATAATTCCTCTTATATTCTTTGAGTTGTCGTGAGGCATAGGCTATGACATTCCCATGTTGTATGAGAACACATCATAACTCTTTTCCTGAAGCATCACTATAGATGACAAATCCCTCCGAGCCAAATGGTATTGTCAGAACATGTGCTGAAATGAGTCTCCTCTTGAGTTCTTTAAAACTCTTCTCATATTCCTCGCTCCAACTGAATTTTGTATCTTTTCGAGTCAGCTGAGTTAATGGAGTAGCGATTCAAGAAAATCCTTCCACAGACCTCCGATAATAACCAGCTAAGCCCAAAAAGCTATGTACTTCGGTCACTGACTTAGGTTGCTCCCAGCTTTGAATTGCTTCAATCTTTGCCGGGTCAACAGATATTCCGTGATTTGATATTACGTGCCCAAGGAATGCTACTTCCTCAAGCCAGAACATGTATTTCTTCAACTTGGCATATAACTTGTTTTCACGAAGCTTTTGGAGTATCAGCCTCATGTGTTGCTCATGATCTTCACGACTTTTGGAGTAAATGAGGATGTCATCAATAAAAACGACCACAAAATGATCCAACTATTCCTTGAATACTCGGTTCATCATATCCATGAAGGCAGCAAGAGCATTAGTCAATCCAAAAGACATGACTAGGAATTCGTAATGCCCGTACAAAGTTCTGAAAGCAGTCTTTGAATTGTCATCAGTTTTAATCTTCAACTGATGATATCCAAAATGAAGATCGATCTTTGAAAAGAATTTAGCGCCTTTCAACTGGTCAAACAGATCATCAATACGAGGTAACGGGTACCTATTTTTGATGGTGACATGATTCAACTCCCGATAATCAATACAAAGTCTCTTACTTCCATCTTTCTTCTTCACGAATAGAATAGGAGCACCCCAAGGAGATGTACTAGGTCGAATGAAATCGATGTCTAACAATTCTTGTAGTTGGGTTTTTAACTCCTGAAGTTCAATAGGAGCCATTGGATATGGGGCTTTAGAAATGGGTTTTGTACCGGGTTCAAGGTCGATACCAAACTCGATTTCACGCTCTGGGGGTAGGCCATGAAGATCTTCAGGGAATACATCAGGAAATTTATTAACAATAGAAATATCATTCAAAACTAACGTATTTTTGTTTAAATCCGTGACATGAGCTAAGAAAGCTTGACATCCATTTTTCAGTAAATGAATTGCTTTATGGCTTGAGATGACCATGATTGATTAAAATGGGTTGGTCGCTTGAATTCGCATAATAGGTTGATTAGGAATATGAAAGCTAATAACCTTACAAAAATAATCAATTTTAGCATGATGAGTAGTTAACCAATCAATCCCTAGAATCACGTCAAATGCAAGTATTTTTAAGGAAATAAGATCGACAGGTAACGTACGGTTACCGATTTGAATCAAACAATACTTATAAATAGTGGATGTAATGAAGGTTTCTCCCAACGGAGTTTCAACAGATAAGTCAAAGTCTAATTTCTCCGCAGTTAAATTTAAACGTTGAGCTCAAGTAGGAGAAATAAAAGAATGGGTAGAACCGGTATCAAATATGGTATAGACTTTGCTAGAGGTTATGATTAGCTTATCCGTGATCACCTCGTTCGGATTCCTCGCTTTTTGGGAGGTTACGACAAACGCTCTCCCTTGAACTACCGATTTTGTCTTGTCTGGGACGGCCTTTGATGCTTCCATCCCAGCTGAACTTGACTTTGGTAAACGACAAAATCGGGCAAGGTGACCTTCTCTTCCACAATTATAACACGCTTTGGATTGCTGCGTACAGTTCGGACTGATATGTCCCTCCCCTCCGCATTTGTAACATACGATTGGCTATCATTCCCCTTCCTTAATAACAGTTGCTGGTGATGACGTCTTTCCATCAATGTTGAATCTCCTCTTCTTGAAATTTCAACTTCTATTATCTTGGTCATGATTACTACCGAAGTGGTTACCATTTATGGCATGTTGATTCCCTCCACGTTTGTTGTCACCGCTTCGATGACTGCTACCACTGGTATTATCATTTTGTCGGCTGCTCTCTCTTGGTTAGGTTGACTCGTTATCACGCTCCAATAACTTAGCCCTATTTACAACATCTGAATACAAACACAATTTGTGATAAATTAAGTATTGGCGTATCTCGGGTTTCAAACCTCTTAGAAACATCTGTGTCATTTTCTCCTCATTATCAACCAAGTGGGACGCAAACCGGGAGAACTCGATAAACTTAGCTTCGTACTGTGACACGGTCATACTGTTCTATTCCAGCTTGATGAACTCTACCTCCTTCATGTGATGAATACTTTCGAAAAAGTACTTGTCGTTGAACAGTTCTTGGAATTTCTCCCAAGACATCTTCAGTGCGGCATGTTGAGTACGCTTTACCGATTCCCACCAGTAATCTGCCTCTCCTCGCAACATAAAGGTGGCAAAGGGAACCTTTTGCTCCACGGAGCATCCCAAGACATCAAATATCTTGGTGATCTACTTTATCCACGTCTCCGCCTTAAGTGGTTTTGGCTCTCTAATAAACTCCGGTGGTCCGAGCTCCTTGACCTGTTTAGCGGTGACCGTCCAAGAGTTGCCAGTGTTTCCACCTGCATTTTGAATAGGAGTCGTTCTCGCCTGATGTTACATGAAATGCATAAAGCCTCTAAATGTCTCATCATTCATCATTTTGTCAACGTTGTTGTTTTCCTGAGGATTATTGCCAACCTAATTTACATTATACTAGGTATTGATCGTTGGTGACTCAACAGTCTCATGTGCTTAATTGCTTATCTCAACATTTTTGGATGCCATTATCAAATACTGCCATAAAACAAGGGTTAATTGGCATGTCACATATTATCCCTATACTCTGATCGACCAAATAAATACCAAATAAACTTAGGTAGGTTATACTAGCGAAGGAATTCCCCGTCTCTCCCCTCATAGTTCTTGTCTCACATCTCAGCCAGGGATCATATCCCTAAGCTTTGATACCAACTGTGACGCCCCCAAAATAGGTATAAATCACCCATCTTGAGTCGCCAAATACATTGTATAGAATTTAAATACAAACTTCTTTTATATAGTACAACAAAATGTAGCTGAGAGTTTCAACACAGATAATGTCTCGTAGAGAGTATCCAAACTTAAATAAAGTCCTCATTACAATTATTGTCACACTATTTCACTGAATACTGAGGACTACTAATGCAAACATCTGGACCGTCACTCTGTTCCCCGACTAGTCCCAGATATATTCTCATTTCCTGAAGAGAACAATGAAAATAAAGGGTGAGCTCAACTATCCCAGTAAGAAATATTATGACTAAGATAATGCAGAATAAATTATCGTTAGCCTTCAACAGTGTTAAACTAATAAAATATAATAAACATCAAGTTTAACTGCTGCGGAACAAGCAATCCATTAGAAGAGTCAAGTAGAGCATGATATCTACTATCTTCTATGATTTAAAAAGTTTATCATCAATTTTATCGCTGAGACTCAGCTTAATAAATAAACCACATCTTCAAATCATCCCTGCACTATGGGCCAAGGATATTCATGTAATCATCAATGGTCATGATTATACCGAATAATCCTTTGTCATAATCATACCAACAACTGTCCGTCAATGCACTACAGGCCAATGATGATTTTTACCACATCATTTGTAACATTACGGTAATGATTATTCCGAATAATCCCTGGTCATAATCATACCAATCAATAGTACATCTATGCACGTAAGCCACAGATAACTTTTATCACAATATAAGCATGAGGATGATGACAATGATATAAGAATGCAATTAAAAGAAATTAAATGATAAATTTTTAAAGAATTATAACTTAATTTATCCAGAATTCAATAATGTCCAAATTGTCAACATGATACTGATTTGTGGAGTAAAATTCAATAATAATATTGTATCAAAAATGATTTGGACACCAAAGAAATCAATTTTTGTCATGAATAATTCCCCAGGTGAATGGTACCTGACTGAATAGTACCCATGAATAGTACTTTATGAATAGTACTCTTGAATAGTACTCTTGAATAGTACCCATGAATAGTATTTTGTGAATAGTACCCTATGAATAGTACTTTGTGAATAGTACTGTAAAAATGAATACTACTCATGGACAGTACTCCGGCATGAAAAGCTTAAAAATTAACAAGAATGTGTAGAAAATATCCTTATGAAATGATACTAGATGAAACGCAAATTTTAAGGATATTCTACTAATTTTCACGGAGTATAGAAGCAATACTTTAACAAAATTAGGGTATAATTAGAAATATGAGACGAAATAATATTACTCACATACTACAGAGTATGGAAGATAATATTATTCATATGAATACTGAACAAAATAATATCCCTTACCTCAGAAGAAGACTTGATACTGGAATAGTGAGGTAGCGGACTTCTCTTCTTTTTTCTCTTTAAAGCTTCACTCTCTATAGCTTCTCTTTCTATAATTGCTCTTGTGAGTCTTTCTATATTTAAGAACCAGATCATTACCAGGAAAGAGGGGGATTTCCGATAAGGATTTCTCCTTATTGGCGCGCAATTAGGTGACCAAACCTCTCCTTAACAGAACTTTCTAGACATTGTCAATATTGTAAATAATAATATGAATAACTTTGTCGTCTCAATTATTGATTTAATAATATAAAATATTTTGCAGATGATACTATGAAAATAATTGAATCAATAATATGAAAGATATTATGCAGCAATTACTATAGCAATAATTAAGTATAACTGAGTGACTTCTCACGTAAGCATCAATAATCAATATCGTGTGCTACTATGCAACCACGCAGACATCGCTTTACTTTAAACCAATAGGGTAGTTCAACAGTTTAACGGTAAAACTTTCGCCGTTATTTTTATAAAAAGATAATTATGTCATTTTCTAACTACAACAATACTTTTGTTGTGGGGTCCACCAATGATTGTGTCGTCGTACGACTATTCCCCGACAAATCGAATATTATATAACCACTTGCTTACTTTGTAAAATTTGTAAATATTACCCACAACTATAACATTATATTAAATCCATACCATAATATTCAAAAATATATTTCGAGAAAAATTAATCTTTATTCATAAAAGTTGGGGATCTTACATAATCCCATTTGTCAACACCGTCTTTGATTGTCTGGGATGATTCACCATTAAAATTGGAACTTTGTCCACTGCTCCAATTAATCATATTGACTTCTTCCTCTTTGTGTTGAGGAAGAGGGTTATCTTGTACGTGAGGTTGGTCTGGTTTGGTGACCACAATCTCAGCGTTGTCTATCAAATCTTGAATTTTGTGTTTCAAGGCCCAACAATCTTGAGTATCATGACCAGTTGCCCCGGCATGATAAGCGCACTTTCGAGTATCATTGAAACCCCTCCCATTCGGGTTGGCTGATGGAAGAAGATGTGTGATTTTCTTCTACGTCGTAAGAAGATTGAGAATGTTCTCGAGTGAGTCCTCTAAGGGTGTGAACACTCGAGGTCGTTTGACTTCTCCACCTTTAGGTAATGGAGGGTTTGAAGACTGTGCTTGAAAAGGGGAGTAGTTTTTCCTCTAGATAGGCAGATTCTGATTGCCTTTCTAACCTTGTAGTATCAAGGAAACATCCTCCTCTTTCTTTTTATGGACCCTCCGGGGGTTGATTCCATAAGTTTCGGACTAGATGTGCTCAGCAACAGCTTTAAGGGCAACTAGGTATTGAATCTTTCCTTATTTCAATCCCATCTCAGCCATCTCCATGTGTTTAATCATTTCAGAGAATGGTTTACCAATGCTAACTAAGACTCTCTTATAGAAAGGAGCTTATTGTATGTCTATGAAGGTCATAACCATTTCTGACTCTGTCATAGAGGGAATAACTTACGCAGCAAGCCACCTCCACATTTGAGCATACTCTCTGAAAGACTCATTGGATTGTTTCTTGACCTTGGTAATTTTGTACCGGTCAAGAGCCATCTGAGACTGGAAGTTGTATTGGGTGAGGAAGGCGTGAGCTAGCTCCTCCCAACTATGGATCTTTGAGTTATCTAATCTGGTATACCATGAACGGGCTTTTCTTATCACACTCTTTTGGAACAACTACATTCTGAGCTTCTCGTCCTCTGCATAAGATCCAAGTTCTCCAATGAACACCTTCAAATGTGTGTAGAGATCTCCTAACCCGTCGTACTTTTCAAAGTCAGGAGTATTGAATATTTCCGGATAATGAACTCCTAGGAATATACAAAGGTCAGTATATGAGACACTCCCGTGTGTTCCAAATCCTTTGATAGAATGAAGGGTGTCTTCCATTTGAAGGACCTTTTTCCTGATGTCACCGGTGTCTAGATCTCCTTTGAGATGGGTTTTTTTAGGGTTTTTGTCTGTAATCAACTTAAGTTCTGGATTTATTTTATCCAAACCTTGGGTTCCTCCCTGTGCAGAGGACTCTGTATGTGTTGGCATTTTTGGGCCCTGAGTAGACAGATGTAGTTCTTTAAGCAAAACGGCCAAATTTGTAATCTGTTTACTTAATCTGTCGAATTCTTCGCGGGAAACAGGATTAGACTGGTCAGATGAGGACATGATTGGCTGTAGGCTCGTAGCCTTTTTGGACTTTGAACGGGTAATAGGTCTGATTGTTTCCCTACGAAAGACTTGCATAGTTTAGTCTTTAGGGAATGTGTAAATGTTTACATGCTATGTGATGTATCCGTTTTAGGAATATTATCCTGCAAAATGGATGTTAGCTGTTTTTAATACAGGATATCATACAAATATATAGGTACAGATATTTCTTCATATTTCTTATTACATGGAGATGAATATGGAATAAAATTACAAGTAATTGAATTTACGAGTAATTTGAAATGAGAAAGCATGAAGAGACTTTCCTCCGCATTTGGTTTATCAAAGGTTGACCTATCTCAAGTTACTCTCGCTACTTTTTGGCATGACGGTTCCTAGATCATCGCAATCTACTCGACGGGAAGTTAATCCGGTCTTTCAACTGGAGCGAATCTGGGCTGTGCCTTTCCTGAGCCTCGTTGGAATTAGTCTTCCTATGAGTCCAGTAATCAAACACCGATAGGATAGCCTCTTGATGGAGGAACCACACAACATACATTCAATACAACGTGTCTCACCATTTATGAAAATGATGACATGTGTGAAGCACTAATATCACAAGAAAATATAGTGTAAAGCATTAAGTATATTAAATATATGCATTCGTACACATTCATCAGAAATGTAAATTTAAAATCCACACACAAGCATATAACAATTTTGAAAAGATTGTAATAGCGGGTTAGGCCTTCTTACTGGTGTCCCAAGCAGAGTCACCGCCTGTCGACGTTAGGATTTTTATTTGTCCCGTGTATGTTCTTGTTCTTTGGTGTTCTCATGTTAGGTGAGATTTGTTTAAAAAAAATAAGTTGTGAAATGGTCTGACATGTATATGTTGACGATTTGACTATAAGAGTCTCCAGTTGGTTTTTTTAATGGTTCTACCAACACAACTGAGAAAAGGTTTGCACATTGACCCAGTGATGTGACACTACTAAACTGGTCTGTGAAACCGAGATTCATTAGGGTCTGGGGGCTTGATTATGCGGAGGGAATGTGTTAGGCACCCCCCGACATCCGTGTTACCACGGTGACGGCCACTTTTCAAGAAACTGTTATATGAATGTGTGTGTGGGTCAATGTGCAGTTATATGGAAGTAGTACGAGGCCTCGTTCGCACCTATATACACAGGGTTTGAATTTGTGTAAAAATTCAATTTTGAACAAGATATGGCAGTTATGTTTTGTAAAAAAGGTTTTTTCAAACCCTTATACTCAATAGTAATTGAGACCTTTTACACTTCCATTTTTATTTAAATGTTCAACTTAATTGCTTTTAATTTTTGAGATGTGAAACATCTTCAATAAAATAATGTACAAAGTAGTGCCGAACTCCTCGTGGGCATGAAAACCATCTGAGGAAATCCAAACACCGTGAATAAATTTACAAGTTGCTTATAGCTAAAAATGTCCATCAGAGGAATCGAACCTAGATCTAGTAGACTGAATCTGTGATCACATGATTCCTAAGCTCACATGATGCCGCAATTGATATGTGTAATATCCGAGTTTTATTTTTATTTTTTTTTAATATTTTTTTATGTAATTTAAGAATTGTTAATAAACGAATTTATATGAAACTTTTGGGTGATTTCATTTATTAGATGTATGTGTGTGGTACATATATGTGTTATTTAAAGATATGTGATGAGATGTATTTAAATGGTTGGTTTAGTTTTATTTAAATATTTAAATAAAATTAAGTAGGGAATTATTCTATTTTATTACGTGGGATGGAATTAAATCATGAGCTGGAGTTAGGAGCAGAATTTAGAGATGTGGACTGTGTATTCGAGTCCGGAACGTCGAAATTAGTCAGGATAGACCGTAATCACGAAAAAGTGTCATGATTGATTTTTTGGTCAAAATCAACTTCGTTGACTTTTTTCGAGGAAAAGTCAACTACGAATTTCAGAGATGAATTTGATTAAACGGATAGTCCCTTGACGTCTGGAACGTCGACTTTAGTAGGAATCGATATATGGTTTGCAAAGTTTGGTTCCGAAGGGTAAAATAGTCAAATAGCTTATTAATTGATCAATTGATTAAAATAATATATGAATTTTTTTTTAATAGAAATCAGCTGAACTGATGGACCCATGAGACTATTAAATTGGGACAAGGGAGGGAGTATACGTATATTACATAATAGCTAAGGTGGAAGTAATTTATTTTATTCCTTAAAATCAAAATTCTTTTTATTTTTCTAACTCCCACATTCATTTTCTCTAACTCCCACATTCTTCCTATTAATTAACTATATTATTGTAGTATTAAGTATTGTGAGTAACTAATCATTAGAGTTGGGGGTTATGGGAGTTGGGGGTTATTGGAATCAAAAGACTCTAACAAAGCTATACATATATACAAACACACTTTTCTTTTAAGAAAATTCCACCAAGTGAGTAAACATGGAGAGAAATTGAGAGCCTAAGAGAGTTAGAACTAATTTTGGAGGATTACTGAGGATTTGACAAGCAAGGAGAAGGAGCATCATATTAAACCAAGAAGAAATTCATCAAAAGGTAATTCATGAACCCATTTTATTTTTATAACAAAAATGAGAAGAAAATTCATATAAAATTGGTAAATGGTTTGTTGTGGCTTTGTGTTGCCATGTTACTGTTGTTTGACGATTATAGATCATTAACAACAAAAGATATGGGTTAATCATGCATCAAATTCATAGAAAATCAATTAATTAAGCAATGCATGCTCTACCTTTGATAAAATGTCTCTAAGGTGATAAATTAATCAAAAAGGTGGAAGTTTGTTGAAGTTTGATGTTGTGAAATGTGAAAACATGTGAGAGTAGATGATCTGGACATTAGGAATAATTTAATTGCACGCTAGAAGCAAAATCCCGGATTTTTGTCAAATTGGGTTTAACTAGTAATCTGTGATTTTTGGGGTTTTTCGAAGTCTCGGGATCATGGTGTATATGACGATTAACATATGTAATAATTTTATAAAATAGTATGTAACATGAGGTACAACCTGTCCAAATTTCATAGGAAAGGGAGTTAAATTGAGCAAGTTATGAAAATCGTAAGCATGCATGTTGGTAATAAAATCTGCAGAATTTTGTAAATTCCAGAAATTTTTTTCTAAGTATAAAACTAGTGCTTGCACGTTTTTCTATGCAGTTGGTTTGTGGTCTTAGCATGCTAGTTTTATGAATGTTATATTTTTGTAAAATACCTTGACGTATGAAGGTTATTGTGTCCAAGTATCATGGTCATATCATCTTTAGATTAGCGGGAATAAAATCGTAGAGTCAGTGAAAATCGTAGAGTAAACTCTGAAAAATCGTAGAGTCAATGAAAATCGTAGAGTTAACTCTGAAAATCGTAGAGTAAACTCTGAAAATCGTAGAGTCAATGAAAATCGTAGAGTAAACTCTGAAAATTGTAGAGTCAGTGAAAATCGTAGAGTAAACTCTGAAAATCGTAGAGTCAATGAAAATCGTAGAGTAAACTCTGAAAATAGTAAGAGTCAATGAAAGTCGTAGAGTAAACTCTGAAAATCGTAGAGTGCAGATAGTAGAGTGAAAATCGTAGAGTCAACACTGAAAATCGTAGAGTCAGTGAAAATCGTAGAGTAAACTCTGAAAATCGTAGAGTGTAGATAGTAGAGTTAAAATCATAGAGTGAACTCTAAAAATTTTAGAGTAAAGTTTATATTACAACTACTATGCGTTGCTAATAGTTGATGTGCATGATTATACAATTGTGTAGGGCACGTGAAGTGCAGATAGTTGTAAGTTGTTAATCTGCTATTGGTAAACAATGATCAAGGCAAGTTTCTTACCCTATTTTTCATTGTGAATTTATTCAACTCTTATTCAGTTGATTGCAGCGAGGATAAGTTTGGGCTTGTGATTAATTAATCATTCGTGCAAGCTCCTTAATTGTAAAGTTCTATAACTTCAATTGTGATGTGAAACGTTATTGATGATTATTCATTCCTATTGCAAATTGTTATACTTTAAAGTTCAGATTCCTTAATGAACTATATTCAAGCATGCTTTCTAGCTTCAGTCGCCTAGATGTTATTGATGCAAACATAGTATATTGTTTAAACAATTCAAATCCTTTGAAGCTATTTGATGTTTACCAATCCAAATTGCTTTGGTGAGGTCCCGTATGAATACTAAGATGAACAACCCGGATAGCGGGTAATCGATGATGAGGCATATAGTCCCATTTACGCTTATTATGCGTTTAAACTTTATACTTGTGCACAATGTAAGTACGACGGGTGATCACTGAGTACTTGCAGAGACGATTTACAATCTATTTGATTATTAAACCGTCTGATGGTTTTTGATGAAACAAAGTAATGTTCAGGGTATCTAACACCCCTTAGTATGTTATTGAGAATTATAGAACTCTTATCTTGATATTCCAGTTTATCTCTTGATATTTATTTCAACTATTGAGAAATATTCATACTAATGCTTCTACTTCTGATGTATGTTCTCAAACTACTTTATATACATGCTGGCCAATTTGTGCTCATTCTTGCTTAAACTTTTCGATTAATATTGATAATACCGAGGGCTGAGGCAAGGACAAAGGAAAGTCTAAGATGAAATGATGAGAGTTATTTATGTAATAATTATATTTCCGCATATGATGTGATGTAGCGATAAACGCTAAGTTTAAGTTTCTGTTTATTAAAGGTTGTAAAGACTTGGGACTTTATTTTGAATAAGTATGTAATAGTTAATATTATTATTATTAGAGTTACTTAGATAGATGATGATGTATGTTATATCGTGAGTACCATGTCCTGTCATCGATGTTACACGGATTTGGGGGCGTCACAGGTTGATATCAAAGCAATAGGTTATAAACCTTAGGTGGGGAACCTTAGACTATAACCTTAGGGAAGTTAGTGGAGAAAATAAAGAGATGAACTCATGTAGAATTCTAGGGGTTATGTCAAATCTATTTTTCCTAAAAATAAAAACAACTATTTTAAAATACTAACCGAGTGATGTTTTTTCTTCTTTGAAGGATGTCAGGAGAAGAGGAGGTTAGAGATATCCACGTTGTGAGTGAGCAGTTGGTGACAAATGTGACTCGAGCCTATATAATGAGGCGAAGAGTGACTCGCACCTGGAGGAGAATCCTGAAAAGGAAGAGGAGCCCGAGGAGGACTCGGAAGAAGCACCTGAGGATACTTTATTGGATGTGTTGATGGATAGGATTACGGAGTTGGATGACAAGGTCCACGAGTTGAAGGAGTCATGTCGATTGGGAGCAAAGAAAGCTGCAAAGATTGCTTGAGGCATTGGTGCACCACCGATAATTAGGAACAGGGATCTGGGCCGACAAGTTACTGATGCATCGCACTGTAAGGCGGATAGGCTGGAGGATGAGAAAGAAGCTATTAGGACCCACTTGGGGCATACCATTAATGGGTTAGAGTCGAGGATTCAGAGTCTTCAAACTGACAAGCAGATTATTACCACATTCTGGGGAGAAGAGAGGAGAGACCGTATTTGGGCTGAGAAGCTAACCGGCGAGTTGGAAGGAGAGGTGAGAGATAAGAAGGTTAAGATAGACAAGATGAAGTACGCATTTAAGTCAGCACATGGAAGGTTTCAACATAGGGTGAATCATTTTCCAAGTGAGGAGCACCGGTCTAGACGTGTTATAAGTCGAGGGCTGGTATTGGAGATAGCGGATGAGGAGCATGAGGACGCCATTAGGCGGGGCTTTTAGTTTATTATGATGAACTTTTACTATCATGATAGAGAGCGCTTATCTTTGAATAATAAGCTTGGTTTCAGTTTTTACCAAGTATGTTGGTTTAAAGTGATGTAAATGGCTTAATGTTATAAGATGATGAAATACCTTGGGTGTTATGTTTATAAATAAATATGTTTTTATTTAAGTATGTGATGTGATGACTAAGTCTCTTCTTATGATTGATATATTATGTAGAGTAAGTGATAAGATAATAACATTAAGTTCATTTTAAACAGATAGATGGCTAGAGGAAGGCGTCGTCAAACACCCGAGGGCTCAAGCAGAACACTGGGATCCACCGAATCTAATGCAGCAGTTTGTAGACATGTTAGTGGGGGCACTTCAGAATCAAACCCCGAATGCCAATAACCCTCCATTGGCCCTGGTGGCACACTTCAAGGACTTCAAGAGCGTGGGACCCCCTGAGTTCAAAGGAACCACTGAACCCATCGAAGCTCAACTTGGGTCAAGGAAATCGAAAAGGCGTTCGCTATCGCCTGAGTAGGTGATGATCAGAAAATAATCTTCGCCACTTACATGCTGAAGGGTGAAGCTAACTTCTAGTGGGAGGAAAACCAGACCAGGGCTGGAGAAGGCGTGATACCTTGGGAAGGGTTTAAGAAAATCTTTTTTGAGAACTATTTTCCGGTTAGTATGTAGAGTCGCATGGAGATGCGATTCCTGGAGCTAAAGCAAGAAGACATGACGATACCTCAATATGCGACAAAATTCAACGAGCTGGCGAGGTTTGTGCCTCACTAGGTCGACACTGAGGAGAGAAAAACGTGGAGGTTTGAGCAGGGTCTCAAACCATGGCTATATAGCAGACTCACGGTGTTACAGACGAAAAGCTTCGTGACTCTCCTGGAGAAAGCTATAATCGCTGAGGGCGGAAGTGAGGCCCTGATGAAATTTAATAAGGAAAAAAAGAAGAAGAATGAAGGAGGGAATCGCGGGGAAGGTAGCAGCAGTAGTGGTGCAAACAAGAGGAAGTGGAACAGTAGCAACAGTAGCAGCAACAATTTAAATCGAGAAACTCTCGGGGAAAACCAAGGGAAACAAAGAAGAGAACAGAGGCATGCAAGGAGTGTGGGAGGAATTACTCAGGGGCATGTCTAAATGGAAAGAATGTCTGTTTCAACTGCGGGCATGAGGGGCACATCTCTCCCAATTGCTCTGCACCAAAGAGAAATGGATGCTTCAACTGTGGAGCATTTGATCATCAGGCAAGGAATTGCCCAAAGAAGAACACAGCAGGAGGAAATGGAGGAAGGGGACCAAGCGGTGGGAATCTCGCGATTAATGGATCACCAACTCAGAATCGACCAACAGCAAGGACTTTCAACATGACGGTTCAGGATGCGGTCACATCCAGGGACATGGTTTCAGGTATCATTCTGATCAATGATATATCTGCTTACATATTATTTGATTCGGGTGCTACTTGTTCCTTCATATCGCATGAATTCTCCCAACGATTAAATTTACCCCAGGAATAATTAAAATGTCCTATGAACATAGAAGTTGCTAATAAGGAAATGATTCCCGTTAGCCATGTCTATAGAAATTGTGTTGTAAACATCAGGGGATATAAGTTACCCATGGATTTAATTCCAATTCAATTAGGAGAATTTAATGTAATTCTAGGAATGGATTGGTTATTTAACCATGGAGCGATGATAGATTGCCAAAAGAAGTGTATAAACCTTACGACTCCAGATCAGTCTAAGGTAGCATTCTATGGAAGTAGGTCGCCGAGACACTCAAGTTGTCTGACGATGATGCAAGCAAGGAAGTTACTAAGAAAGGGATGTGTAGGATATTTGGCCCATATCATCGATACGCAGAAAGCAGGGATAGAGATGGGACATATACAAGTAGTGAACGAATTTTCGGAGGAATTGCCAGGACTTCCGCCGGATCGGGAGGTCGAATCGTTATAGATTTAGTACCGGGGACGACACCGATTTCAAAGCCCTCATGTAATGGCACCAGATAAATGAAGGAGCTGATGGTACAGTTGCAAGAGTTATTGGATAGGAAGTATATTCAACCGAGTGTGTCTCCTTGGGGAGAAGCAGTTTTATTTGTGAAAAAGAAGGATGGATCAATGAGACTATGTATCGACTATCGAGAGTTGAACAAGGTGACAATTAAGAACAAGTATCCGTTACCTAGGATAGATGATCTGTTCGATCAACTGAAGGGAGCGAAATATTTTTCCAAGATCGACTTAAGGACGGGATATTACCAATTTAAGGTAAGGAAGGAGGATGTACCTAAGACAGCGTTCAGGACACGTTACGGTTACTACGAGTTCCTGGTGATGTCGCTCGGGTTAACAAATGCACCAGCAGCATTTATGGACATGATGAATCAGGTATTCAAACAATACTTAGATAAATTCGTAGTTGTGTTCATAGATGATATCTCTATCTATTCTAAGACTCAGGAAGATCATGCTGAACATTTAAGGTTAGTGTTGGAGGCGTTGAGGAAGGATAAGTTATACGCAAAATTCTCGAAATGTGAATTCTGGTTGGAGAAAGTTCAATTTCTAGGTCACGTGATCGACAAGGACGGAATTTCTATTGATCCAGCAAAGGTGGAAGCGGTTCAGAATTGGGAACAACCAAAGTCACCAACTGAAATAAGAATTTTCTTAGGACTGGCAGGCTATTACAGACGGTTTATCCAAGATTTTTCAAAGATAGCGGGAACGTTGACGAATTTAACGAAGAAGTCGGTAAAATTTGTCTGGACGGAGAAATGTGAAGAAAGTTTTAAGGAACTCAAGAAAAGACTGAGTGAAGCACCAGTGTTGTCTTTACCTGATGATACAGGTGACTTCGTGATTTTCAGTGATGCGTCACACAAAGGACTTGGTTGTGTGCTTATGCAACATGGTAAAGTTATTGCGTATGCATCACGTCATTTGAAGGATTACGAGAAGAGATATCCTACCCATGATCTGGAATTGGCGGCAGTAGTATTTGCCTTAAAGATATGGAGGCACTATTTATATGGTGTAAGGTGTGAAATATACACGGACCATAAAAGTCTGAAGTATATTTTCACGAAGAAGGAGTTGAATATGAGACAAAGAAGATGGTTGGAACTTATAAAGGATTACGATTGCGACATCTTGTATCATCCGAGGAAAGTGAAAGTGGTAGCAGATGCGCTAAGCAGAAAGGGCAGTGGTAGGTTGGCAATGCTAGCAGCTCAATAGGAGTTAATTAAGGAGATGGCTAGATTGGAACTCGAGATAAAAAGTCCAAGAGAGCCAGAGGGGAAATTGTTCGCAATGGAGGCTCATCCGACTCTATTTGGCAAAATCAAGGAAGTACAAGGCAGCGATGAGGAATGTGTGAAGATGAGGACAAGAATTTCAGATGGAGAAGAGCTTAAATTCAGTATGGGGGATGATGGACTATTAAGATTTGAGAAGAGAATTTGGGTGCCAGCAGTGTCTGAATTAAAGGAAGAAATCTTGCAGGAAGCTCATAGCTCAAGTTACTCAATTCACCCGGGAAGCACAAAGATGTATCAGGATCCTTGCCAACATTATTGGTGGCCCAATATGAAAAGACAAGTCGCAGAGTGCGTCAGCAAGTGTTTAACATGCCAGCGAGTTAAGGCGGAGCATCAGAAACCGAGCGGGCTACTTCAACCTTTAGAAATTCCAGAATGGAAGTGGGAGCATATCACGATGGACTTCGTGGTAGGACTTCCAACTACGCAGAAGGGTTACGATGCAGTTTGGGTGATCATTGATCGATTGACCAAGTCAGTGCATTTCTTGCCAATCAAGATCAGATATACCTTGGATTAGTTGGTAAAGCTTTACATCAAAGAGATTGTTTCCAGGCACGGGGTACCTAAATTAATTGTGTCAGATCGCGATCCACGGTTCACAGCAAATTTTTGGAGAAGTTTTCAAGAACGCATGGGAACGCAATTGAGGTTGAGCACGGCGTATCATCCTCAAACAGATGGGCAGAGCAAGAGAACTATTCAAATGTTAGAGGACATGCTGAGAGTATACGTTATGGATTTCAAAGGGAGCTGGGATGATCACCTACCGTTGGTAGAATTTGCGTACAATAACAGTTATCATGCGAGCATCGGTATGCCACCTTATGAAGCTTTATATGGAAGGAAATGCAGAACACCATTGTGTTGGGATGAAGTAGGAGAACGACAATTTCTAGGGCCAGAATTGGTGCAACAAACTGCAGATGTGATCAAAATAATACGAGCGAGGCTCGTGACGGCTCAGGATTGATAAAAGAAATATGCAGATCAACATCGGCAACAACGAGATTTCGACGTCGGCACTTATGTGTTTTTGAAAGTGTCACCTTGGAAAGGGAAAATGAGATTTGGGAAGAAGGCAAAACTTAGTCCCAGATTCATAGAACCCTTCAAAGTATTGAGGCGAGTAGGTGAAGTAGCTTATGCAATAGCCTTACCTCCAGAGTTAGAACATATACACAACGTGTTCCATGTTTCTGTCCTACGACCCTATAAGCAGGATTACAAGCATGTCATAGAGTATAAACCTATTCAGTTTGAAAAGGACTTAACCTATGAAGAGGTCCCATTGCAGATAATCGATAGAAAAGAACAAGTTTTAAGAAATAAGATAATACCTTCTATTAAGGTATTGTGGAGGAACCACAACGCCGATGAGGCTACGTGGGAACTCGAGGAGAAAATGATAAAAAATTACCCTAATCTTTTTGATTGATGTGTAATGATTATGCGGATGGAATCCTTTTAAGGGAGGGTGAATGTAATATCCGAGTTTTATTTTTATTTTTTTTAAATATTTTTTTTATGTAATTTCAGAATTGTTAATAAACAAATTTATATGAAACTTTTGGGTGATTTCATTTATTAGATGTATGTGTGTGGTACATATATGTGTTATTTCAAGATATGTGATGAGATGTATTTAAATGGTTGGTTTAGTTTTATTTAACTATTTAAATAAAACTAAGTAGGGAATTATTCTATTTTATTACGTGGGATGGTATTAAATCATGAGCTGGAGTTAGGAGCAGAATTTAGAGATGCGGACTGTGTATTCGAGTCCGGAACGTCGAAATTAGTCAGGATAGACTGTAATCACAAAAAAATGTTACAGTTGACTTTTTGGTCAAAATCAACCTGATGACTTTTTCGAGGAAAAAGTCAACTACGAATTTCAGAGATGAATTTGATTAAACGGATAGTCCCTTGACGTCCGGAACGTCGACTTTAGTAGGAATGGTTATATGGTTCGCAAAGTTTGGTTCCGAAGAGTAAAATAGTCAAATAGCTTATTAATTGATCAATTGATTAAAATAATATATGTATTTTTTTTTAATAGAAATCAGCTGAACTGATGGACCCATGAGACTATTAAATTGGGACAAGGGAGGGAGTATACGTATATTATATAATAGCTATGGTGGAAGTAATTTATTTTATTCCTTAAAATCAAAATTCTTTTTATTTTTCTAACTCTCACATTCATTTTCTCTAACTTCCACATTCTTCCTAATAATTAACTATATTATTGTAGTATTAAGTATTGTGAGTAACTAATCATTAGAGTTGGGGGTTATGGGAGTTGGGGGTTATGGGAATCAAAAGACTCTAACAAAGCTATACATATATACAAACACACTTTTCTTTTAAGAAAATTCCACCAAGTGAGTAAACATGGAGAGAAATTAAGAGCCTAAGAGAGTTAGAACTAATTTTGGAGGATTACTGAGAATTTGACAAGCAAGGAGAATGAGAATCATATTAAACCAAGAAGAAATTCATCAAAAGGTAATTCATGAACCCATTTTATTTTTATAACAAAAATGAGAAGAAAATGCATATAAAATTGGTAAATGATTTGTTGTGGCTTTGTGTTGCCATGTTACTGTTGTTTAACGATTATAGATCATTAACAACAAAAGATATGGGTTAATCATGCATCAAATTCATAGAAAATCAAAGAATTAAGCAATGCATGCTCTACCTTTGATAAAATGTCTCTAAGGTGCTAAATTAAACAAAAAGGTGGAAGTTAGTTGAAGTTTGATGTTGTGAAATGTGAAAACATGTGAGAGTAGATGATCTGGACATTAGGAATAATTTAATTGCATGCTAGAAGCAAAATCCCAGATTTTTGTCAAATTGGGTTTAACTAGTAATATATGATTTTTGGGGATTTCGGAGCCTCGGGATCATGGTGTATATGACTCGATTAACATATGTAATAATTTTATAAAATAGTATGTAACATGAGGTACAACCTGTCCAAATTTCATAGGAAAGGGAGTTAAATTGAGCAAGTTATGAAAATCGTAAGAATGCATGTTGGTAATAAAATCTGCAGAATTTTGGAAATTCCAGAATTTTTTTCTAAGTATAAAACTAGTGCTTGCACGTTTTTCTATGCAGTTGGTTTGTGGTCTTAGCATGCAAGTTTTATGAATGTTATATTTTTGTAAAATACCTTGATTTATGAAGGTTATTGTGTCCAAGTATCATGGTCATATCATCTTTAGATTAGCGGGAATAACATCGTAGAGTCAGTGAAAATCGTAGATTAAACTCTGAAAATCGTAGAGTCAATGAAAATCATAGAGTTAACTCTGAAAATCGTAGAGTCAGTGAAAATCGTAGAGTAAACTCTGAAAATCGTAGAGTCAATGAAAATCGTAGAGTAAACTCTGAAAATCGTAGAGTCAGTGAAAATCGTAGAGTAAACTCTGAAAATCGTAGAGTCAATGAAAATCATAGAGTAAACTCTGAAAATCGAAGAGTTAGTGAAAATCGTAGAGTAAACTCTGAAAATCGTAGAGTCAATGAAAGTCGTAGAGTAAACTCTGAAAATCGTAGAGTGCAGATAGTAGAGTGAAAATTGTAGAGTCAACACTGAAAATCGTAGAGTCAGTGAAAATCGTAGAGTGAACTCGAAAATCGTAGAGTGTGAGATGTAGAGTGAAAATCATAGAGTGAACTCTGAAAATTTTAGAGTAAAGTTTATATTACAACTACTATGCGTTGCTAATAGTTGATGTGCATGATTATACAATTGTGTAGGGCACGTGAAGTGCAGATAGCTGTAAGCTGTTAATCTGTTATTGGTAAACAACGATCAAGGCAAGTTTCTTACCCTATTTTTCATTATGAATTTATTCAACTCTTATTCGTGATTGATTGCGGCGAGGTAAGTTTGGGCTTGTGATTAATTAATCATTCGTGCAAGCTCCTTTATTGTAAAGTTCTATAACTTCAATTGTGATGCGAAACGTTATTGATGATTATTCAGTTCCTATTGCAACTGTTATACTTTAAAGTTCGTATTCCCTTAATGAACTATATTCAAGCATGTTTTCTAGCTTTCGTCCCAGCTAGATGTTATTGATGTAAATATAGTATATTGTTTAAACAATTCAAATCCTTTAAACAATTCAAATCCAAATTGCTTTGGTGAGGTCCCGTATGAATACTAAGATGAACAACCCGGATAACGGGGTAACTGATGACGGGCATATAGTCCCATTTACGCTTATGCGTTTAAACTTTATACTTGTGCACAATGTAGGGTACGATAGGCTGATCACCTGGAGTACTTGCAGAGACTGTTTACAATCTATTTGATTGTTAAACAGTGTGATGGTTTTTGATGAAACAAAGTAATATTCAGGGTATCTAACACCCCTTAGTATGTTATTGAGAATTCTAGAACTCTTATCTTGATATTCCAGTTTATCTCTTGATATTTATTTCAACTATTAAGAAATATTCATACTAATGCTTCTACTTCTGATGTATGTTCTCAAACTACTTTATATACTTGCTGGGCAATTTGTGCTCATTCTTGCTTAAACTTTTCAGTTAAGGCTAATAACGCTGAGGGCTCGGGCAAGGACAAAGGAAAGTCTAAGATGAAATGATGAGAGTTATTTATGTAATAATTATATTTCCGCATATGATGTGATGTAGCGATAAACGCTAAGTTTAAGTTTCAGTTTATTAAAGATTGTAAAGACTTGGGACTTTATTTTGAATAAGTATGTAATAGTTAATATTATTATTATTATTATTATTATTATTATTATTATTATTATTATTATTATTAGAGTTACTTAGATAGATGATGATGTATGTTATATCGTGAGCACCATGTCCTGTAATCGATGTTACACGGATTTGGGGGCGTCACAATATGAAAGCAGTAAATAGTTATATATATAAAAGCTGTAAATATATATATACATGATCAGCCACCACGAAGCACCTCCATGGGGGATCAGAAATGTAAATAAAGCTATAAAACCAATCAACCGCCACGAAGTAAACTCCAGGCGGGGCAAAAAGTATATATATATATATATATATATATATATATATATATATATATAAGCAGTAAACGCAACGAATGTAAAATCCAGGCTCATCGAACAAAGTTCGATAACAGTTGATATATATATAAATATAAATATTAAAGTAGTAAACGCACCAGATGTGAAATCCAGGCTCATCGAACAGAGTTCAACACACAGTTCATATATATAAGTATATATATATATATATATATATATTTATACGAAAACAAATAAACGCTCCAGACGTAAGTCTACACTACTACAAAGTACATAATAGACAACACTTAAACCACAACGTTTTTTATAAAAACGTTGTGGTATTTTTTTTACAACGTTTTTAAAAAAACGTTGTAGATATATATGCAAAAACGTTATCTATTTAAAAGGGCATTTTTTTAGTTTTAATTAGATAACATTTTTTTTAAAAATGTTGTCTATCAAGAAAAACACGAAGCATGAACTGAACACTTCAAATTAAAACATATATCGTCTTTTTTCTCTCCAAGGGCTCGTCGGTCTTTGAGCTTGGTTTCCTTCTTGTATGTAGATCTACTCTCTCTCTGTGTTCTCTTTCGCTCACAAAACCAAAGCCCTAGTTATTCCTCCCTTTGAATTTATTTTTTTCTGCTCTCTTTCGGTCGCTTAGTTTTAGAGTACAAGTTCGGATCCTTACTTAATTAGGTCTTTTTAAGCAAGGAAAGGAGTTTATTGAGTGCTTGTTATGACGCCTTTCACCATCTAGCTCACAAGGTAAGGAAATTATTTTCTCTATCGCTCCTCCTTTAATTATATTACGCTACTCTGCTTGATTTTTATGCTACGTAAACAATTCTCCTTCTTCCAATACTCATTTGTACCGCACAAAATCCCCAAATCGAACATGAGAAGAAGGTATTCCTATTTTAGTTGTTGTATAAACCCTAATTTCAAGATGTCGTGGCAAGTTTACGTTGACAATCACTTGTTGTACTCAAAACCGAATAAGGCAATCTCACTTCGCTTTGCTATTTTGGGTCAGACGACTCGTTTGGGGCCCAAAGCCCCAACTTTCCTCGTGTGCTCCATTTTGTGAAGATGTTTGTGGCGGTATGTCCGGTTTTTGTTTTTCTTAAAGTTTGAGGTTTTAGATTACCATTTGTGGTGGACATGTTTTTGTTGGTTTTTTATTTGTTTAAAAAATATGTTTTTATAAAATTTGTGGTTATTCTGTGTTTTTGTTTGGTCGGATTTTATGCCTTCCAGAATGCTTCCCCGCCTCTTGATTGATTCTGTAAGGAACAAAGTGCTTACGTCGTGCTTTTTGTTTTAAGTTTCTATCTCATTTTATTTGTTACTTTGTATGTTTCATCAATGTAAATATTTTAAGGACAAAGATATTGGGGAAGCTTTATGGGTTCAAGGCGTGTATAATCCACCATTGGTGAAATCCCAAATCTCAATATTGGATACAATAATGGAATCATTTACTGAAAAAAATGCAGGCATCGACACAAACTTTATAGTTTAATCCTCTTTGCAGAGATATTACGAAATATTTGAACTCCTATCCTTTGTATTTTTTATGCTAGAGAATTTGCATTGTCAGTAGATCATTCTTTGTTTGTCCTAACTTGGGATCTTAAAACCTTAACATGTACTTTATGATCTCGGTAATGATATCACAATCCTTGTTGAGGTATATACTTTTGCCACAAGGTAGAAACTTTAACATGGAAGGGATGAAGTTCTAATTCATATAGAATATGATATTACAATATGGCAGCTAAAAGAATTTAAACCCGAAGCATTATTTTGCTTCGTTGAACTTTCAAGACAATAATTACGTACACTGGGAGCATCAGTTAATTTGGTCTTGTTAATTATTCAGTACGCAAAAATCAGTTCAGTTATCCCATTAATTGTGTTTTGGTGTTTGTTTTGTTTGTTTCTATGTCTTGTCTTATGTTTAAGAAGGCAATGTTGGGCTACTAGCCCCACTGTGCAATGGGCGTGAGCCGACATCTATAGCTTTTATGCACAAGGGAGACTCAGTGCACCGGTTTGATGGGTCGTTTTCAACTGGGAATTGCATGTTTTGGTAGTTTTACAAATATTTCCTTTAGTACTTGAATATGATGTATTTTCTTCAATTGATTACTATAATTGAATTAACCTAAAATTAGCTTACACTATTGAATGATATTGAAATGTTAGTTATATGTGTTAGTCGTCATCAGCATATAGAAGAATAAGAACAGTTTCTCACTTAATAAGTGATCTAACACGATTAGCCATGACAGCCAGATTCTTGGTATTACCCCAAACCCATTCTGGAATGTTTCCAAACATGTTTCCATCATTAGCATCGGGGATGTACTTTCTTTGCTACTTGGGAAAGTATTATCGTAAATGCTTTTGACTTACCTTGTATTTCATTTTGTTGTTATCTGATTTGAGCTCTTCCTGTTATGCCGATTGAGTAATGACTCAAAGAAAGTTGGCATGACCAAGCTTTGTTGCCTTTATATTGTTATTCATTTATTTATTCTATTTCTACCCATTTGTATCCTGCTTCATATATATATATATATATTTTCTTTCCGGAATATTACTTTTTAGAGCTACTAGACATGCTCGACGGGTTTATGTTGGTGGGCTTCCTCCTACTTTATAAAATGAACAGTTTGTTGCCTCATTCTTGTACACCCTTAACATTGTATTCACTTATTTTGTTGTTTATGGTATGTTTTTTTTTCTAGATCACTTATAGATGATTTCAAATAATGGTTGTCTATAATTGATGTGTTGTAGTGATATACTTATATTTTCTTAACCTTCTTCACATGAGAATCCAAGATCGAACACCAACCTATTATGTAATAATCTTGACTTTATGGTCTTCATTATTGCTTATATTCATAGCTATATTACCCTGATGTGAAAGTTTTGGTATATGAATATATATATATATAGATAAATTTGTGATCAATTCTCATGTTACTTTGGATTTTATTCTCTTTATTGCTTTAATTCAAAGACGAGGGATCGAGGCAACAACAACAACAATTGTTGCGATCTATGCCACCATTCAATGAGCCCATTCAGAAGAAAAGAATAACAATTGCAGTTGAGACAACGGATTCAACAATAGGGTGTGTGCGATGCGCATGTGGGGTGAAGCACCCCAATGGTAGTTGTTGATTATTGTGGAAAGCTTTTACGTGTGTTGTTACAGTCATATAGTTTGATTTATTTTGTGGTTTATTTTGTGGATTGAAAAGTGAATTTGAGATGTATATATAGATAGTTTGGTATATATTTTGTGGATGTAGTAATTTGAAACTGTAAACGAATGGTATTATTGGGATGTATTTTGAATGGTTGATACATTTTGGCTATATATCATGGAATTTAGCATATTGCAGGTGCATTGGTAATATAGGTGAACTACATCTTTTTTTTTCTTTTATCTACAACATTTAAAAAAAATGATGTCTGATATACTAAACAACAACATTTTTATCCAAAAAACGTTGTGGAATCATACCTTCTACAACGTTTTTAAGCATCTGCTAATTTTTGGAAAATAAATCTACAACGTTTTTTTCCTAAAAACGTTGTGTATTGTGCTTAACTACAACCTTTTAAAAACGTTGTGTAAGGGTTTCAAATAGATAACACTCTTAACCACGACGTTTTTCTGACTGAAACCACAACGTTTTTTCTGCGTTGTCTATTTACTATTTTGTAGTAGTGCTAGGCCCAATCGAGGCATAACTTGATAATGTTAGTCAATATATATATATATATATATATATATATATATATAAACTGAAATGAAACCACAGACTGAAGTTCGGGCATACACACACAACATGACTCTCAACGTGAAGAATGGTGTGTGCAAAGATGAAGAGAAAGGCTTTAAAGTGTGTAAGAAGGCTTACAGTGGACTGCTAAAGAAGACTTCTATAACTTTAAGTGGATGAACACTCGGCTCCCACCGGTATAAATAGTAGCTATATATGAGCTCACAAGTGCTTAAAATTAGAAAGCACTCAGTTTAGGGTGTGTACAGAGCAAATTTGACAAGGCTTTCTCGCCTTTTTTCTTATACAAATGGCCACCCAAAGCCCTCTATTTATAGAGGGGGAGTCAAGTGTACTGCCACGTGCCGGGGTGCCCCAGACTTCAATGAGTTCACTAGTCTCAAGTATATGCACGCATGCACTGTGATGTCCGCTCCAACTTTCAGAATTACAATCCGGGCATTCGACTGAGGTATATAAGACCTATTTTGGACCGCTGTTGTCGAGAGTTACGCAATGACATGGGATTAGAGGTTGTACGAAGTCAGGAAGATGGGATCATGCCCTCCGGTCTTCAAGTTTCAAATTCTATCCGTTGCCCTGCGTAATAGTCACTCGGGATTGGACCTCCTTTGTTCTTGTAGGACATTGTTGTGTAGAAAAGTGTGTATGAGATGTTGAAATGGGGCAATGTGGGGTCAAGGTGGCAAGATGACGACTTTTCCCCTCACCGGGGTTATCTCCGGTTTGGGCTGATAAAGCAGACGTTGCTCAGGGTTATCACTGAGATTGGACTGCTACAAGTGTTGAAGGTCCTCAATGTCATCTCTGAGGTGTGCATATCTTCCTGGTATTATCTCCGGGTCTTGTATTGAGTGCCTCGGTGTGAGTGTCGAGGTTGAATCCGACTGCATGTATTTGAAAAAAGCATTTCTGGGGTTATCTCCGGAACTGCAACTGCACTCCTCGGGGTTATCTCCGAGGTTGGAACTGCTATTCCCAGTGTTATTCATGGGACTGAGACTGAATATCTCGGGGTTATCTCCGAGATGACACTACTAGAAAATTAGCCTATAGTGACGATCACCGACCGTCGCTATAGGCCAAAAGACCGTCGCTAAAAGTTTTAGCGACGGTCGTCGACCGTCGCCATAGAACCCGTCGGTAAAACCTATAACGACGGTCTTTTTGGCCTATAGCGACGATCACCGACCCTAGCTATAGGTCATGGCAAATTCGTGTATTTCTTTCTTTACTAATCATTTGAGAGAGTTATTGCTACGGTCATGACCGTCGCTATAGATGTCTATAGCGACGCTTGGTGACCGTCGCTATAGGGATGTGTTTTATAGAACACTATAGCTACGGTCGATGACCGTCGCTATAGCCTTTTAATATTTAAAAAAAATAATTAATAATGAACATTTATTCAACAAACACAAATACAATATAAAATAAAATATAAAAAATATTATATACATCATTTAAAATCATTCACACTACAACATTACAATATAAGAAGAAATATTTTACATCATTAAAATCATTCCCAATACAATCTTATGAAAGAGGAATACAACATTATAATATCATTTTCTATTTTTGGATGAGTGATCTTCAGGTACATATACACGAGACATTGCAGAAAGATGAAGTTCAAATGAAAATAACAAGAATACATAAAAGCATGAATCTTTTTTTTAGCTACGTAATAGTACTACACAGTGCATGATTGTTCTGGATGATGCACATGAGAAAATACTTGTCATTTTAAATCTTAGCAGCTGTTCTGTTGGCATATATTAGAAGTAAAGGGAAACAACCCTCTTCATTACACTTGCCAACAAGGAGCATTGTAAGATCTGCTGCCGTTGTTGGCAGAATACCTCCAAGCTAGTGTAGTCGCCATTTTTTGCTGAAATTGTAAGATCTATAGATCTACCTCCAAGGCACAGTCAAAAAGCTAAATAAAAGCTTCCTGCAAAATCACCACCACAAATCCAAAATCAAAATATTTAGACAAATAGACAGTGATTAACTTCTAATTATACAATTGCAAAGATTCCCAATCAAACACATTATAGGGTAAACAAAGACAGAAGAATTGAAGATCAATTTTTCATACAAAAATATCCAAACATGTCAACAAAATTGAAAGGTAACGACTTCAAATCATCAAACAAACCAATTTATATATCAAATGAAGTCGATACAAAAAAGAAAACAACACCTAGATAGGGCTAATTATTTTAAAGTTTCACATAATATCATAATAGGGTAAACATATAACAACACCTTGATATGGTTTCCAACCATTTTGGGACATGCATAAACTTCTAAGTCAGAAAGCAACTAAGCCCTCATTTAGTTGAGCTTAAACTAAGTTTGAGCTACACAAATAGTATCAGAGCCGTTCGATTGCTAGAAACTTCATTTTCATTTATTTTTAGTTCTTCAATCTATTCTAAAAGTCATCACCCTGTCATATAGAACCTCAACCAATTATGCCAAGTACAAATGAGGTACCCAAATAACTTATAAAACTCATCAGATGACCAATAATATTATAGCACATATGGTTTAAAAGCTTCACACTTTTATAGCAATGTCACAAAGCTGATTGTTCAACCTACGTGCAGCATCTGCGGCAACATTTACTGGTGGTAAATAATATGAACATGAAGCACAAACATATTACCATTAGCCATTAGGAGTTGAAGTTACCTATCGTCCCACCAGCATAAATTTGACAGAACTCGAATAAGTTCTCAAAAACTGGGCAATCTTCTCCAAGATTATCTGCAGCACCAAAAGACATAGATAGATGATAACCTAATTCCATGTCCCTAAAATTCAATTGATTTAACTTCCTTTTATCTATGAGCAGTTCAGCACTAACATGCATGCTAAACTAAGTATTTAATTTTAAAAATATAAGTAAGAATTTAATGAACCGACGCACAGAGTCAAGGGAGAAAACCAATGAATAAAAAACTAAGGAACTAGATAAAAATAATCTAAAACTCAATACTTGCACCAACACGTTAACAAGAAAACATTATAGCGGATACTAACGAATAGTGAAGGTTGTAATGGTAGTAACCGGTGCACTTCCAGGATTAATTATTTATTGGTTTTGACAGGTAACTGACCTCAGTCATTAGTTATTTAGAAGGCTATATAAATGTATTAGGTTGAGTTTTGAAGAGAATCAGGTGGAAGAACAAGATACACTAATTTAGGTGATCTAAATTCTCAATACATGAAACATTGAAGGTTAGACTGCTTGGCTTATATTTTCTAGTAGAGATGGCAGTCAACGTAAATCAATTAGAATAGTAAACACCTCAATGAAACCCAGAATACTGTATTTTTATAGGAACAACCCAACAAGCACAAGGAAACCACAAACACAATTGAGTCACAAGTCTTCAAGTACATTAAGTAAATGTGCAAAAAAATTTGCTACCCACTGTTAAAATCAAATAGCAAGTCGCAAAACATAACTATCATATATTTTATTTCAACCGAATAACAATGGATTCACCAGTTAAAAAATAAAAAAATTCATCCTATATATCATTTGCATTCACTTGAATTCAAAAATCATTAGTACAAAATTATGTTTTAGAGCTGCATACAAGCCAATAACATTTCTAAGGGGAAAAAACAAATCTTTAAATTAAACAGAGCATAAAACACATAAGAAAATCCCTTCCTAGAAAGGATAATGCACAAAACATTGAAAATACTTAAACTAAGCTTCAAAATAATACCCGGATGAAAAATAGCCAATTTTCCAGTTTAATGAAAAAAATCGGCCTTCTCCGGTGGAATTTTCGGTATTTGAACTGCATGCCTCGGGGTTATCTCTGAGGTTGGAACTGATACTCCCGGTGTGTGTTATGGGGTTGAGACTGAACTTCCGGTGGTATCCGGACTGAATATGAGATGTCTTCCAGGGTTATCTCTGAAAGACGAATCTGCCCTCCTGCAATGTTAGTAACATATGTGTAAAAAATTTCGAGTGTCTACAAATATATTATAATATTATGTTATGATTTTTATTAATATTTAATATTAAATAAATATTAATGATAATGGAATTAAGTGGTATTTAATTCATATAAATATGATATTAATGATTGAAAAATCATGATAAATAGTAATAATTACTTGAAAATTATTATGAGCTTATGAAAAATATTTTAATTGATATTAAAATTATCTAAGATAATTGTGTTGCGTTTAGACAGAGTCTTATGGAAAATAGACTCGATATTTATCCAACTAGGCCGTCGGGATGTCAAAATAGTACCAGATTCAACTCAGACTACAATAGTTTGACTTGATACTAGGTCTTATATATGTGTTGTATAGACCGATAGGATTATGTGCTAATGTGTTTAGGTTATTTTATATATTGTGATGATATTATTCTAACTTGGTAGATCAATATTATTTATAATAGGTCTTCAGGAAAAGCAAGATAGATCGTGTAACAGTAATCGACTGAATAGGAATGTTTTTTTTTAACTCGACCTCGAGTTGTTTATTCGAATATGCTTATGGTTAATCATTGTTGATTACCATGTCTATGAACTGTTGATTCGCACTATGTGCATATTGCATGTATTTATCAGGTATGAAATGTTGATCACCTTCATTACCATTCGGTCCAGATATAATTGTTTATGTTCTATGTTGGTTCAGCTATAAAAATTTGTTCATGCTAGTTCTCAATTATATTGCAGAATTTTAGCCAGCTTATTGTACAATTCATTCCATCATGATATATCTTTAATTTATTGAACTTAAACTTGTTGGGCAAACTTGTTGCTCACCCTTGCTATATCATGATTAACATTGCAGATTAAGACGAATACGTCGAATACATGAAAGGACAAAGCCAAATACAACTTGGGTTTATATGTGTAGCTAAATTGTAATAGTTATGTATGATAATAACATTATATGTTAGATATATTATGTAAGACCCCAACTTTTATGAATAAAGATGAATTTTCTATAAATATCATTTTTGAATATTATGGAATGAATTTGATATAATGTTATAGTTGTGGAAAATATTTATAAATTTTGCAAAGTACGCAAGTTGTTATATAATATTTGATTGGTCGGGGAATATTTATTTTAACTGGGAATATTCGTTGTTGATCGATTTCACAATCAAAATATACGTGCAAGTATACACTGTCAACAAGTAATAAAGTGATAAGAAAAGTATCGTTCCCACAAGGAATTATTTAATAAAAATTACCAAGTACTAACTCTTAACCAAATCAATTTTATTTAAACAACCATAAATTGTGATTTTTCTAATTAAGAAAACTAAATTAATCAATTAAAACTAGATTACTCTAAAATTAATTCAAATAAATAAAGATTAAGACTTCAATAACCCCAATTATGAATTATAAATCAATTATCCAATTATCCCAATTATTATGCCTATCAATTGTTAATGTGAATTCTCAAATGCCAAAAGTCCTTTTCCAAGTGATCAATTGCCTTCTATTTAATCCAAATTAATCTTGCTATATTCCTATGCAAAACAATTGAATTAAACTCTTTCCAATCCCAATTCCTTATGTGTTACATGCGGCGAACAAATATTTTTATTCAATTCACAAACCTAATTATTCACCATGCAAATAACTAAGTCACATGTTATCATGCCCAGTTCTAACCCTAGAATTCCTCTTCCAATTCCTTATAAAGTAACAAGGTAATTACTGATCAAATAATTAAGCAATAAGCACAAGACAAGATAAACAATTCACTTTGACACAATTAATTGGAATAAATCAAATAACTAATTTATAGATATAAAAGGTTCAATTGAAATCTTAATAAAAGAGTTAGTTCATAATTAATGAATTAAAATCAAGAATCCACAACTGAATAGACATTAAAAGATAAAAGTATGATAAGAGAAAAGAATAGAATTTGTTGTCAGTAAATTAAATTTAATGTTCCCCTCTTGCTCATGCTCTTGATCTTCAGTGTTCTTCAATTTGCTTCAATCTCCAAAACTAATAAGAACTAGGGTTAATGTCTAATCTAATGGAGTGTATCTCTAATCTAATATATGTAATCTCCCTTTATTTTATGCCTTACATCATGTATTTATAGGTTACAAGTCCAATTTTTAGCTTAGGAACAAATCCAATCCAATTTGGAGTCAAAAAGGTGTCAAAATTTGCCTAAAAACGCGTCCAAGCCATCACCAAGCCCTTCCCCAGCGCCCCAGCGCTGGGCTTAATGCTCAACCACTGCTCCCCAGTGCCCCGGCGTTGGGCATAGGCCTATTTTGGGCGCCCCGGCGCTGGTCCCATGTTCTGACATTTTCTACTCCGACGTCCTTTGGGAAAATTGCCATAACTTCTTTGTTCGAACTCCGATTTCGATGATTCTAGATGATCCGGAAAGAGGAGAAGTAGATCTATAACTTTCATTCTTTAAGTGTTTCGAAATAAGGTCCGGAGCAATACTCAAATTGGCTCTGAAGTGACTGCTGTGTAAATGGCAAGTCGAAAACGCGCATCTAGCCACCCCAAACGTCGATCCATGTAACTTTTGTCCCAATTCCTACAAAACAACATAAAACATGCATGAATAGACACAAACACTTAAAAACATCCAAAAGATTAAGTTCAAATGCACGCAATTATGAGTATAAAACTCACTCATCATTCGTACAACGACACAATCATTGGTGGATCCCACAACGAAATTATTGTCAGATTGAGAAAACGACAAAAATACTTTATGAAAATAACGGCGGAAGTTTTACCGTTAACTATTGAAACACCCAAGATGTTAAAAAAATGCAGAATACGTGTGGTTGCAATAGTAGCTTACGGTATTGATTATTGTTGATCAATTTCACAATCAATGAATACGCAAGTATACACTACCAACAAGTAATAAAGTGAAAGTAGAGTATCGTTCCCACGAGGAATTATTTAATAAAAATCACCAAGTACTAATTCTTAACCAAACTAATTTTATTTAAACAATCTCAAATCGTGTTTCTTCTAATTAAGAAAACTAAATTAACTAATTAAAACTAAGATTTTAACGAATGAATTCAAATAAATAAAGATTAAGACTTCAATATCCCCAATTATGAATTATAAATCAATTATCCAATTATCCCAATTATTATGCCTACTAAATTGTTAACAGGAATTCTCAAATGCCAAAAGTCCTTTTCCAAGTGATCAATTGCCTTCTATTTAATCCAGATTAATCTTGCTATATTCCTATGCAAAACAATTGAATTAAACTCTTTCCAATCCCAATTCCTTATGTGTTACATGCGGCGAACAAATATTTTTATTCAATTCACAAACCTAATTATTCACCATGCAAATAACTAAGTCACATGTTATCATGCCCAGTTCTAACCCTAGAATTCCTCTTCCAATTCCTTATAAAGTAACAAAGTAATTACTGATCAAATAATTAAGCAATAAGCACAAGACAAGATAAACAACTCACTTTAACATAAATAATTAGAATATAATGAATAACTAATTCATAGCCATAAAAAGTTCAATTGAAATCTCAAAAATAGTTAGTTCATAATTAATGAATTAAAACCAAGAATCCACAACTGAATAGACATCAAAAGATAAAAGTAAGATGAGAGAAGAGAATAGAATCATTGTCGACCGCAAACTGATGCTCCCCTCTCGCTCTTGCTCTTGATCTTCAATGGTCTCCAAGTTGCTTCAATCTCCAAAACTAATAAGAACTAGGGTTATTTTCTAATCTAAAGGAGTGTTTAATCTAGGCTAAGCTATGTAATCTCCCTTTATTTTATGCCTTACATCATGTATTTATAGGTTACAAGTCCAATTTTAGTTTAGAACAAACCCAATCCAATTTGGAGTTAAAAAGGTGTTAAAATTCGTCCAAAACGCGCCCGTGCCATCACCAAGTTCTTCTCTCCTTCTTCCAAATATTGGCACTACAACCGAGAGTTCGCCTTTATAGCGCCCTCGGCATCGAAAATGCACTAAGAATAGCGCCCCGTCGCCCAAAATCTGACATTTTCTGCTCCGACGTCCTTTGGGAAAATGGCCATAACTTCTTCGTCCGAACTCCGATTTTGATGATTCAAGATGTTCCGGAAAGAGGAGAAGTATATATACAACTTTCATTCTTGAAGTTTGTCGAAATAATGTCAGGAGCTATAGTCAAATTGGCTCCAAAGTGGCTGCTATGTAAATGGCAAGCCGAAAACGCGAATCTAGCCACCCCAAACATCGATCCATGTAACTTTTGTCTCAATTCCTATAAAATAACATAAAACATGCATGAATAGACACAAACACATAAAAACATCCTAAAAGACTTAAGAACAACAATAAATTAAGCCCGAATGTATCCAATTCATGGGTATAAAACTCACTCATCAATTATTAATGCTTACGTGAGAAGTCACTCAGTTTTGTTCAATTATTGCTACAGTAATTGCTGCATATTATCTCACGTTATTTGATTCAATTATTGTCAATATTTTATATATTATTAAATCAATATTTGAGATGACAAAGTTATTAATATTATTATTTGCAATATTAATGATGTCTAGAAGTTCTATCAAGGAGAGGTTTGGTCACCTAATTGCGCGCCAATGGGGAGATATCCTTATTGGAAAGCCCCCTCTTTCCTGGGAACGACTTGGTCGATTAATATTATGAATTATAATAATGATGATAAATTTTGTTTTATTACTATTATGAATGTAATAAAATGTAAAAGCTTTTTATATAAAATAGAATACTTTTATAAAGTTATACATTTTATTAGACTATAAATAGAATATATTATATTCTATTATGCATAGTATTTTGCATAGTAAAATATTTTATATATAAAAAAATACTTTTATAAAGTTATTTGTTTTATTAGACTATAAATAGAATATATTATATTTTATTATGCATAGTGTTGCATAGTGTACTGCATAGTTTTTTGTATAGTAATTTTTTTTTATATAAAACATAATACTTTTATAAAGTTATTTGTTTTATTAGATTTTAAATAAAATATATAAATATATATATATATATAGAATATATTATATTTTATTGCATAGTATCCTTTCAATTCTCATATAAATAGGATGCTTAGTTAGAATTGAAAATCACACCAGAAATTCAGAGAATTCTTCTTCTATAATCTTGAACATATTTTTTTAGAGTTTTCAGAAGCTTTGAGCGTAGAAAAATAGTATAAGTTTTCTTCAAGAATATCCTTGCCCTACCAGTCGGAATACTATTCTTTTACAGTAAGGGGTATTATTTCTTTCGTCTTCATGAAGAGAACTTCTGTTATTCCATTCTTTATCATTATGTTGGAATAACCTATCTATGCGAAGTACCGCATACATGGTGAAATTCTTCTGTTATTCCATTCTTTATTATTCTGTTGGAACATCATGTCTATTCATTTACACATGACCTGGTTCCGTTCTTTATTATTCTGTTGGAACATCCTATCTGTGCGGATTACGCATGACTTGGTTCCATTCTTTATTATTCTGTTGGAATAACCTGTCTGTGTGGTCTATCGCATGCATGGTGATTTCTTCTGTTATTCCATTCTTTATTATTCTGCTGGAATAACCTGTCTTTGTGGATTATCACATGCATGGGGAATGATCCTTTGTATTCATTCCTTATTAAGTTGTGGAAATGATCTGTCTAAGTGGATTACCGCATGGAGGACGAAAATCCATTTGCGGTTTCATATATTCTATTATACTCAGTTTGTTAAAGTTTTGGCTTCTATACTCCATGAAATTAGTGGAATATCCTTGATATTTGCGCTTCGTCTAGTATCTTTTCATGGAAATATTCTTCTGAGCATTCTTGAATTTTACACCACAAAGCAGTATCATGTTGACAATTTGGACGTTATTGAGTTCAGGATAAATTAACTTATAAATCTTTAAAATTTATTCTTGAACTTGTTTTATTGAATTGTCATCATCCTCATGTTTATAATATGTTGAAAGTCATATGTGGCCTGTAGTGCATAGATGGACTTGGTATGATTATGACCAGGGATTATTCGGTATAATCATGACCGTAATGTTACAAATAATGTGGTAAAAATCTCGATCGGTAGTAGTGCATTGATGGATGATTGTTGGCATGATCATGATCATTGATGAATACACGAATATCTTTGGCCCGTAAGTGCATGGATAATTTGTGGGCGTGATACTAATGAATATCCTTGGTCGAAAAGTCGTGGATGATGTGGATTATTTATTGTCGAGTCTCAACGATAAAAGTAATGAAAACCTTTTAAATCATAGAAGATAGTAGATTTTATTCTCTACTGACTCTTCTAATGGATTGCTTGTTCCACTGCAGTTAAACTTGATGTTTGTTATATTTTATCAGTTTAACATTGTTGAAGACTAATGATAATTTATTTTGCATTATCTTAGTCATAATATTTTTTACTGGGCTAGTTGAGCTCACCCTTTTGGTTTCATTGTTCTCTTCAGGAAATGAGAACGTAGCGGGGACTAGTCGGGGAACGGAGTGACGGTTCAGATGATAGCATTAGTAGTCCTCACTATTCTATGAAATAGTGATAAAATAAATGTATTGAGGACTTGTTTTGAGTTTGAATACTGTTTAGAAGACAATGTTGTATTAAAACTCACAGCTTATGTTTTGTCGTATTTTACACGACAGTTGTATAATTAAGTTTTTATTTGTATTTTGTACCATATATTTGTTGACTCAGAATAGGTGATGTATACCTATTTTGGGGGCGTCACAATTGGTATCAAAGCTTTGGGATATGATCCCTGGCTGAGATGTGAGACAAGAACTAGGAGGGGAGAGACGGGGAATTACTTTGCTAGTATGACCTACCTAAGTTTATTTGGTATTTAATTGGTCGGTCAGAGTATAGGAATAATATATGATATGATAACTAACCCTTGTTTTGTGGCAGTATCTGAAAATGACATCCGAAAATGTTGAGAATAGCAATGGAGTACATAAGACCGTTGAGTCTCCACATATCAATAATCAGGATAATGTGCACCAGGAAGGCGACAATCCTCATGCAAACAACAACACTGACCAAATGTGCATCAGGAAGGCGACAATCCTTATGCAATTTATGTAACATCAGGCGAGAGCGGCTCCTGTCCAAAATGTAGGTGAAAACACTAGAAACTCTCTAACGGTCACCGCTAAATAGTTCAAGGAGCTGGGACCACCGGAGTTTATTGGAGAGCCAAAACCACTTAAGGCGGAGACGTGGATAAAGCAGATCACCAAGATATTTGATGTCTTGGGATGCTCCGAGGAGCAAAGGTTCCCTTTGCCACATTTATATTATGAGGAGAGGCAGAGACATGGTGGGAATCCAGAAAGCGACTCAACCCCGCCAGACCAAGATGTCTTGGGAGAAGTTCCAAGAACTATTCAACGACAAGTACTTTCCCGAAAGTATTCGTCACATGAAAGATGTAGAGTTCATCAAGTTGGAGCCGAACAATATGACCGTGTCGCAGTACGAAGCTAAGTTTGCCGAGTTGTCCCGGTTTGCGTCTCACTTAGTTGATAATGAGGAAAGAATGACGCGAATGTTTCTAAGAGGTTTGAAACCCGAGATACGTCAATATCTAATTTCTCACAAACTGTGTTTGTATTCAGATGTTGTAAATAGGGCTCAGTTATTGGAGCGCGATAACGAGTCAACTCAACCAAGAGAAAGCAGCTGACAAAATGATAATTCTAGTGGTAGCAGTCATCAAAACGGTGATAACAAACGTGGAGGGAATCAACATGCTAGAAATGGTAACCACTTCGGTGGTAATCATGGCCAAGACAATAAGAATTGACATTTCAAGAAGAGGAGATTCAACAATGATGGAAAGACGTCAGTATCAGCACCCGTGGTTAAGGAAGGAGAACGACCACCTATCATATGCTTCAAATGCGGAGGAGAGGGACATATCAGTCCAAACTGCGCGATTCCATCCAAAACGTGTTATAATTGTGGAAGAGAAGATCACCTAGCCTGATTTTGTCGTGCACCAAAGACAAGTCCAGTTGGAACGGTGACACAAAATACCGTCCCAGACAAGTCAAAACTAGTAGTTCAAGGGAGAGCTTTTGTTGTGACCTCCCAGAAAGCAAGGAACCCAAACGAGGTCATCACGGGTAAGCTTATCATAAACTCTAGCGAAGTCTATACCTTATTTGATACCGGTTCTACCCATTCTTTTATTTCTCTTACTTGCGCTCAACGATTAATTTTGACTCCAGAGAAATTAGACTTTGACTTATCTGTGGAAACTCCGTTGGGAGAAACCTTCATTACATCCACTATTTATAAGTCTTGTTTGGTTCAAATCGGTATCCTCACATTACCTGTCGATCTTATTTCATTGAAAATACTTGCATTTGATATGATTCTAGGGATTGATTGGTTAACTACTCATCATGCAAAAATTGATTGTTTTCGTAAGGTTGTTAGCTTTCATATTCCTAACCAACCTATTATGTGAATTCAAGCAACCAAATCATTAAAATCAATCACTGTTATCTCAAGCCATAAAGCTATTTGTTTATTAAAAAACGGATGTCAAGCTTTCTTAGCTCATGTCATAGATTTAAACAAAAATACGTCAGATTTGAATGATATTTCTATTATTAATAAATTTCCTGATGTATTCCCTGAAGAACTTCCTGGCCTACCCCCAGAGCGTGAAATTGAATTTTGTATCGACCTTGAACCCGGTACAAAACCCATTTCCAAAGCCCCATATCGAATGGCTCCTATTGAACTTCAGGAGTTAAAGACCCCATTACAAGAATTGTTAGACATCGGTTTCATTAGTCCTAGTACGTCTCTTTGGGGTGCTCCTGTTCTATTCGTGAAGAAGAAAGATGGAAGTATGCGACTTTGTATTGATTATCGGGAGTTGAATCATGTCACCATCAAAAATAGGTACCCATTGCCACGTATTGATGACCTGTTCGACCAGTTGCAAGGCGCCAAATTATTTTCAAAGATTGATCTTCCTTCCGGATATCACCAATTGAAGATTAGAACCGATAACATTCCAAAGACGGCTTTTAGAACTCGGTACGGGCATTATGAATTCCTTGTCATGTCTTTTGGATTGACTAATGCTCCTGCTGCCTTCATGGATATGATGAACCAAGTATTCAAGGAATATTTGGTTCACTTTGTGGTTGTCTTTATTGATGACATCCTCATATATTCCAAAAGCCATGATGATCATGAGCAACACTTGAGGTTGATACTCCAAAAGCTTCGTGAAAAAAAGCTTTATGCCAAGTTAAGGAAATGCTAATTCGGCTCGAGGAAGTAGCATTCCTTGGGCACGTAGTATCAAGTCATGGAATATCCGTTGACCCAAGAAGATTGAAGCTATTCAAAGTGGGAGCAACCTAAATCAAAGGATGTAATAACGTAGCTTTCTCAGATTAATTTGGTTATTATCGAGATTCGTGGAAGGTTTTTTCTAATCGCTACTCCATTAACTCAAATTGACTCGTAAAGATATAAAATTCGGTTGGAGCGTTGAATGTGAGAAGAGTTTTCAAGAACTTAAGAGGAGACTCATTTCAGCACCTGTTTTGACAATACCATCTGGCTCAGAGGGATTTGTCATCTACAGTGATTCATCGGGCAAAGGGTTAGGGTGTGTTCTCATGCAACATGGGAAAGTCATAGCCTATGCCTCTCGGCAACTCAAAGAATATGAGAGGAAATATCTTACTCATGATCTAGAGTTGACAGCTGTTGTCTTTGCACTTAAATTTTGGAGGCATTACTTGTATGGGGAGAAAGTGGAGATCTTTACGGATCATAAAAGCCTCAAATATTTCTTCACGCAAAAGGAGCTCAACATGCGACAACGACGTTGGCTTGTAAGACCCCAACTTTTATGAATAAAGATGAATTTTCTATAAATATCATTTTTGAATATTATGGAATGAATTTGATATAATGTTATAGTTGTGGGAAATATTTATAAATTTTGCAAAGTACGCAAGTTGTTATATAATATTCGATTGGTCGGGAAATATTCGTTTTAACAGGGAATATTCGTACAACGGCACAATCATTGGTGGACCCCACAACGAAATTATTGTCAGATTGAGAAAACGACAAAAATACTTTATGAAAATAACGGCGGAAGTTTTACCGTTAACTGTTGAAACACCCTTGTTAAAGTATAAAGAATCTGGCGTGGTTGCATAGTAGTATAATACGGTATTAATTATTGATGATTACGTGATAAGTCACTCATTTTTGTTGGTATTATTAATGTAATAATACGTAAAATCTTTTTATATAAAAATGTAATACTTTTATAAAGTTATTCTATAAATAGAATATATTATATTCTATTATGTATAGTGTTGCATAGTGTTTTGCATAGTAAAATCTTTTTATATAAAATAGAATACTTTTGTAAAGTTATCTGCTTTATTAGACAATAATTAGAATATATTATATTTTATTATGCATAGTTCCTCTAGATATTATTTGCATAGTAAAATCTTTTATAAAGTTATTCATTTTATTAGATTATAAATAGAATATATTATATTTTATTTAAAAGATTTTGCTTTAAATATGGACCGTCAGATTAAAGTAAATCAATCTGGACCGTTCATGAGTTAGTTACTATGCGTTCATTTTTCTATAAATAGAAGCTCATTCCTTCATTATTTCTTTACGAATTCACTAAAACTCTCAGAGATAAACTATAGAGAGAAAGAAGAAAAGTATTCTACTACTTCACTACTCATATATCCAAAGACTTTTCTTCTTAAGGTAGGGATTATTATTTCTTTTGTATTCATGAAGAGAACTTCTGTTATTATTCCGTTCTTTATTATTCTTTTGGAACATCCCGCCTATGTTTTTTACGCATTGACCGGTTCCGCTTCTTTATTATTCTGTTGGAACATCACGCCTATGCTTTACGCATGACCTGGTTCCATTCTTTATTATTCGTTGGAACATCATTTTTATGATTCTGTAGGACGGGTTCCATTATTTATTATTCTATTCGTAATATCCTCGTCAAGCGTTTTTTACTGGACCGGGTTCCATTCTTTATTATTCTCGTTGGAATATCCCGCTCAGACGCTTTTACGCTTGGGACCGGTTCCGTTATTTATTATTCTCGTTGGAATAACTCGCATATGCAAAGGCCTATCGCATGCATGGTGATTTCTTTTGTTATTCCATTCTTTATTATACTCGGTTGGTTAAAACTTTGACTTCTATACTCCATGAAATTAGTGGAATATCCTCGATATTCAAGCGCTTCATCCAAAGATCTTTTCATGGAAATATTCTTTCGAGCATTCTTGAATTTTACTCTACAAAGCAGTATCATGTTGACAATTTGGACGTTATTGGTTCTTGGACAAATTAATTCTTAAACTTGTTTTATTGAATCCTTATATCATTGTCATCATCCTCATATTTATATTTTTTGAAAGTCATCTGTGGCCTGTAGTGCATAGATGGACTTGGTATGATTATGACCAGAGATTATTCGGTGTAATCATGACCATAATGTTTCAAATGATGTGGTAAAAGTCCTCATTGGCCCGTAGTGCATTGATGGATAGTTGTTGGCATGATCATGACCATTAATGAATACACAAATATTCTTGGCCCATAGTGCATGGATAATTGTGGTCGTGATACTAAAGAATATCCTTGGTCGAAAAGTAAGGGTGATTCGATGATGTGGATTATTTTTATTGTCGAGTCCCAAATGATAAAAGTGATGAAAACCTTTTAAATCATAAAAGATAGTAGATTTTATTCTCTACTTGACTCTTTTAATGGATTGCTTGTTCCATTGCGCTTAAACTTGATGTTTGTTATATTGTATCGGTTTAACATCTTTGTTTAAGGCTAATGATAATTTATTCGCATTATCTTAGTCATAATATTTCATCTTTGGGCTAGTTGAGCTCACCCTTTCTTTCATTTTCTCTTGAGAAAATGAGAATACAATTTGGGACAAGTCTGGGAACGGGAGTGATGGTCCTAGATGGTGCATTAGTAGTCCCTCACTATTCGTGAAATAGTGTGATAATAATTGTAATGAGGACTCCTTTTGAGTTTGTATACTCTCTAGTAGACAATATTTGTATTCAAACTCACAGCTTTATGTTTTGTCGTATATTATACATGACAGTTGTATTATTAAGTTGTATTTGAATTCTGTACCATGTATCTGGCGACTCAAGATGGGTGATGTATACCTAATTTTGGGGGCGTCACAGTTGGTATCAAAGCTTAGGGATATGATCCCTTGCTAAGATGTGAGACAAGTACTAGGTGGGGAGAGACGGGGAATTCTTTCGCTAGTATGACATGCCTAAGTTTATTTGGTATTTAACCTTTTATATGTTAATTAACCTTTGTTTTGTGGAAGTATCTGAAAATGAAATCCGAGAATGTTGAGAATAACAATGGAGCACAAGAGACCATTGAGTCTCCACATATCAATAATCAGGATAATGTGCATCAGGAAGGCGACAATCCTCATGCAAACAACAACACGGACCAAATGATGAATGATGGATTGTTTAGAGGCTTTATGCAATTCATGCAACATCAGGCGAGAGCGGCTCCTGTCCAAAATGTAGGTGGAAATACTGGAAACTCTCAGACGGTCACCGCTAAACAGTTCAAGGAGCTTGGACCACCGGAGTTTATTGGAGAGTCAAAACCACTTAAGGCGGAAGCATGGATAAAGCAGATCACCAAGATATTTGATGTCTTGGGATGCTCCGAGGAGCAAAAGGTTCCCTTCCCCACCTTCATGTTGTGTGAAGAGGCAAAATACTGGTGGGAATTTGTAAAACGTACCCAGCCTAACGCACTCAAGATGTCTTGGGAGAAGTTCTAAGAGCTATTCAACGACAAGTACTTTCCCGAGACTATTCGTCACATGAAAGAAGTGGAGTTTATCAAATTGGAACAAAATATGACCGTGTCGCAATACGAGGCTAAATTTGCGGAGTTATCCCGGTTTGCATCCCATTTGGTCGATAATGAGGACCGAATGACACGAATGTTTTTAAGAGGTTTGAAACTGGAGATACGTCAATATCTTATTTCTCATAAATTGTGTTTGTACTCAGATGTTGTAAATAGGGCTCAGTTATTGGAGCGCGGTAACGAGTCAACGCAACCAAGAGAAAGCAAAATTAAACAAAGATAAAAATACCGGTGGTATCACCATCAAACGTTGACAACAAATGTGGAGGGAATCAACATGCCAGAAATGGTAACCACTTCGGTGGTAATCATGGCCAAGACAGTAAAAATGAACATTTCAAGAAAAGGAGATTTAACAATGATGGAAGGACGTCAGCACCAGCACCCGTTGTTAAGGAAGGAGAATGACCACCTATCATATGCTTCAAATGCGGAGGGGAGGGACACATCAGTCCAAACTGCGCGATGCCGTCAAAAGCATGTTATAATTATGGAAGAGAAGGTCACTTAGCCCAATTTTGTCGTTCACCGAAGATAATTTCAGCCAGGATGGAGGCACCAAAAGCCATCCCAGAAAAGTCAAAGCCGGTGTTGTGACCTCCCAGAAAATAAGGAACCCGAATGAGGTCATCACGAGTAAGCTTATCATAAACTCTAGCGAAGTCTATACCTTATTTGATACCGGTTCTACCCATTCTTTTATTTCTCCTACTTGCGCTCAACGATTAAATTTGACTCGGAGAAATTAGACTTTGATTTATCTCAGTAGAAACTCCGTTGGGAGAAACCTTCATTACATCCAATCGCTTATAAGTCCGGTTTAGTTCAAATCGGCACCTCACATTACGTCGATCTTATTTCATTAAAAATACTTGCATTTGTCGTAATTCTAGGGATTGATTGGTTAACTACTCATCATACAAAAATTGATTATTTTCGTAAGGTTTTTAGCTTTCATATTCCTAACCAATCTGTTATGCGAATTCAAGCCACCAAACCATTAAAATCAATCACTGTCATCTCAAGCCATAAAGCTATTCGTTTATTGAAAAATGGATGTCAAGCTTTCTTAGCTCATGTCACGGATCTAAACAAAAATATGTCAGTTTTGAATGATATTTCTATGGTTAATGAATTTCTTGACGTATTCCCTGAAGAACTTCTTGGCCTACCCCCAGAGCGTGAAATTGAATTTTGTATCGACCTTAAACCTGGTACAAAACCTATTTCCAAAGCCCCAGATCGAATGGCTCCTATTGAACTTCAGGAGTTAAAGACCCAACTACATGAATTGTTAGACATCGGTTTCATTCGTCCTAGTACTTCTCCTTGGGGTGCTCCTGTTCTATTCGTGAAAAAGAAAGATGGGAGTATGCGACTTTGTATTGATTATCTGGAGTTGAATCATGTCACCATCAAAATAGGTACCCATTGCCACGTATTGATGACCTATTTGACTGGGTTGCAAGGAGCCAAATTCTTTTCAAAGATTGATCTTCGATTCGGATATCACCAATTAAAGATTAAAACCGATGACATTCCAAAGACGGCCGTAACTCCTGCAGACGGGCATTATGAATTCCTAGTCTTGTCCTTTGGATTGACTAATGCTCATGTTCCTTCATGGATATGATGAACCGAGTATTCAAGGAATATTTGGATCACTTTGTGGTCGTCTTTATTGATGACATCCTTATTTATTCCAAAAGCCGTGAAGATCATGAGCAACACTTGAGGCTGATACTCCAAAAGCTTCGTGAATACAAGCTTTATGCCAAGTTGAAGAATTGTGAGTTCCGGCTTGAGGAAGTAGCATTTCTTGGGCACGTGGTATCAAGTCATGGAATATCTGTTGACCCAACAAAGATTGAAGCTATTCAAAGATGGGAGCAACCTAAATCAGTGACCGAAGTACGTAGCTTTCTCGGCTTAGCTGGTTATTATCGGAGATTCGTAGAAGGGTTTTCTCGAATCGCTACTCCACTAACTCAGCTGACTCAAAAAGATACAAAGTTCGATTGGAGCGAGGAGTGTGAGAAGAGTTTTCAAGAACTCAAGAGGAGACTCATTTCAGCACCTGTTTTGACAATACCATCTGGTTCGGAGGGATTTGTCATCTCAAAGTGATGCTTAGCAAAGGGTTAGGATGTGTTCACATGCAACATGGGAAAGTCATAGCCTATGCCTCACGACAACTCAAAGAATATGAGAGGAATTATCCTACTCATGATCTAGAGTTGGCAGCTGTTGTCTTCGCACTTCAAATTTGGAGGCATTACTTGTATGGAGAGAAAGTGGAGATCTTTATGGATCATAAAAGCCTCAAATATTTCTTCACTCAAAAGGAACTCAACATGCGACAACGACGTTGGCTTGAACTGTTGAAAGATTATGATTATACCATCCAATACCATCCTGGAAAAGCGAACGTGGTAGCTGACGCATTGAGTCGAAGATCATATGCAAGTGCAAATGCGATATTGTCAACACAAAAGCCCATTTTGCGTGACTTGCAAAGGATGGAGATAGTGTTAAAGACTCCAGGGACCCATGTGGTGATGGCGAATATACGAGTAGAACCGACTTTAATTGATAAAGTTAAAACTACTCCAGCTACAGACCTGGAGCTGATGCGTATGAGGAAGAAAGTGCAAGAAGGTGCTATGCCGGAAGCAAGAATCGATGAAGAAGGAATACTTTGAGTTAACTCTAGACTTTGTGTTCCTAACGACCCTAATTTAAAGTTTAAAATCATGATGGAGGCGCACAACAAACCGTTTGCAATCCATCATGGGAGTACCAAAATGTATCGTGATCTTCGTCATACATTTTGGTGGAGTAATATGAAGAGAGAGATAACGTTGTTTATCTCAAGGTGTCTAACTTGTCAACGAGTCAAGGCAGAGCATCAAGTACCTAAAGCTCCATTGCAACCACTTGAAATTCTAGAATGGAAGTGGGAGCAGATTACCATAGATTTCGTTACTGGTCTTCCCAAGATTTCTCAAGGCATTGATGCAATTTGGGTCATTGTTGATAGATTGACCAAGTCTGCTCACTTCTTACCAATGCGAGAAACTTATACACTTGAACGTCTTGCTCGTATGTACATAAACGAGATTGTAAGACTGCATGGTATGCCAGTATCCATAGTTTCTGATCGAGACCCAAGATTCACTTCACGATTTTGGGTTAGTTTGCAAAAAGCTATGGGCATGGATTTACAATTTAGTTCGGCAAATCATCCTCAGACGGACGGACAATCAGAGAGGACTATTCAAACTCTGGAAGATTTATTAAGACTCTGTGTCCTTGACTTCAAGGGAAGTTGGGACAAGTTCTTACCGTTGGAGGAGTTTTCCTACAACAACAGTTATCAAGCAAGCATTAGCATGGCTCCATTCGAGGCATTGTATGGAAGAAAGTGTCGTTCTCCAGTATGCTGGGATGAGGTGGGTGAAACAACTTTATTGAGACCGGAGTTGGTACGTATGACTACGGAAAAGATTCAAACGATCCGAAAACGTATAAAAACCTCATAAGATCGACAAAAGAGTTATGTTGATCTTCATCGAAAGGACGTGGAATTTGATATAGGAGATCATGTGTTATTACGAGTTGCTCCGTGGAAAGGAGTTACGAGATTTGGAAAGAGAGGAAAGCTCAATCCTCGATTCATTAGCCCATTTTTAATCCTCGATCGAGTAGGAATTGTGGCCTATAGACTCACTTTACCACCAAGTATGTCCCGTGTTCATAATGTTTTTCACATATCCATGTTACGTAAATATGTGGAAGACCCGAACCGCATTATTGAGTTAGAACCGGACGAAATAGCGGAAGATTTAACGTATGAAGAGGTTCCTGTTCAAATCTTGGATAAGAAGGAATATATTCTACGCTCCAAGGTTATACCTCAAGTCAAAGTTTTATGGAGAAACCACGATGTTGAGGAAATGACCTGGCAGTTAGAATCTGAAATGAAGTCAAGGTATCCTTACCTCTTCGATATACCAGGTACGTAACCTAATTTCGAGGGCGAAATTTTATAAGAAGGGGAGGTTGTAAGACCCCAACTTTTTGAATAAAGATGAATTTTCTATAAATATTATTTATGAATATTATGGAGTGAAATTAACATAATGTTATAGTTGTGGGTAATATTTATAAATTTTGCATAGTACTCAAGTTGTTATATAATATTCGATTGGTCGTGGAATATTCGTTTTAACAGAAATATTAAATGACGACCAAGACAATCATTGGTGGACCCATAATAGAATTATTGCGGATTGAGAAAACGACAAAAATATTTTATATGAAAATAACTACGGAAGTTTTACTGTTAACTGTTGAAACACCCGGTGTTAAAAGAAATAAAGAATACGCTATGTGGTTGCATAGTAGCAACACCAGATTAATTATTGATGATTACGTGATAAGTCACTCGCTTTTGTTGGTATTATTAATGTAATAATACGTAAAATCTTTTTATATAAAATAGAATACTTTTATAAAGTTATTCTATAAATAGAATATATTATATTCTATTATGTATAGTGTTGGATAGTGTTTTGCATAGTAAAATCTTTTTATATAAAATAGAATACTTTTATAAAGTTATACATTTTATTAGACAATAATTAGAATATATTATATTTTATTATGCATAGTGTTTTGTATAAGTGCTGCATATAGTATTTGCATAGTAAAATATTTTATAAAGTTATTCATTTTATTAGATTATAAATAGAATATATTATATTTTATTTAAAAGATTTTGCTTTAAATATGGACCTCATTCGGATTAAAGTAAATCAATCTGGACCGTTCATGAGTTAGTTACTATCTGATCCATTTTTCTATAAATAAGCTCATTCCTTCATTATTTCTTTTAATTCACTAAAACTCTAGCGAGATAAACTATAGAGAGAAAGAAGAAAAGTATTCTACTACTTCACTACTCATATATCCAGTACTCTTCTTCTTAAGGTAGGGAGTATTATTTCTTTTGTATTCATGAATAGAACTTCTGTTATTATTCCGTTCTTTATTATTCTGTTGGAACATCTTGTCTATGCTTTACGCATGACCTGGTTCCGTTCTTTATTATTCTGTTGGAACATCCTGTCTATGCTTTACGCATGACCTGGTTCCGTTCTTTATTATTCTGTTGGAACATCCTGTCTATGCTTTTTACGCATGACCGGTTCCGCTTCTTTATTATTACGTTGGAACATCCCGTTTATGCTTTTTACAGGACCGGGTTCCGTTCTTTATTATTCGCTTAGGAATATCTCATGCATGCGTTTTTACTACGGACCTGGTTCCATTCTTTATTATTCTGTTAGAATATCCCGTCTGCATGCTTTTACATTTGGACGGTTTTCGTTATTTATTATTCATTGGAATAATCACTTCGTGTCTTGATCTATCGCATGCATGGTGATTTCTTTTGTTATTCCATTCTTTATTATACTCAGTTGGTTAAAACTTTGACTTCTATACTCCATGAAATTAGTGGAATATCCTTGATATTTGCGCTTCATCCAATATATTTTCATGAAAATATTCTTCTGAGCATTCTTGAATTTTACTCTACAAAGCAGTATCATGTTGACAATTTGGACGTTATTGGTTCTTGGATAAATTAATTCTTAAACTTGTTTTATTGAATCCTTATATCATTGTCATCATCCTCATATTTATATTTTTTGAAAGTCATCTGTATTCTGAAAGTGCATAGATGGACTTGGTATGATTATGACTGAGGAATTATTCGGTGTAATCATGACCGTAATGTTACAAATGATGTGGTAAAAGTCCTCATTGGCCCGTAGTGCATTGATGGACAGTTGTTGGCATGATCATGACCATTAATGAATACACAAATATTCTTGGCCCGTAGTGCATGGATAATTGTGGTCGTTGTAAAAACCCAAAACCCTAATAAGACTCGTATGTATAAATCCCATTATATAAATAAAATTTCTCTGTTCTGAATGTGTTATATGTTATTATATACTTGGTTTGTCAAAATTGACCAAATAAATTTTTATCCGAAAAACGTCGTGCTTGACACCTCGTGCATAATTTTTTTTCCATAATCGGACATTTCGGTAAAATTATTTTGACAAGTTGCTTTGTCGTGCTTACACTGACAAAATGCTTTGTCGTGCTTGTTAGGATTAGTGAGAATTTAAGTTAGTAAACCTAGGTTAACAAACCCTAAACCCTAATTAGCAAAACCCTAAACCTAGTTTATAAATTAAACCCTAATTAGCTAATCTAACCCTAACTAGCTTATGTTAACACCTAACTAGTTACTAATTAACATTACTTAACATTCCTAATCATTAGAAACAAAACCCTAATCAAGATTAGTGAAGATTTAAACCTAATTAAGCTACTAATTTGATCAACTAGCTCACAAGTAGGTTGAGAGTCACCATTTCAAGTTCCAAAACATCACATGACATGCTTCCAAACTCCCAAGCAGCAGAAGAGTCACAAATCAGATCTTTATAGAGGTAAGTAGGTGGAAAAATGACCAAAAAGCCAAGTTAATAAATTCTATAAATAGGAACCTTAGGGCTGAGCAAACTCACGAATTCTCAAAGCCTAGATACATTTATAAACCTACCATATCAAGCCTTTGTGTTAACAGCAACAAGATCAGAAGATAGAATCAAGAATTGCTCAAGTTAAGGTGCAAACCCTAGTTCATAAATTTCTCTTTGATCTTATGTTAGATTTGTTGTTTAGATGTTTAGAATTATATATTAGGATGTTAGAAAGTATGCTAGAGTGGTAGAACACGTTTTCATAACATCTAGATGCCTTAATTAAGCGTTTTATGAAATCTGAGAATTTTGAAAAAAATGGTCTGCTAGCCGAATGTCAGGGCTTTTCGATTCATGTGTGTTTATGATTTGGTTTGTTAATTAATTGGTATTTGTAGCCTGTTAGTAGGTCTTTAATCTGGAAAAGAAAACAGGTTCAGATGAACCATAGATTCCAAGATATAAGAAGTCAAAGTGGGTTGACCATTCACGGAAGTTGGTTTTTTGGGTTGCCCAGAAAGCTCAAGAACAAATTGAACCTAGCTACTTTGGATCACATTCGCTTAATTATTATCTTCTGATTGTTAATTGTTTATGTTTTTGTTATAAATTAGTACTCTGGTATACATACTACATATCTATGATCTTCAATCGAACAAACAACTCATAGGATTACCAAAATTATTGGTCAAAAGTAGTTGACCGAGCATGACCGAGTTTTCGGGGTTTTCCATAAAACTTAAGAACACGAAGAACATTTGGTAGCTGTACTTTGACCAGCATAAATAGAGACCTTAGAATTAAGATTTGTTCATGTTAATGTTATATATATGTACCCTGACATATAGGCTACATGTTACAACAAACAAAACATACATCTGATACACAGAATCAAAGTTATTCAAGCCACAAAATCGTTGACCGACCATGACCATTGTTTTGGGTTACCCGTAAACCCAAAACGATTCCGATAAAGTAACTTTGGACCTTTATAATTTCTTGTTAGATGTAGATTAAAGCCTGATTATTGCTTGAGCTTGTACTATTGTATGAGTACTACAACACCAATACTTGATCTAACCAAAAATCATTACCAAGAGATGTGAGTTATTTGATGGTCAAACTAGTCACTCGACCAAGACCAAACGGTACGCCTGTAAACTCAAGAACACCTACAACAACACTTTCATCATCTTTGAGAGCTTTAGATTTGACGGACATAAATTATTTTCTTTAAAAATAAATTATAAAATTAGAAATAATTAATAAATACATATAAAAACAGCTTTTAAAAATTATTATAAATTATTTCGATATTTCTACAAAATGTAATAATTATTTTATTTTATTTAGATATTATTTATAATTAACTTATTAATAAAGTAATTAGAAAAATTACTTTTAAACTAAATAATTATGTAAAAATATTATTATTGAAACAAAAATCATAATAAATGATTATAAATTATTTATTAATATTAAATAATGTTTTTATAAAATTTTAGTAAATATAAATTACTTATAAATAGAGATAAATGATTTAAAATTATTTAAAGGATAAATAAATATTTTAAAAAATACTTTAAACCTTCTAAAATATATTATAAGGATAATTAAATTATTTAAAAATATAACCAAATTTTATAAATAAAATTTAGTTCATTTATCGAAGGTATTAAAAGTCAAACCTACTAAATCTAACCTGACATTAAATAAATGTTTTATTTGAGTATTGTTATCAATACTAACGTGTTAGATTTATATTTTTGAACGTCATAGGTACTTATTAGCGTTCGAATAGTATAGCTTGACTGATCTACGCTCAGGCAAGTCTCATATACCCAATTTATTACTTATGCAAAATTTATCAACCTTGTTTATTCGCTGAACAAGATTCTATCTTGATATACTGTTGATATAATACACCTACATTGAATTACCTATTATTGAAAAGTTATTGCTATAGTTCCAGCATGACTAAGAAATGAATTGTTTATTCGTATGATATTATTTATTGAGAATAAACTGTTGTGTCAAACCAAATTGTTTTGGTAAGACATTCTTATACTGAAGTTGAGTATCCCGTAAGGGAGCGAAGTGTAGTCAATGAATATATTGACAGTAAATTTTAAGTGTATTTGAGCACTGTAGGTGATATGCATACTCCTAGGATGTTGAATAGGCTGATCCCCTATCTCACATCTGAATAAAATTTCTAAGTCTTTGTGACTGACAAAAATGATAAAAATTCCAGAACTAGTTGGAATTAGAAATCTAGAAATGGTAACAACTATCAGTCAAAATTTGAATTGTTATAATTCCTCAAATCCTATATTGTTATAAATATACAACTTGCTGAGCATGTCATAGCTCACCCTTGCAAATTATTCCCTTTGCAGTTTTAGATGGTAATCCTGGAATATCTGCAGTAGATAAAGGGAAGCGTCCCTACATATATTAGATTATATTCTTGTCTGTATGAATACCTTATAATAAGAACTCGTTATGAGAATTTTGCAATCGAATCATAATATTATGATATATATAACATCTTTTATTTCTGCAACCGTGTTTTCTTACATATATAGATGTAAAGTAAGATGTCTTCTATTCTAGTTGAGATCCTTGGGAACTATTTATCTGAGTGAGGGTGTTAATAGCATGGACTGTTCATGTTATTATTAATACTCTGAATTTCAGATAGATGGTTACTATCGATACGATAGTATATATTCGCATGACATAGACTATACATCTGGGTGAGGGTATTAGTAATATGGACTGTTCATGTTATTCCTGATACTCTGAATTTCGGATAGATAGACTCTAGTCACAGATATAGTTCATATATTCAAGTGAGGGTATCCAAACACAGTAATATTTCTCTTGGGAATTACCATATCATTATGGGATATTGTGAATCTTGAATCTATGGGAATTATATCAGATAGTCCCTCTATCTAATGTAATATTTTAATCAGATACCATGGCTGATAGATTTAAATGCATTATGTTAATTCTCTGTAAACACCATACCGGATACCACGGGAGTATAGGTATGGGGGTGTTACAATTTTGGTATCAAAGCTGTTAAGGCTATAGATATAAGGAAGAGTTTTCTTAGTATATAGTCTTCGAGTCCGTAAAAATTAAAAAAAAGACATATAAAATATAACATTAAAATTATTATGTTGTGTAAACCTTTATACCAATATTTATGGAGTTTTCTTTTATAGATGGCCAACTCCAATGCTGAAGAAAGTGTGATAGTAATCACTCCACCGCAAATAGAGTCTTTTATAGCTAGTGATGCAGAAGAAGAAGAATTGCTTCATAATCAACAACTTCTTGATGCTGAAGAAGAAGAAGAAGATCCAGTGGCTGGACAACTAATGAGAATAGATGAGCATGATAAGGCAATGGAATCACTACTGCAGACAACAGAATGTGAGAACAATAAGATGAAGTTTAGGGCAGATTTAGCTGATTGTATGTTAATGGATGAAAGAAGTCATAGCCATCGACTAAAAGTACAACTGCACCATGCACAAAGGGGCAGAAAGGAAATTTAGTCAAGACTTCTTAAAACATCTCTGGGAGTCCGAGATACTTTTAATGATTTGTAGCGTCGTATAGTTCGATATCCGGTAGAGGAGAAAAAGACGGCGTATCTTATCGATCGATCTGTGGTTTGTCACATGATCCAGGATTCCTTTGATGATATCAATGAATTCTAGAGAGTAGCATAGGAGGTTGGATGCTTTATATTAGTACAATAAAGAAGCATTCAAAGTTTGTATTGTGATAAGTACTGTGTAATATAGTAGTATGTTTAAAATTTGAAGTTGTGGTAAGATGGTTGGAATATATATAAAATAAGCAATATGTTTTGTTATTCAAAGTCTTATGTGAATCTTTGTTGTTGTTTTATAGAATCATGCCACCAACCAAAAGACCCCAAAGAGAAATGAATAATGAGGATAATCCTACTCAACAGTTAGTAGATATGATGTTAACAGTAATAAACAAACCTGTAAACCAAAATACATCCTTTAAAGACTTTAAATTAGTTGAACCACCTAAATTTAAAGGTACATTAGAACCTGTAGATGCACAGATTTGGATTTCTGAGATAGAAAAATTCTTCTTAGTAACCAATGTTAGTAATAACCAGAAGACAACTTTTACAACTTTTTTCTTGAAAGGTGAAGCTAATTATTGGTGGGAATCAACCAAAAGTCGAGTAGAAACTGAAATTGTTCCTTGGGATAGATTTAAAGAGTTGTTCTTTGAAAACTATTTTTTCCCAATCCCTGAAAGACCGAATGGAAATAAAAATTTTGGACTTAAAACAAAGAGATCTTACTGTAACCCAGTGTACAGCTAAGTTTAATGAACTATGCAGGATTGCTCCACATCAACTGACTACTGAACTTAGAAAGACTCGTAGGTACCAAGAAGGTTTAAAACCTCAGATTAGGAGTAATTATCAGTTCTTCAAATCAAAACTTTCTCTGAAATACTAGAGAAGGCCACTATAACTGAAAGTGAGAATGAAAATCTCGCTAAGTTTCATCAGGACAAAAAGACTCAGAGTGAGAAAGGGAAAAGTAAGATAGAACCCAGTTCAGGTGGGTTTAATAACAAGCGTAAATGGAATAAATCTTTTTCTAACAATTCAGGGAAAAAGATAGGAAATACTAATAATAATTTTAGTAATAATAATATTAAACCTTGTCCTAAGTGTAGTAAGAAACATAGAGGAGAGTGTCTTCTTAACAAATGCTTTAATTGTGGACAGTCAGGACATATCTTTCACACTGTCCTCTTCCAAAGAAAAATAAATATTTTAATTGTGGTTCAATAGACCATTTTTCTAAGAACTGTCCCACAAACCTAGGAGGAAAAGGGGTTAGAATACCAGAGAATAATCAATCGATAGTAGCTGCAGTTGGGGTTCAGAATCGACCTACCGCGAGAACATTTAATATGTCGGTGAGTGATGTTGTTGCTTCACAGGACGTGGTGACAGGGATCATCCCTATCAACACTTTAAATGCATATGTGTTATTTGATTCTGGTGCTACTTGTTCATTTGTGTCTAGAAATTTCTCTACAAACTTGAATATTCCTTGTGAAAATTTAGACAAACCATTTTGTGTAGAAATTGCTAATAATGAAAGAATTCCGGTTAAGACTATATACAGAAACTGTAGTGTGGTAATAAAAGGACATAATTTTATGGTAGATTTGATACCAATTCAGTTGGGAGAATTTGATGTAATTCTAGGAATGGATTGGTTAGTTAATCATAACGCGATGATTGATTGTCATCAAAATGTATTAACCTTTTGACCGCTTCAAGTCAAAGGTAGTGTTCAACCAGAGTTGTTCACCTAAGCAATCTCGATGTTTGACTATAGTTCAGGCAGAAAGATTACTTAAAAAGGGTTGTTTAGGATATTTGGCCTATATATTTGATACTCGCCAGGAAGGAGTAAAACTAGATCAAATACCTATAGTTAAGGAATTTCCTGATGTATTTCCAGATGATTTACCCGGTTTGCCTCCAGATAGGGAGATTGAGTTTATCATTGATCTTGCACCAGGAACGACACCAGTTTCTAAGGCACCGTACATAATGGCACCTATAGAACTGAAAGAGTTACTTATTCAATTACATGAACTCTTAGATAAAAAGTACATACAACCTAGTGTTTCACCTTGGGGCGCACCAGTGCTTTTTGTAAAGAAGAAGGATGGAACTATGAGACTATGTATAGACTATAGGGAGTTAAATAAGTTAACTATTAAGAATAAATATCCTTTGCCAAGGATTGATGATTTGTTTAACCAATTAAAGCAAGAACATTTTCAAAAATTGACCTTAGAACAAAGTTATCATCAATTAAAGGTAAGAAAGGAGGATGTGATGAAAAAAATACGTTTAGGACACCTTTATGGACATTATGAATTTATTGTAATGTCTTTTGGATTAACAAATGCAATGCAAAGATTTATGGATTTAATGAATCGAGTGTTTAAACCATGCTTGGACAAATTTGTTGTAGTGTTTATCGACGATATTCTGGTATACTCGAAAACACGGGAAGAGCATGCTGAACACTTGAGAGTTGTATTGGAGATATTATGAAAGGAACAACTTTATGCAAAGTTTTCCAAGTGTGAATTCTGGTTAAAGAGAGTTCAATTTTTAGGTCATGTAATTGACAAAGATGGAATATCTGTAGATCCAACTAAGATCAAAACGATTATGAACTGGGAACAACGAACAACTCCAAGAGAAGTACGAAGTTTTCTCGATTTAGCAGGTTATTACCGACGGTTTATAAAAGATTTTTCAAAAATAGCAACCCCATTAACCATTTTAACTCGAAAGACGGTGAAATACGTCTGGACAGATAAATGTGAGGAAAGCTTCCAAGAGTTGAAGAAGAGATCGAGCATGGCTCCAAAGTGTTATCCTTACCGGATGATACAGAGGCCTCAGTAGTATATAGTGACGCATCACATAGAGGATTAGGGTGTGTGTTGATGCAACATGGGAAAATGATAGCTTATGCATCACGACAACTCAAAGATTATGAGAAGAGGTATTCTACTCATGATTTAGAGTTAGCCGCTGTAGTTTTTGCTCTAAAAATTTGGAGACATTACTTGTACGGGGAGAAGTGCGAGATATATACAGATCATAAAAGTCTGAAATATATTTTTACACAAAAGGAATTAAATTTAAGACAGAGACGATGGTTAGAACTGATAAAGGATTTTAACTGTGAAATCTTATATCATCCCGGTAAAGCTAATGTTGTAGCTGATGCGTTAAGTAGAAAGAATCAAGAAAAATTGAATGTGTTAACCACCAATGATAGGTTAATAAAAGACTTTGAAAAGTTAAAAATTGAGGTGGAATGTCCAACTACCTCTACCCAAAAATTGTATATTTTAGGAGTTTCATCTCTGCTCGATAAAATTAGAGAGATACAGGAAAAAGATGAAGAGTGTAAGAAATACAAGTCTAATATAACTAATGACAAGTATAATAAATTTTGAATAGTTGCGGATGGAATAATAAGATATAAAAATAGAATCTAGATTCCATTAGATCAAGTTTTAAAAGATGAAATTTTGAACGAAGCACATAATTCTAAATTTGCCATACATCCTGGCAGTACTAAAATGGTCAAAGATTTAAGTCGACACTTTTGGTGGTCAAATATGAAAAGGGAAATAGTTGAATGGGTAAGTAAATGTCTCACGTGTCAAAGGGTTAAGGCAGAACATCAGAAGCCAAGTGGTTTACTTCAACCCTTACCAATTCCTGAGTGGAAGTGGGAACATATAACCATGGACTTTGTAGTGGGCCTTCCAACTACACAAAAAGGCCATAATGCCATTTGGGTAATAGTTGACCGTTTAACTAAATCCGCTCACTTTTTACCTATTAAGATTACACATAACCTGGATCACCTTGCCAAATTATATATTCATGAAATTATCTCTAGGCATGGAGTACCTGTTTCCATAGTATCAGACCGAGATCCACGTTTTACTTCAAATTTTTGGAAAAGTCTTCAGAAAAATTTAGGAACACATCTAAGATTAAGTACAGCTTATCATCCTCAAACTGATGGACAGAGTGAGAGAATAATAAGTAGGATTTTTACCTACTTATCGAGTACCAATTCATGCGAACTATGCCCATCTCAAGTACATTTTAGTCTAGTTTAGCTGCATTTCATGTAAAATTGCATTGCACGTTCTTAAAACTCCTTTTGGTGAATAAGTGCAGGAATCGGCCCGTTTTGGTGGTGATTTAGAGCATAAGGAAAACGGATGCTTGAAACGAGGTAAAAGGATGGGATATGCATGGCATGAAGGTGCATTGGTGCAAGAAAATAGATCATAACGGAGCAAGCAGCAGCAGTAGGAATATACAAACCAGGACCTGCAGGGTTTAAGCCGCGCAACCGAGCGGCAAAATAGACTTGAAGACGCGCATACCGCGATCAATCCCAAACCAGATCTTGGATGTTATCGCAAGTCTCTCATGATCATGAGATAGACAAAGATATAGAGCGGCCTTTACGCTTGAGAGCAATAGAACATATGAACCTACTGCAAGTCTCGCGGCCGCGAGATTATTATCTTCGGAAGAGCGCATTTACCGACCGTGAGATGCTCGATGTTCTTTGATGTGTTATTTTATTTCTGAATTTTTAAAGGTTGTAATTGATTTAAAACGATTCCTGACTGGTGTCAGGGGTATCATTCGACATTTTTATTAGTTGTTCACGTAACTTTACATTGTAATTAGGGTTTTTACTCTCTAGAGGGGATTCCAACGCAGAAGGAGGCTACAACTCTATTTTCTACTCCTTCTTGGGATTTCTCTACGAGAGCGGATTATTAACATTAGCTTTTGCTGGAATCTTATGAGGATTGAATATTGATGTGTATTTAGCAATTGGGTTTGATAGTTTCATCTTTCATCTTTTCAATTGTTGCTTATTGATCATGTTTAACTTTAATCCCATAATGGCTTTTGGTTCAGTCATGAACTAAACTCCATTATGGGATTCTAACGGATTTTATTATGTAGTTTGATTGCATGCTTAAGTGCTGGGTTATTTTGCATATTATATGGGATGTCTGTCATGATTGTTTTACATACATGGATGCTTGATCACCATTCGTTTCAGTATTTGTATGGAATTGACAATGAACATTCAAATATGGACTGTAATCATGATAGTATACGTATATAGGGCTGTGTTATATGGCTTTTGTATTTCGTGAACCAGATAGACATATATTGTTTCACCGTATAAGTTAAGATAAGAGCTTGAACTTAAAATCAATATAGTTGCAATTTCACATAGACATATAGTGATGTTGGTTATATTGATTATTACATAGAGTGTATCATCTGTGGATGTTGTGTAAATAGGTCTTAGTGCATTGAAAAATGTCTAATACTCTTTTAGTGCTCTTGGCTACTTTCCTATAATATGTGAACAAGTCAGGCATGATAGTGGCGATTGAATGAAATAGTCAATGAAGTTAGAATCCCATTCGTTCAAATATCAGTTATTATATCGTTTATATTATTGTAGTTGTTATTTGCGATTCAAGAATCAACCAAGTTTAATCATTAGTGTGAGCATATAAATATAGTGATTTAATTAATGAATAAGTTTAAGTTAAACAACTTTCTCTGTGGGATCAATACTTTACTTGCTCTATATTACTTGTTGACACATTTATGCTTGCATGAGTTAGAGCTCTTTTGTTAGTCGTAAAAAAGAGGCAACAAGTTTTTGGTGCCGTTGCCGGGGAATTAGCTTAATAAATTTTTGCCAACATTAATTTCAATCAAATTAGTCTTAATTTAAACATTTTATTTTATTTTATTTTATTTTAATTATCTTCTTATATTTCTCTCTTTTCAGGAACCATGGGTGATTTTTCTTATCAATGGACTTATGCAAATAGGACTCAACCAAGGGACATACGCACTGAGGGACTCAATGTATTTTCTACATTGTCAACACAAATTGCAACACTTTCAGAGAGGTTGGATATTCTTGCAGCCCAACGCACTCAAGAGATAGTAGTTAAATGTGAATACTGTGCTGGCGAGCATCCGAGTTATCAGTGTAACATCAAGGTTGGACAAGTACAGTTTGGGGGTGATTACTTCAACAACGATGTTTATCCTGATTATCAACAAGGTTAGGGGTATTACCCAGATTATGAATGGGGTTATAACTATCAAGACCAACACTACGTTCCAAGTCCAACACATCCATCGGATTTCTCATATCCACCTCCAATGCAACAAGAAGAAAATTCAAGATTGGAGGATTTATGGTTCAAATTTGTAGCATCAACTGAGGAGAAGATGATTAAGCAAGGGAGATCAATTCGGAATCTACAGAATCAAATGAATCAAATACTCGAAACCTTGAGCAATCACCCTCAAAACAATTGGTACTATGACATGGATGATGAAACTGATGGAAAGCCGAAAGTGTGCATGCCACTGGATGAACTGAAAGGAGTGGACGTTGAGGATACAACTGGGGGTTTGGAAAATGAAGAATATCATATCACCTATATTAAACCCCAAGTGCCTTCTCGACCAGAGTTAAAAAATCCAGTGAGTTTTGCACACCCATGTCCTCTAGGTAGTCACATTCAAGGAAATGAGCAGTATGATAAAGATGCCTTGTATAAACCATGGTGGGCTGAAGAAGAGAAAATAAGAGAGGAAGAGTCTGTTGTACTTTCCATACCTCAATGCAATAATTTATTCCCAATTACAACGGACGAGACACCTAGCTATGCAATGGAACTAGGGGCATCATGTATAGGAAATATGCTAGGTGGCTTCAATTCACAGACTCTCATGATGGGGAACCTACCTACACATATAGAGGTTCGAATGGATGGAGGGTTCTTGTCTTATCGTAGAGGAATCAAATAGCGGTGTCAAGAAAAGAGTCCAGCTAACGGACTATAAACTGAGCGCTAGATGGGAGGCACCCCATCCAATCTTTCTCCCTCCTTGTTTAATTTTTATTTACATTGCCAAATTTAGTAGATGTTAGATAGTGGTAAATCTTAATAATAGCTTTATTGTTTCTCCTTTCAGGTTAAATCCAATTGCTATAAGTATTCAGGATCAAACAAAAGTCAAACCAAATCAAGCGTAACAGAGTTGCAGGTGAAGCCATGGCCATGCCGATGAAGAGGCTTGAGGGCGCGCGCTTGCAAGACGAGCACCCTATTGGGATGAGATTTTTGCACATCGCAAGTCATGCGCCCACGCGAGGATCAGATAGGAGGAGCGCCATGTCATGCATGATGATACTGATTGATGTTGAGCTGTTTATTTTAATTTTATATCTCAAGCATTCGGACAGTTAGAAGCCCACACTCAGTCTCCAACTATAGAATATCTCAAACTTAGCCATCGCCTGATATACCATCGGATCATGAGGAGGCGAACAGAGATGACATTGCCACTTAGGGGAGTATTCTTTCACTTTTAATTACAATGAGGGCATTATTTATTTTAAGTTTGGGGGTATTGGGTCGTAGTGAGCAGTTGTTGCATATAGTTAGTTGCATATAGTTTGATTGCATGTTTAAGTTGCATAGTAGGGGTATTGTAGTATGAATTTTTTTTCTTTTGTCTTGTTTACTTAGTATGTGTGTAGTTGCATAACATTGCATAATCCCAGGCTTTTAGTTAGTTGAATTCTAATTGGCCAATGATGACATAGAAATTTGATAGATTTTTAAATTTAGTGGATATCTTGAGCTTAGTTATAATTTTATACAGGTTATAATTCATGCTTGTTGTTTAGATGCTACCAGGTAGCAGGACAATGTTCCTATTTGCTTGTTGGTTAAGATTAACATGTTTGTCTGCTAAGAGGAAAATGTTATTTTTCATGATAGAATTGTGTAGAAAGTGAGTAATGACTATGAAGACACTTAAACTCAAGTTTTGAGAACGCATGGGTATGCTTGCTTTATATAAAATAAAAAAAAAAAGAGAAATTTTTTTTGAATAATTACCATGGCTAGTCTTGTTTCGGGGCCTTTGTTACTTGAGTGAGTACGCCCGAGGGGATTGTCTCTACACCTAGCGCCCTAAGGTCTTAATGGTCTGGGAGTCGTTGGTTGAAAGCTCGCTAAGGGGTAGCATTGTTAGCCTAATGGAATGAGACATTGCACAGACATGGGATATATATATATATATATATATATATATAAAGTAAAATAAAATAAAAATCAATAAACACCATGGGAAAGTGCAAAAAATCGCCCAGTGAGTAAAAAATAAAGCGAATAAACCCTTTGTTGAACCTTAGCTTGTCTTGATGTGTTGGAGTAGTTGTTGTTTCATTTGTATGCATAGTTCTTGGTTTGAACCTCGGTTTTTCTTTCTTACAAAGATAACATGTGAAATCCTCACCTTTTTCAAGTTTATATGTGAACACATCACACATAATAACAAACATATATTTATAGCAGGTTAGGATTATATGATTGTATGTCATTATGCCTTTAGCTTAGTTTGATGCTTTGTTATTGAATCTTGATATTTCTATGAGGCATATCTTATTGGAATTCTTAACATGGCTGGAAATTTGGGGATTCATTGTCATAGTAGCGTAGCTTGCATACCATGTAGATTGCATTAGCATTGTTGTTGCTTGAGGACAAGCAACGGTTTAAGTTTGGGGGTATTTGATAAGTGGATTTTATATACACTTATCCGGTATCTTTTACTTGAATTAGTTGCTTATATTCATGTGTCTTAGTTACTTTTCATGCATTTTGTGTTCATTTTGTAGGTATTATGTTTGGGAGCGGTGTGAGCGATTATTGGTAAGGAAAAGCAAAGAAAATGCAAAGAAAAGGCAATCCGGACATCATTTGGGCTTTCATGTTACTTCATGTTCTTGTCTTAGAACTTGGACTATATTGTAGAGAGTCTTCGTAGCTTTCCGGAACATCTTGAATTGCTCTAATCGGAGTTCGGATGCAAGAGTTATGATCGTTGTACCAACGGATGTCAAACTTCGCTGTTTTGGTTAGCCATTTTCATAGCAGTCCCTTCCAGCTCAATTTCAGCCTTCATTTGTGCATTATTTCTCAGTACTCAAAGCATGAAAGTTGTAGAGCTTGTCGATATCTTCGATTTGATAGGTGGCAGGCCCCGTAACTCTTCCCAGATCAAACGTTATGGCCATTTTACCAGAGCACATTGCAAAGAGAAAATCACCATGGCTTGTGCATGAACTAGCTGTGGCTACTGCATGCGACTTCAGGTGTTGACCAAAGCTAACTTTTCATTAAACAGTGTAATTGAAGCGTAACGGAGAGGGGGATTAAATTAGGGCATATATATTAGACATATTCTCATCATGTAAACATTATTCCACCCCTTGGGGGCTGAAGCTATTGTCTTCTTCTCTCATTAATTTCAATAATAAAATAGAGTAGATTAGTGTAGGTATTTTCTAGAGTTGATTGGATTGGAGACTTGAAGCAATTGGAAATCATTAGAGATTCAACCTTGGCTCAAGAGAACAGATTTGCATTACAATTCTCTATCCTTATTCTCTCTTTGATTGCTTATTATATCTCATGATGTGTCTTCAATATGTGGATAATAACATTAATTCAATTATGACTTAACTTCTATTCTGAGATTGCAATGGATTCTATGGATTAGTTATTTCTGATATGTTTCATTGTTAGCCTTGTTGATTTCTATGGATTTGTCTATTAAGATTCATGCTTAATTGCTTAGTTGATTGGCCATCAATTACTGTGATAACCCATATGAACTTGAAAGACGAAGTATGGGTTTAGATCTGATCTTGATAGCTTGTGATTGTATATTCTACATTGTGATGGGATGTATGATTTGTGCTTAGGATAGACATATACCGAAGCACCACTCGTAGTCAATTGAGAACTTGGAATTAAATCCTAATTATTTGTAAATCAAATAGACATATAGTGATTTAGGTAATGTAGATGTTCATGTGTATTCTATCAATTGTGGATTATATGTGATATGGATATGGTGCATTGAAAGATGGCTATACTTTACTTTAGTGTTCTCGACTAACAAACCGGTACAATTAGTTTGGCTTAACATGAAATGTATGGATTTAAATGAATCAATAGATGAAATTGTAATCTCAGGTCTTTATTATCTAGTCTCGCTCTAGGAATAGTTAGGTTTATTTAATTTTATAGTTTAAATATCAAATATAATATCATTCGTTTAAATAAGACTGAGAGGGTTATGGGTTAATGCTTGGTGAACTTTGTTAGTTAATTCTCTGTCGGAACGATACTTTACTTACTCTTTATTACTTGTTGACCACGTATACTTGTGTGTTGTGCGTAACTAGAATTTACCCAACAAGTTTTCCAAAAACTTGTTGCCTCTTTTTTACGACTAACAAAAGAGCTCTAACTCATGCAAGCATACATGTGTCAACAAGTAATACAGAGCAAGTAAAGTATTGATACCACAGAGTAAGTTGTTTAACTTAAACTATTATTCATTAATTAAATCACTATATTTATATGCTCACACTAAAGATTAAACTTGGTTGATTCTTGAATCGCAAATAACAACTACAATAATATAAACGATATAATAAATGATATTGGAACGAATGAAATTATAACTTCATTTACTATTTCATTCAATCGCCACTATCATGCCTGACTTGTTCACATATTATAGGAAAGTAGCCAAGAGCACTAAAAGAGTATTAGCCATTTTTCAATGCACTAAGACCTACTTACACAGCATTTACAGATGATAGACTCTATGTAATCATCAATATAAACAACATCACTATATGTCTATGAGAAATTACAACTATATTGATTTTAAGTTCAAGCTCTTATCTTAACTTATACGGTGAAACAGTATATGTCTATCTGGTTCACGAAATACAAAAGCCATATAACACAACCCTATATACGTATACTATCATGATTACAGTCCATATTTGCATGTTCATTGTCAATTCCATACAAATACTGAAACGAATGGTGATCAAGCATCCATGTATATAAAACAATCATGACAGACATCCCATATAATATGCAAAACAACTTGAAGACTTAAGCATGCAATCAAACTACATAATAAAATCCGTTAGAATCCCATAATGGAGTTTAGTTCATGACTGAACCAAAAGCCATTATGGGATCAAAGTTAAACATGATCAATAAGCAACAATTGAAAAGATGAAAGATGAAACTATCAAACCCAATTCTTTGAATACACATCAATATTCAATCCTCATAAGATTCCAAAGAAAAACTAACGTTAATAATCCGCTCTCGTAGAGAAATCCCAAGAAGGAGTAGAAAATAGAGTTGTAGCCTCCTTCTGCGTTGGAATCCCCTCTAGAGAGTAAAAACCCTAATTATAATGTAAAGTTACGTGAAAAACTAATGAGAATTTCGAATCATACCCCTGACACCAGTCATGAATCGTTTTAAATCAATTACAACCTTTAAAAATTCGGAAATAAAATAACACATCACCAACATCAGGCATCGCGCGTGGCCTCGCGCTCTTCCAGCATAATAGTCTTGCAGCCGCGAGACTTGCGATGAGGTTCATATGTTAATTTGCTCTCGCTTCGGACGCTAGCGCTCCATAAGCTTATTCATGTATCGCGGTACGCAAGACTTGCAGTAGCATCCAAGATCTGGCTAGGTAATCGTGGCGGCAGGTAATGCGTCTTGAAGTCTATTTTTTTGCGCAGCGTGGCTTGAACCGAACTCGCAGGTCCTGGTTTCTATATTCCTACTGCTGCTGCTTGCTCCGTTATACTCTATTTCTTTGCACCAATGCACCTTTATGCCATGCATATCCCATCCTTTTACCTCGTTTTAAGCATCCATTTGCCTTATGCTCTAAATCACCACCAAAACAGGCCGATTCCTGCACTTATTCACCAAAAGGAGTTTTAAGAACGTGCAATGCAATTTAACATGAAATGCAGCTAAACTAGACTTAAATATACATGAGATGGGCATAGTTCGCATGAATTGGTACTCCATAAGTAGGTAAAAATCCTACTTATCAAATACCCCCAAAATTGAAGCATTGTTTTCCCTCAAGTAATGCATACTAAAGAATAATGAAAGATGCAACTACATTACTATGCACTTAATTCTCACATTGTCCCAACCATTATAGGCATTCAGTCCAATTTGCCTCAGCGAAGTTTTTTTTCTAGATTTGAGAATACAAATTCAAACAAAACTGCAGGCATAATGTCATATACGCAAATAATTCACCAATGCTATACAGATGCTGTGTGTGTGTGTGTTGTGTTCGCCCAATACTTGATTTAGGTGTAGAATGCTCATGCTATCTTGCTCAAACCAGAAAAATTATAGCATAAATCAAGACTTATGTTTATATATGCAACATGAACTAGTCCAACATCTTAAAATAAACTAAGGTTCAACAATGAGTTTATCTGCTTTATTCTACACACGAGGGCGAATTTCGCTCTTTCTCGCGGTGTTTATTGCTATTTTTCATTTCTTTTCTTTTTCTACATGACTGTGCAATGTCTTACTCCCTTAGGCACACTGCTACCCTTTAGCGAGCTTTCGACCAATGACTCCCAGACCATGAAAGACCTTAGGGCGCTAGGTGTAGAGACAATCCCCTCGGGCGTACTTACTCAAGTAGCCAGGGCCTCGAAATAAGACTAGCCATGCTATTTCTACTTCTTCTTTTTTTTTAATACATAGATACCCATGTTTTCCCAGAGTTTAAAACTCAATGTTTTATACAGTGTCACAACCACTTTTCACATATTTCTCTTTTTAACACTACATCTTTCTGTTGAGCAAAAGACACGTGATTCTTATACCTACAAGTGCTTGTGAACCCATTTGTGCAAACCGAAAGCATGTATACAACATTATGAATTTCGTTGTATAAAATGTTATAACTCAGCTCAAGTTATTCAAAATATTCATAATTCATTTAAAAATTTCACCTTCATCAATTGCTAGACAAATAGAAAAATTTGTTTTCTAAACGGCAAGGACTGTGAGGTAAGCAACATGCAACATAACATTAAACTAATCATGCAACTATATGAGTTATGTAAAACTAATCATGCAAAACTAATAATAAAAAAAACTAACTACTACCTAATACCCCCAAACTTAAAATATTCAATGTCCAAATTGAATGAAGGTAAAAGGTATGAAAACTCCCCTAGTTATCGGTGGTGCCACCCTCCTCGGGTGGTGAGTCTGGTGGTTGATATGGTGCTGTTGTTCCAAACTGAGGCCATTCTTGTGTTTTTCCTTGTTGCACAAATGCTTCGGCTAAAGCCCTTGTGAGTCCCGTCGCAAATGTGCCCAAATTGTCATACATGGCATCGACCTTACGCTCCAACCTTCAGAGCTGTCGATCGCCATAGGTGGCACACGCGTGCGTGGATGGGCCCGCCTCGTCTATTTGCGGGGGTTATTGTTCTGGAAAAATAGGATGAATGATGAATCCTAGTCCTCGTGGATGCGGTACACCACCTGCCCAGTCTTCGAACTTTTTGATCGTGGCATGAGTAATGTCCTGGCTTAGGTATTGCATCTGCTCGTTTCCCCAATTGCATGCCTGATTAGCACAAAGCATGGCTACCACGGATGCGTGTAGAATGCTCCCAACCGTTGTTCCCTGTAAATAGCGCAGCATATTCTCGTGAATGAGATGACCAATGTCGATGTATTTTACGATGATTATGCCCCATAGAAGACGTGCCCTCTTCGCTGATATTTCGTGTTGATGGGATGAAGGTAGGAGCATGGCACAGATGAACAAATTCCACGCTTTTGCATATCCATTTAGTGCTACCACTGGAAATAATCGTGGCTGTGTTGTGCCCACTTTATACGTCCATTTTGTACCCGGCACACATAGCTCTGCAATGATCAGCTCCATGTCGGTCTCTAAATGAGCGCCGGTTATCTAATTAACAGCCCCCACTGACGGTGCGTCCGTAATTTTGAAAATTGAACGAATAGCACGGGGCCTGTAATTTACCTCGTTACCCCAAACCAGAGATATTCCGCTCATAGTCACCTTGGCATTGGCATAGAATTCACGAACTATGCTCATAGGACTGGGTATTGGAGTCGCCGTCAGTCCACCCCAACCTCTCTCTCGAATCATGGCGCACAACTGACCATCCTAACTTGCCGGCTTGAATCCTCGCTCTTTGACGAATGTTTTCGCCACAATGCGGTAGTACTCTTGTTAAGATTCCAAATTAAGGAATTTTTCGTGATCTACAATGTCAGCCTCTTGACTACCCGCAGAGGATGAAAAAGACGACACGATAGATCGTGCTCACTTAGGCCCCATTTGTATTTGCTAGTAATTGCACAGATTATATGATTGGGTAAGAAGAAAAGCTTGAAATTGATAGCTCTCACTCTTGATTCTGCACTCCCACCTAGAAACCCTATCTTTATAGCACTGTTGGAGAAGTTGAAGAGAGATGGACTTTGAATGAGGAGAGAATCGTGGTTGATTGATTGTGAGATGTACGGCACGAAATTGTAACTGATGAAGAGATAGCGATGTGAGTTATGAAAAGGGAGAGAATTTTGCTTCTATTGATATCCCAAATGAGAGTCCAAATGGTCCCTAACTCTATTTTAAATTAGCCAAATCTGTCTTAACTTGGGTGTCGTCGCATGCCATGAAGCTTGTTGATTTATTTGGGCACCTTGGGCGCGAGACTTGCAGAAACATTGGGTGGATTTCTTATTGACGCTTGGTCAGATTTTTTTTTCTTCTGGTCGTGTGCACATGAAGTTTTGCAGATTGTTAACCATATTGGCTTGACGCGCGGGCGTGCGATTTTCATAGACTTGTGCCTTGCATGATCGTGTGATGTTTCTTTCCATTCTCACGGTCGTTGATGTTATCCAGTGATGGTTCCTGCATAGATATTAATGAACCATGTTAAGGCATGACTTAGTGATTTCATATTACTAAAAGCATGCAAGCATTCTCATAGCCATTCTTGTGATAATATTACGCATGAATAATGGTATCCAATTAAAAAGGAGTTTGATATAACTACTGAAATAACTCAAAATGAAATAAAAAAAACTAAGCGAGGTCGAGAATAATAATGGGTTGCCTCCCATTCAGCGCTAAGGTATAGTCGATTAGCTTGACTGTCTCTGACTTTATTTCACCATTGGAATTGTGGTGCTTTCCTTCGAATCTGCATTTTTACCCATTGCATATATCAAATGTTTATAATCCCTGGGTTTCTGTACTTCATCGTGTAGGCACCCATCCACCATGTCAACTAGAAAGCACTCTTCCTCATCCGTTGGTAAACTGATGGCTTTAAAAATGTTGAAAGTAATCTCTTGATCCTGGGCACGCATAGTAAGTTCACCTTTCTGCACATCTATTGATGCTCTGCCTGTGGCCAAAAAGGGCCTTCCCAATATTATTGGTATGCTTTTGTCCTCCTCGTAGTCTAAAATGATGAAATCAGCTGAGAAAATAAACTTGTCCACCTTAACCAACACATCTTCAACAAGTCCCCGTGGTTATGTGATGGATCTGTCCGTTAACTGCAATGCAATGTTTGTGGGTTTTGGATCCGGTAATCCCAACTGATTAAACACTGACAAGGGCATCAAATTTATGCTTGCCCCAAGATCACATAAACACTTACTGAAGTTTAACTTTCCTCTGGTACATGGAATTATGAAACTGCCTGGATCTTTCAGCTTTGGAGGTAATTTACATTTGAAGCTTTCGTGACCGCATTCCTCTGTCAAGGCTACTGTCTCAAAATCATCTAATCTCCTCTTCCTTGACAAGATACCCTTCATAAACTTGGCGTAGCTGGGCATTTGTTCCAATGCCTCGGCAAAGGGTATGTTGATCTGCAGATTTTTGAACACCTCCAAGAATTTGCTGAACTGTTTATCTTCTCTTTTCCTCATTAATCTCTGCGGATACGGAACCTGAATGTGCATTGGTGGTACTAGATTCTTAACTGTCTCCTCTGAGCCTGCTTTGTCTTTCTCTTCCTGTCGATCCTAAGATTTTTCCAACTTTTCCTGCTCATTACCTGGTTCCTCTACCTCGCGCGGCCGCGCGCTCTCCTCAGTACACTCTCGCGCGGACGCGCGACTTACAGTAGCTGACAAGTCTTTCATAGATCTCAATGTAATCGCTTGGCATTCTTCCTTTCCTTCTCTTCTTGGATTCGTCTCCGTGTTACTTGGCAATGACCCCTGGGGCCTGTTAGTAAGCATGTTTGCCATCTGCCCCATTAGAGTTTCCAGGTTCATTATAGCCATTGCTTGGCTCTTGATCATAACTTCTGTGTTTGCCATGTATTTCATCATCATCTCCTCCACTTCTAATTTCTTTTCTTGCTGAGGTGCAGCTAGAGTGTGATTCTGCTGTTGTTGTTGAGAAAATCCTGGCGGAAAGGGTGGTCTAGGATTAAATTGCGGCTGCGCCGGCTATGCCTGAAATTGATTGTTTGGTTGAAACTGAGCTTGTTGATTCCCTTGATTATTCGACCAACTAAAATTTGGATGATTTCTGTTGTTGGGGTGGTATGTGTTCTGAAATTGGCCTTGATCTTTTCTGTAGTTGCTCACATACTGTACTGATTCTGAGCTGATAGCATATTGTCAGTCAAGTGTGACCCCGCACAAATCTCACATATGTAGGCAACCGTCTTTACCTTTCCTTCAGCCAAAGTATCTATCTTCTTTGCCATAGCTACCATCTGTGCTGATAGCTGAGTAATGGCATCAACTTCCAACACACCCGCAACTTTGGTTTGTGGCATTCGGGATGTAGGATTCTGAAAATCATTTGATGCCATTGTCTCGATAAGATCATAGGCTTCCTCATAGTTCTTTGCCCATAATGCACCTCCTGCAGCTGCATCAACAATCGATCTCGACTGCCATCCCAATCCATTATAGAACGTGTTAATTACCATCCAATCTGGCATACCGTGATGTGGGCACTTTCTCAGCATTTCTTTGTATCTCTCCCATGCTTCATGTAATGACTCGCCCTGTTGTTGCTCAAATTGAGAGATAGATGTCCTCATCTTTGCAGTTTTAGCCATTGGGAAGAATTTAGCTAATAATTTATGTGCTAAATCCTCCCATGTAGTTATAGATCCTACTAGTAAAGAATGAAGCCAACTTTTTGCTTTATCCCTCAATGAAAATGGGAACAACCTTAGTCGAATAGCATCCTCCGTCACACCGTTGTATCTGAATGTATCACAAATTTCAATGAAACTCAATAGATGTTTATTCGGATCATCCGTAACAGCACCCCCAAACTGAACTGTGTTCTGCACCATTTGAATAGTGCCAGTCTTGATCTCGAAAGTATTGGCTGTTATCGCTGGTCTAACTATGCTAGACTGTAGTCGGTTGATATTGGGCAAGGAATACTCTTTCAAAGCCCTATGCTCCTCTCTTTGATCTTCTCCTTGTGCCTCGGCTGCCATGTTAGCTGTCGTGTTTTCCAACTGTTCTTGTAAATTTCTACACACACCCGCTTTCCAACCTCTCCCGTTTATATTATCCTGAACAGGTATTAAATCGGGGTTGGTTGACCGTGTGCGCATAAAAATTTATCCAAATTCCTGAAACAAAAACAAAAACTGAAATGAGATAAGACTAGAATTGTCTAAGCCATACAATATAGCTTAAAACTAATGATAATAATACTAAATTAAACACCTTTCCCCGGCAACGGCGCCAAAAACTTGTTGGGTAAATTCTAGTTACGCACAACACGCAAGTATACGTGGTCAACAAGTAATAAAGAGTAAGTAAAGTATCGTTCCCACGGAGAATTAACTAAAAAAGTTCACCAAGCATTAACCCATAACCCTCTCAGTCTTATTTAAACGAATGATATTATATTTGATATTTAAACTATTAAATTAAATAAACCTAACTATTCCTAGAGCGAAATTAGATAATAAAGACCTGAGATTACAATTTCATCTATTGATTCATTTAAATCCATACATTTCATGTTAAGCCAAACTAACTGTACCGGTTTGTTAGTCGAGAACACTAAAGTAAAGTATAGACATCTTTCAATGCACCATACCCATATCACATATAATCCACAATTGATTTCTACACATGAACACCCACATTACCTAAATCACTATATGTCTATGTGATTTACAAATAATTAGGGTTTAATTCCAAGTTCTCAATTGACTACAAGTGGTGTTTCGGTATATGTCTATCCTAAGCACAAATCATACATCCCATCACAACGTAGAATATACAATCACAAGCTATTAAGATCATATCTAAACCCATACTTCGTCTTTCAATTTCATATGGGTTATCACAGTAATTGATGGCAAATCATCTAAGCAATTAAGCATGAATCTTAATAGACAAATCCATAGAAATCAATAAGGCTAACAATGAAATATATCAGAAATAACTAATCCATAGAATCCATTGCAATCTCAGAATAGAAGTTAAGTCATAATTGAATTAATGCTATTATCCACATATTGAAGACACATCATGAGATACAATAAGCAATCAAAGGGAGAATAAGGATAGAGAATTGTAGTGCAAATCTGTTCTCTTGAGCCAAGGTTGAATCTCTAATGATTTCCAATTGCTTCAAGTCTCCAATCCAATCAACTCTAGAAAATACCTACACTAATCTACTCTATTCTATTATTGAAATTAAAGAGAGAAGAAGACAATAGCTTCAGCCCCCAAGGGGTGGAATAATGTTTACATGATGAGAATATGTCTAATATATATGCCCTAATTGATCCCCCCCTCCTAAAATTACGCTTCAATTGCCTTTGTTTAATGAAAAGTCACTTTGGTCAACACCGAAGTCGCTTTACCGCACAAGAATTGGCCTAAAATGGCGTACACCAGCACAAGTGAAAATCGCGTCTTTTTGCTCTTGCGAAGTCTTATGCCCGTAGCGCTAGTTCGCAAGGCGCGCATGTGTGATTTTTCTGTTGTAGTGTGCTCTGGTAAAATGGCCATAACGTTTGATCCGGGAAGAGTTACGGGGCCGGCCACATATCAAATCGAAGATATCGACGAGCTCTACATCTTTCATTCATTGAGTACTGAGAAATAATGCACGGATGAAGGCTGAAAGTTAGCTGGAAGGGACTGCTATGAAAATGGCTAACCAAAACAGAGTAGTTTGACGTCCGTTGGTACAACGATCATAACTCTTGCATCCGAACTCCGATTAGAGCGATTCAAGATGTTCCGGAAAGCTACAAAGACACTTTACAATGTTGTCCAAGTTCCAAGCCAAGAACATGAAGTAACATGAAAGCCCAAATGATGTCCAGATTGCCTTTTCTTTGTATTTTCTTTGTTTTTTCTTACCAATAATCGCTCACACCGCTCCCAAACATAATACCTACAAAATGAACACAAAATGTATGAAAAGTGACTAAGACACATGAATATAAGCAACTAATTCAAGTAAAAGATACCGGATAAGTGTATATAAAATCCATTTATCAGAGAACTATACAAACATTAGAGGATATGTTGAGAACATGTGTCATAGACTTCAAAAGAAGGTTGGGAAGACCAGTTACCTTTAGTCGAATTCGCCTACAACAATAGTTATCATGATAGCATAGGTATGCCACCCTATGAAGCCTTATATGGAAGAAAATGTAGAACGCCTTTATGTTGGGATGAAGTCGGGGGAAAGACAAATGTTAGGACTCGAAATAATTCAACAACCCATTTGAAACTATCGAGAATCATCGTCAACGATTGCAAGCATCTCAAGATCGACAAAGAAAATACATACGATCCACATAAATCAACAACGAAACTTTAGCGTAGGAAGTCACGTATTCTTAAAAGTATCTCCTTGGAAAGGCAAGATACGCTTTGGCAAGAAAGGAAAATTAAGTCTGAGATTTATTGGACCTTTTGAAATTTTGAGAAGAATTGGTGAAGTTGCTTATGAAATAGCACTACCACCTGAGTTAAACCATATTCATAATGTGTTTCATGTGTCCGTTTTACGACCATACAAACCTGATTATAAACACGTTATAAATTATGAACCTATCCAAATCGAGGAAGATCTTTCTTATTAGAAGAACTTGTGTAGATCGTCGACCGTAAAGAGAAAGTCCTCCGTAATAAAGTGATAGCATCGGTTAAAGTAATATGGAGAAATCAGAATGTTGAAGAAGCTACATGGGAGCTTGAAGATAAAATGCGCTAGAATTATCCTCAATTATTTACTTTGACATGTACTGTAATTTCGAGGACGAAATTCTTATTAGTGGAGGTGAATGTAAAAACCCAAAACCCTAATAAGACTCGTATGTATAAATCCCGTTATATAAAAAACATTTCTCTGTTCTGAATGTGTTATGTGTTATTATATACTTGGTTTGACAAAATTGACCAAATAAATTTTTATCCAAAAAACGTCGTGCTTGACACCTCGTGCTTAAATTTTTTTTCCATAATCGGACTTTTCGGTAAAATTATTTTGACAAGTTGCTTTGTCATGCTTACACTGACAAAACGCTTTGTCGTGCTTGTTAGGATTAGTGAGAATTTAAGTTAGCAAACCTAGGTTAACAAACCCTAAACCCTAATTAGCAAAACCTTAGCCTAGTTTATAAATTAAACCCTAATTAGCTAATCTAACCCTAACTAGCTTATGTTAACACCTAATCATGGTTAGTAAACTTCTATTAGGTACTAATTAACATTACTTAACATTCCTAATCATTAGAAACAAAACCCTAATCAAGATTAGTGAAGATTTAAACCTAATTAAGCTACTAATTTGATCAACTAGCTCACAAGTAGGTTGAGAGTCACCATTTCAAGTTCCAAAACATCACATGACATGCTTCCAAACTCCCAAGCAGCAGAAGAGTCACAAATCAGATCTTTATAGAGGCAAGTAGGTGGAAAAATGACCAAAAAGCCAAGTTGAAGAATTCTATAAATAGGAACTTAGGGCTGAGCAAACTCACGAATTCTCAAAGCCTAGATACACTTATAAACCTACCATATCAAGCCTGGGTGTTAACAGCAACAAGATCAGAAGATAGAATCAAGAATTGTTCAAGTTAAGGTGCAAACCCTAGTTCATAAATTTCTCTTTGATCTTATGTTAGATTTGTTGTTTAGATGTTTAGAATTATATATTAGGATGTTAGAAAGTATGCTAGAGTGGTAGAACACGTTTTCATAACATCTAGATGCCTTAATTAAGCGTTTTATGAAATCTGGGAATTTTGAAAAAAATGGTCTGACAGCTGAATGTCAGGGCTTTTCGATTCATGTGTGTTTATGATTTGGTCTGTTAATTAATTGGTATTTGTAGCCTGTTAGTAGGTCTTTAATCTGGAAAAGAAAATAGGTTCAGATGAACCATAGATTCCAAGATATAAGCAGTCAAAGTGGGTTGACCGTTCACGGAAGTTGGTTTTCTGGGTTGCCCAGAAAGCTCAAGAACAGTTGAACCGGCTACTTTGACCGACCTGTTTAATCATCTTCTGATTGTTAATTGTTTATGTTTTTATTATAAATTAGTACTCTAGTATACATACTACATATCTATGATCTTTAATTGAACAAACAACTCATAGGATTACCGAAATTATTGGTCAAAAGTAGTGGCCGAAGCATACCGAAGTTTTCGGGGTTTTCCATAAAAGCAAGAAGAACACGAAGAAACAGGTTGGTAGTCATGTACTTTGACCAAAGATAAATAGAGACCTTAGAATTAAGATTTGTTCATGTTAATGTTATATATATGTACCTACGACATATAGACTACATGTTACAACAAACAAAACATACATCTAATACACAGAATCAAAGTTATTCAAGCCACAAAACCGTTATTGATTACATGACCATCGCTCGGGTTACCCGAAACCCAAGAACAAACCGACAAGAATAACTTTGGACCTTTATAATTTCTTGTTAGATGTAGATTAAAGCTTGATTATTGCTTGAGCTTGTACTATTGTATGAGTACTACAACACCAATACTTGATCTAACCAAAAATCATTACCGATGCTTGAGTTATTTGATGGTCAAACTATTCACTCGACCACGACCAACCATTTGCCTTGAAACTCAAGAACACCTATAAATGACACTTTACATCCTTTGTAGAGCTTTAACGACAGACGTAAATTATTTTCTTTAAAAATAAATTATAAAATTAGAAATAATTAATAAATACATATAAAAATAGTTTTAAAAATTATTATAAATTATTTCGATATTTCTACAAAAATGTAATAATTATTTTATTTTATTTAGATATTATTTATAATTAACTTATTAATAAAGTAATTAGAATTATTACTTTTAAATACTAAATAATTATGTAAAAATATTATTATTGAAATAAAAATCATAATAAATGATTATGAATTATTTAATAATATTAAATAATGTTTTTTAAAATTTTAGTAAATATAAATTACTTATAAATAGAGATAAATGATTTAAAAATCATTTAAAGGATAAATAAATATTTTAAAAATACTTTAAACCTTCTAAAATATATTATAAGGATAATTAAATTATTTAAAAATATAACCAAATTTTTTTTATAAATAAAATTTAGTTTATTTATCAAAGGTATTAAAAGCCAAACCCTATTAAATCTAACCCGATATTAAATAAATGTTTTATTTGAGTATTGTTATCAATACTAACGTGTTAGATTTATATTTTTGAACGTCATAGGTACTTATTATCGTTCAAATAGTATAGCTTGACTGATCTACGCTCAGGCAAGTCTCATATACCCAATTTATTACTTATGCAAAATTTATCAATCCTGTTTATTCGCTGAACAAGATTCTATCTTGATATACTGTTGATATAATACACCTACATTGAATTACCTATTATTGAAAAGTTATTGTTATAGTTCCAGCATGACTAAGAAATGAATTGTTTATTCATATGATATTGTTTATTGAGTATAAACTGTTGTGTCAAACCAAATTGTTTTGGTAAGACAATCTTATACTGAAGTTGAGTATCCCGTAAGGGAGCGAAGTGTAGTCAATGAATATATTGACAGTAAATTGTAATTGTATTTGAGCACTGTAGGTGATATGCGAGACTCTAGGATGTTGAATAAGTTTGATCCCCTATCTCACATCTGAATAAAATTTCTAAGTCTTTGTGACTGACAAAAATGATAAAAATTCCAGAACTAGTTGGAATTAGAAATCCAGAAATGGTAACAACTATCAGTCAAAATTTGAATTGTTATAATTCTTCAAATCCTATATTGTTATAAATATACAACTTGCTGAGCATGTCATAGCTCACCCTTGCAAATTATTCCATTTGCAGTTTTAGATGGTAATCCTGGAACATCTGGAGTAGATAAAGGGAAGCATCCCTACATATATTAGATTATATTCTGGTCTGTATGAATACCTTGTAATAAGAACTCATTATGAGAATTTTGTAATCGAATCATAATATTATGATATATATAACATCTTTTATTTCCGCAACCGTGTTTTCTTACATATATAAATGTAGAGTAAGATGTCTTCTATTCTAGTTGAGATCCTTGGGAACTATTTATCTGAGTGAGGGTGTTAATAGCTTGGACTGTTCATGTTGTTATTAATACTCTGAATTTCAGATAGATGGTTACTATCGATACGATAGTATATATTCTCATGAGATAGACTATACATTTGGGTGAGGGTATTAGTAATATGGACTATTCATGTTATTACTGATACTCTGAATTTCGGATAGATAGACTCTAGTCACATATACAGTTCATATATTCAAGTGAGGGTATCCAAACACAGTAATATTTCTCTTGGGAATTACCATCTGTTATGGGATACTGTGAATCTTGAATCTATGGGAATTATATCTGATAGTCCCTCTATCTAATGTAATATTTTAATCAGATACCATGGGTGTATAGATTTAAATGCATTATGTTAATTCTCTGTAATCACCATACCGAATACCACGGGAGTATAGGTATGGGGGTGTTACAGTCGTGATACTAAAGAATATCCTTGGCCGTAGTGCAGGGGTGATTTGATGATGTGGATTATTTATTAAGCTGAGTCCCAGCGATAAAAGTGATGAAAAACCTTTTAAATCATAAAAGATAGTAGATTTTATTCTCTACTTGACTCTTTTAATGGATTGCTTGTTCAGCTGCAGTTAAACTTGATGTTTGTTATATTGTATCAGTTTAACAATATTTAAGGCTAGTGATAATTTAATCTGCATTATCTTAGTCATAATATTTCTTACTGGGCTAGTTGAGCTCACCCTTTCTTTCACTGTTCTCTTCAAGAAATGAGAATATAGGTGGGACGAGTCGGGGAACGGAGTGATGGTCCTAGATGGTGCATTAGTAGTCCTCACTATTTTGTGAAATAGTGTGATAATAATTGTAATGAGGACTCCTTTTGAGTTTGTATACTTTCTAGTAGACAATATTTTTATTCAAACTCACAGTTTATGTTTTGTCATATTGTACACGACAATTGTATTATTAAGTTGTATTTTGAATTTTGTACAATGTATCCGGCGACTCAAGATGGGTGATGTATACCTAATTTTAGGGGCGTCACACCCGGTGTTAAAAGTACAGTAATACGCGTGGTTGCATAGTAGCACACAGTATTGATTATTGATGCTTACGTGAGAAGTCACTCAGTTTTGTCCAATTATTGCTACATTAATTGCTGCGTATTATCTGACGTTATTTGATTCAATTATTGTCAATATTTTATATATTATTAAATCAATAATTGAGATGACAAAGTTATTAATATTATTATTTGCAATATTAACGATGTCTAGAAGTTCTGTCAAGGAGAGGTTTGGTCACCTAATTGCGCGTCAATGGGGAGAAATCCTTATTGCAAAGCCCCCTCTTTCCTGGGAACGACCTGGTCGATTAATATTGTGAATTATAATAATTATGATAAATTTTGTTTTATTAGTATTATTAATGTAATAAAACAGAAAAGATTTTTATATAAAACAGAATACTTTTATAAAGTTATCTGTTTTATTAGACTATAAATAGAATATATTATATTCTATTATGCATAGTATTTTGCATAGTAAAATCTTTTTTATATAAAATGAATACTTTTATAAAGTTATTTGTTTTATTAAACTATAAATAGAATATATTATATTTTATTATGCATAGTGTTGCATTGTGCCTGCATAGTGTTTTTCATAGTAAAATCTTTTTATAAAAAATATAATACTTTTATAAATTTATTTGTTTGATTAGATTTTAAATAATATATATATATATATATATATATAAAATATATTATATTTTATTGCATAGTATCCTTTCAATTCTCCTATAAATAGGATGCTTAGTTAGAATTGAAAATCACACCAGAAATTCAGAGAATTCTTCTTCTATAATCTTGAACATATTTCTTTAGAGTTTTCAGAAGCTTTGAGCATAGAAAAATAGTATAAGTTTTCTTCAAGAATATCCTCGCCCTACCAGTCGGAATACTCTTCTTTTACGGTAAAGGGTATTATTTCTTTCGTCTTCATAAAGAGAACTTATGTTATTTCATTCATTATCATTATGTTGGAATAACCTGTCTATGCAAAGTATCGCATAGATGGTGAAATTCTTCTGTTATTCCATTCTTTATTATTCTGTTGGAACATCATGTCTGTGCGTTTACGCATGACCTGGTTCCGTTTTTTATTATTACGTTGGAACATCCATGCATGCGGTTTACGCATGACACGGTTCTCATTTTTATTATTATTCATTGGAACATCATGTGCGCATGCGGATTACGCATGACCTAGTTCCATTCTTTATTATTCTGTTGGAATAACCTGTCTGTGTGGTCTATCGCATGCATGGTGAGTTCTTCTGTTATTCCATTCTTTATTATTTTGTTGGAATAACCTGTATGTGCTGTCTATCGCATGCATGGTGAGTTCTTCTATTATTCAATTCTTTATTATTGTGTTGGAATAAACTGTCTATGTGGATTATCACATTCATGGTGAATGATCCTTTGTATTCATTCATTATTAAATTGTGGAAATGATATGTCTAAGTGGATTACCGCATGGCGGACAAAAATCCATTTGCGGTTTCATTTATTCTATTATACTCAGTTGGTTATACTCCATGAAATTAATGGAATATCCTTGATATTTGCACTTCATCCAGTATCTTTTCATGGAAATATTCTTCTGAGCATTCTTGAATTTTACTCCACAAAGAAGTATCATGTTGACAATTTGGACGTTATTGAGTTTAGGATAAATTAACTTATAAATCTTTAAAATTTATTTTTGAGCATGTTTTATTGAATTGCCATCATCCTCATGTTTATAATATGTTGAAAGTCATTTGTGGCCTGTAGTGCATAGATGGACTTGGTATGATTATGACCAGGGATTATTCGGTATAATCATGACCGCAATGTTACAAATGATGTAGTAAAAGTCCTCATTGGCCGTAGTGCATTGATGGATAGTTGTTGGCATGATCATGACCATTGATGAATACACGAATATCCTTAGCCCGTAGTGCATGGATAATTTGTTGTCGTGATACTAATGAATATCCTTAGCCGTAGTGCAGGGATGATGTGGATTATTTATTAAGCTGAGTCTCAGCGATAAAAGTAATGGAAAAAACTTTTAAATCATAGAAGATAGTAGATTTTATTCTCTATTTGACTCTTCTAATGGATTGCTTGTTCCGCTGCAGTTAAACTTGATGTTTGTAATATTTTATCAGTTTAACAGTGTTGAAGACTAATGATAATTTATTCTGCATTATCTTATTCATAATATTTCTTACTGGGCTAGTTGAGCTCACCCTTGTGATTTCATTGTTCTCTTCAGGAAATGAGAATGTAGCGGGGACTAGTCGGGAACAGAGTGATTTTGATTTAGGATGATAACATTAGTAGTCCTCACTATTCTATGAAATAGTGTGAAAATAAATGTATTGAGGACTTATGTTGAGTTTGAATCTTTGTTTAGAAGACAATGTTGTATTAAAACTCACAGCTTATGTTTTGTCGTATTTTACACGACAGTTGTATAATTAAGTTTTTATTTGTATTTTGTACAATGTATTTGACGACTCAGAATAGGTGATGTATACCTATTTTGGGGGCGTCAAATGTTATGATTTGTGTATAAGTTAAGGTTACTCGAACTTGGGGATAGTGTGTAAAGTTTAATGTATAACAATTTATGTTTATATCTTCCGCAATAGTAATAGAAATAGAATTTGATTGTACCAGATCCGCGGTGATTTGGGACCCGAATCTGGGGACCTCACATCTACACCCGCCGAGGCGAGTCAAGCTGAAAGAAAGTGGATCCATCGAATGGCTATGAAATTCTACCTGAGCGGAGACGCACTCTACAAAAGAGATGCGGGATTAGGCCATCTCAGAGGCCTAGACAAGGATCAAGCTCATAGGCTCATGGATGAAATTAATGGTGGAGTATGCGGCCCACACATGAGAGACCCTCTACTTGTCAAGAAAATCTTATGAACATGGCATTACTGGCTCCCTCTCAAGGCTGACTATGATGATCACGTCAAGAGATGTTACCAATGCCAAATTAATGGGATTGCTATCCACGCCCCTCCAAGGGAGCTCTACAGTATGAGCTCACCCTGGCCCTTTTCAATGTTGGGAATGGATGTGATCGGGCCATCGAGCCCAAAGACAACAATAGTCATCGGTTTATCTTCACCATGATTTACTACTTCACCAAGTGGGTAGAAGCATCCTCTTCCCCCAGGGTTAGTAAATAGGTGATAATTAGTTTCATAAGAAACAATGTCATTTGTCGATATGGAAAACCAATGGTGATTGTGTCAAACAATGCCAAAAACCTCAACAACCAAATGATGGAGGAGTTATGCAATAAATTCCACATCAAACATCTCAACTCCGTCTTCTATCATCCAAAGATGAATGATGTTGTTGAAGCGGCTAGTAAGAATATCAAAAAGATCATGCAAAAGATGTCTACCAATCTTAAATGGTCTGACTTGTTGCCTCTGACTCTATTAGCCTACAGAACGTCAATGCGCACTTCCACTGGGGCAACCCCTATTCATTAACCTATGGAGCAGAAGCAGTGCTTGTAAGACCCCGAATTTTATGAAATAATAGTATTCAATTTTTTTATTTAGTAAATAGTTAAATTGATAAAAGTTTAAAGTTATGGGTGAAATGTGAAAATTTTACAAAATAAACAAGTTGTTATAAAATATTCATTATTGTCGGGGAATAGTCGTTTGGTCGTGGAATATTCTTGTTATCAGGGAATATTCGTACGACGGCGCAACCATTTGTGGGCCCCATAACAGAATAATCGTCGGATGAAGAAAATGACAAATATGAGTTTTTATAAATAACGACGTAGTTGTTACCGTTAACACTGTTGGAATACCCGATGGTTAAAATATAGTAATACGCGTGGATGCACAGTAGCACACGGTATTGCACAATATTTTTGAATTATTGATTTTTACGTAAGAAGACACTACTCAACAATTGTTACAGTAATTATTGTTCAATTGTTTTTTTTATTTAGTCAATAATTGCTACATTGATATTTTTGTTGTTTCAATAATTGTCACTGCACTTTCATTATCAGATCAATAATTCATATTATTTGAATAATATTGTTAGATAACATTATTGGCAATGTCTAAGGAAGTTTTGTCTAGGAAAGGGGTTTGGTCATCTAATTGCGCGCCAGTAAGGAGAAATCCTTATCGGAAAGCCCCCTTTCACAGGAGCGATTGGTTGTCATAATTGTGATTCTGTAATATTATTTGTGAATAATTAATTATTGATTTATATGATAAGGAAATATTTATTCTATGTGGATGGATAGGGAAATATTTATTTTGTGTGGAGATAAATGAAGGACTTAATGCTGAGGTGTTTTATCAGTATTTTGTCGGAATAGAGGAATTCTTATTAAAGTGTCAATTATTGAAAATTGATATTTTATCTTTTCTGATAAAATAATTCATTCAAATATATTATTATATTACATTATAAATGCATAATGTGATAATATAATAATATAATAATGATGATATTTTTGCAATAAATTCACGGTGCATGAATCAAATGAGAGAAATCTAGAAATCAAAAGAACAAAATATGGGATTTTCAAAAAAAATTAGTTTATTACTTGATTTTGTAAAATCCATAACTCTTAATGTATAATGAGTTAGGAGATGAGCCATATATCAAAAGAAAGCCCTGGAAGTAAGCTAATCGTAGAAATTTGAATCACCCAAATATTCCTTGTGGATTTTTCGTGGTGACTGTTTGAGTGAAACTGGTACGAGGGACATATAGTCCGAAAATCAAATCAGTGTTCTTGAAGCTCTATTATATGACTTATAATTTTAATTTGACCATTGGATCGTTGTGATTTTTGGATATGTTATACATATATAAGTTTAGTATATGTCCACAAATTTTGAACCGTTAAAAATTAACGTATGATTTGTTATGAATTTTAAGAGGTGTTGAAAATATTCTATATGTGGATTTCGGTAATTTTTCGTTTGGAATTTGGAAAACCTTAAACTTACAAAGTTGTTGAGAATTTAATTTCCTTTGGAATGGACATAAAATTCTTATTTTTCTGATAAAATGACTATTTATTATGAATTATTGAAGTTTTGAAAATAAATGTTTTTATTAAAAATATGGTGGGCCCCACTTTTGGTTGGTGAGAAATGAAATGTGCTAGAATTTTTTTTCAAAAGTGGTGGGCGTGAAAGTAACAGGTAAAACCATTAAGTAGCAGGTTAGTCTGCTATGGCGTTCTAAGCATTTTTCTATAAATATGGTGCTTAGTTAGAATTCAAAATCACACCAGAAACAAGTTTTCTCTCTTTCTCTCTCTATATTATCGAGCGTATTTTGTGAGTATTTAGATACTTTGTGGGTTGCTATTCATCAGTGCAAGTTTCCTTCAGCCTTATACTTGATATTTCAGCCGGAAGTACTATTCTTTTGAGGTAAGGGATAGTAAGGGCTGTTATTTTCTTCATAATAATGTTATTCTTTCAATATCATTATACCAAAATATTGGTATGGATTTAATTATGGAATTTCTACCTTTTTCATGTCGGGGTTACAATTCACGTATACGGCACTATTTATGTATATGGCACTGTTTACGTATATGACATTATTTATGTATACTGTACTATGTACGAATACGGGTTACTATTCATGAGTTACTATTCATAAATTACTATTCACGGATACTATTCACGACAAAATTGGTTTCTTTTTCTGACCAAATTATCGTTGATTTATGAATCTTACTCTTGAAATTAAATGCAGTTGTTGATCATATTATTTTTATTATCATATATAACATTTTTATAATCCTGGTGATGAAATTTCTCTTTGACTTGAGTGTAAAGATGGGTAGATTATTGGTATGATCATGACTATGGGTTCCCTTTGGCCAGTAGTGCAAAGATGAATTGTTGACTAGGATGATCATGACAATTGAATTTATAATTGAATATCTTTAGCTTAAGTGCAAAGGTTAATTGATCAACATGGTTATAATTATTGTTCGGAAAATGATTATATATTTCTTTGAGATATTAATATCTTTGGCTTGTAGTGCAGAGATGATCTGTTGTTTAATATCCTTGGCCAGTAGTGCAAAGATGATATGTTGTTGAATATCTTTAGCCTGTAGTGCAAAGATGACATGTTGTTGAATATCTTTAGCCAAAGAGTAAAGATGAACTATCGATTTAATATCTTTGGTAAAAGTAGTAAAAGATGAATTTATCAGTATGATTATGAACAGGAACTATGATTTGGTATAACCATGATCTTTGATGTTTCAGGTAAAGACAGGTGATAAAAATTATGTTCATCCTGGATGAGAAGAGGAATTTAGAACCACAATTATGATTATGAGTTATTCATATGATTGTGGACCAGAACTGTTGATTGATGTTACAGGGATAAAACATTGTTGGTGGACTTTTAACATGGAGAAGATAATAGACTTTATGGCCTATTTGACTCTTCTAATGGATTGCTCGTTCCGCTGCAACTATGGTTGAAAAGTTTTATCATCTACTATATGTTCTAAATCTCTGATTCATTACTAACAAAGGCTATTGATAATTTAATTATCTTTAGTCATGATATTCTTTATTGGGATATTTGTGGTCACCCTTTTGCTTCACAATTCCTTTCACGTAATAAGAGTGTAGCTGGGTTGAGCGGGGGTAACAGGGAAATAGAACGGTGGTCTCCAGTTGTGGAGGTTCTCCCTAAACAGTATGAAAATAATTTTATTGAGAACTTTAGAATAGTGTGTTATATTTTATACATCATTTAGTAGTTATATTTGGTGAATCAAATAGGGTGAGGCGAACCCAACGTTGGAAGGGTGTTTTGCCACTATCATACAAGATGTCTAATGACATGCCACTTTATGTTATCATAAGACAAGGTTGTGCACATCCACTTGCTGAGTATATCTACGAGTACTACCTATATAATATTGGAGTTTGGTTGAAATATAATTCTCAATTGGAGACAATGGAGATAATTATATGTCAAGAGAAGACTCACCATTTGAAAGAACATGATAGCAATCTTCTCATTTTTCTTTGGGGTCTATTGCGTCAACCAAGGATAGTTCTCGAGTCATATGATATCTATTATAACTTAGATGCATGGCCTCTCATGTACGAAGGTTTCCTTGAGCATTTTCCAAAGATTTTAATTGCTAAGACAGTTATTGACTGTACCTTTATGTAAGGTACCACTGTAAGGTATCAATGTGAGATGATATCCAGGTAAAGGGATGAGAGTCACCGTTGGTATCTATTTGTAATAAAACTCACAACATATGTGTTGTCGTATTTTGCACGACAATTGTAATAATGAAGTTTGTATTTGGAAATTTCATTAAGTGTATTTCGTGGCGACTCAAAATAGGTTGGGTGGAATGGACCTATTTTGGGTGTGTTACATTTGGTATCAGAGCTTAGGGATATATTCGCTGACAAAGATCTGAGTCTAGAACTAGGAGGGGAGAGATGAGTAATATACTTTGCTAGTGTGTGACTTACGTAAGCTGAAATTCGTACTTGATAAATTGACAAATTGTGTTAGGTCAATTAACCTCTGTTTTGAAGCTGTATTCTAGAATAAGAAATGGGGAAATCATGATGACTAGGAAGATGGAATCTGAAAGCAAGGTATTTTCAACTCTTCGAAATACCAGGTACGTAAATTTCGGGGACGAAATTTTATAAGGATGGTATATTGTAAGACCCCGAATTTTATGAAATAAAAGTATTCAATTTTTATATATAGTAAACAGTTAAATTGATAAAAGTTTAAAGTTATGGGTGAAATGTGCAAATTTTGCAAAATAAGCAAGTGGTTATAAAATATTCATTGTTGTCGGGGAATATTCGTTTGGTCGTGGAATATTCTTGTTGTCGGGGAATATTCGTTTGGTTATAGAATATTCTTGTTGTCGGGGAATATTCATACGATGGCGCAACCATTTATGGGCCCCATAACAAAATAACTGTCGGATGAAGAAAATGACAAATATGAGTTTTAATAAATAATTCAAGATAGTTGTTACGAATTAACTTTGTTGGAATACCCGATGGTTAAAATACAAGAATGTCTGGCGTGATGCACAAGAGTAGACACCAGTATTACACAATATTTTTGAATTATTGATTCTTACGTAAGAAGACACTACTCAATAATTGTTACAGTAATTACTGTTCAATAGTTTTTTTTATTTAGTCAATAATTGCTACGTTGATATTATTGTTGTTTCAATAATTGTCACTGCACTTCCATTATCAGATCAATAATTCATATTATTTGAATAATATTGTTAGATAACATTATTGGCAATGTCTAAGGAAGTTCTGTCTAGGAAAGGGGTTTGGTCATCTAATTGCGCGCTAGTAAAGAGAAATCCTTATCGGAAAGCCCCCCCTTTCCTGGGAACGACCTGATTATCATAATTGTGATTCTGTAATATTATTTGTGAATAATTAATTATTGATTTATATGATAAGGAAATATTTATTCTATGTGGATGGATAGGGAAATATTTATTTTGTGTGGAGATAAATGAAGGAACTAATGCTGAGGTGTTTTATCAGTATTTTGTCGGAATAGAGGAATTCTTAGAAAAGTGTCAATTGTTGAAAATTGATATTTTATCTTTTATGATAAAATAATTCATTCAAATATATTATTATATTATATTATAAATGTATAATGTGATAATATAATAATATAATAATGGTGATATTTTCACACTAAATTCACGGTGCATGAATCAAATGAGAAAAATCTAGAAATCAAAAGAAGAACAAAATATGGGATTTTCAGAAAAATTAGTTTATTACTTGATTTTGTAAAATTCATAACTCTTTGTGTATAATGAGTTAGGAGATGAGTCATATATCAAAAGAAAGCCCTAGAAGTAATCTAATCGTAGAAATTTAAATCACCCAAATATTCTTTGTGGATATTTCGTGGTGACTGTTTGAGTGAAACTGGTACAAGGGACTTATACTCCGAAAATCAAATCAGTGTTCTTAAAGCTCTATTGTGTGAGTTATAATTTTAATCCGACTGTTGGATCGTTGTGATTTTTGGATATGTTATACATATATAAGTTGAGTATATGTCCACAAAATTTGAACTGTTAAAAATTAACGTAAGATTTGTTATGAATTTTAAGAGGTGTTGAAAATAGTTCGTATGTGGATTTCGGTAATTTTTCGTTTGGAATTTGGAAAAACTTAAACTTACAAAGTTGTAGATAATTTAATTTCCTTTAGAATGGACATAAAATTATTATTTTTCTGATAAAAGGACTATTTATTATGAATTATTGAAGTTTCAGAAATTAATGTTTTTATTAAAAATATGGTGGGCCCTACTTTTGGTTGGTGAGAAATGAAATGTGCTGGAATTTATTTTCAAAAGTGGTGGGCGTGAATAGTAGCAGGAAAAGCTGTGACGCCCCCAAAATAGGTATACAACACCCATCTTGAGTCGCCAAATACATGGTACAAAATTCAAATACAACTTAATTATACAACAGTCGTGTAAAATACGACAAAACATAATCTAAAAGTTTTAATAAGAATATTGTCATCTAGACAATATCCACAATCAATGAAGTCCTCATTACATTTACTGTCACACTATTTAACAGAATAGTGGGGACTACTAATGCTATCATCTAGACCGTCACTCCATTCCCCGACTAGTCCCGGCTACGCTCTCATTTCCTGAAGAGAACAGTGAAAGAAAGGGTGAGTTCAACTAGCCCAGTAAGAAATATTATGACTAAGATAATGCAGAATAAATTATCATTAGCCTATAACAGTGTTAAACTAATAAAATATAATAAACATCAAGTTTAACTACATCGGAACAAGCAATCCATTAGAAGAGTCAAGTAGAGAATAAAATCTACTATCTTCTATGATTTAAAAGGTTTTTCATCACTTTTATCGCTGAGACTCAACTTAATAAATAAACCACATCATCCCTGCACTACGGCCAATGATATTCATTAGTATCACGACCACAAATTATCCATGCACTACGGGCCAAGGATACTCGTGTATTCATCAATGGTCATGATCATGCCAACAACTGTCCATCAATGCACTACGGCCAATGAGGACTTTTACCACATCATTTGTAACATTACGGTCATGATTATACCGAAAAATCCCTGGTCATAATCATACCAAGTCCATCTATACACTACAGGCCACAGATGACTTTCAACATATTATAAACAAGAGGATGATGACAATGATATAAGAATTCAGTAAAACAAGTTCAAGGATAACTTTGTAAAGATTTATAATTTAATTTATCCAGAAATAAATAACGTCCAAATTGTCAACATGATACTGCTTTGTGGAGTAAAATTCAAGAATGCTCAGAAGAATATTTCCATGAAAAGATACTGGATGAAGCGCAAATATCAAGGATATTCCACTAATTTCATGGAGTATAGAAGCCAAAACTTTAATCTACTGAGTATAATAGAATATATGAAACTGCAAATGGATTTTTTTTGCCGCAATGCGGTAATCCACGTAGACAGATTATTCCAACAGAATAATAAAGAATGGAATAACAGAAGAATTCACCAGGCGTGTGTAATCCGCATAGATAGGTTATTCCAATAGAATAATAAAGAATGGAACCAGGTCATGCGTAATCCGCACAGACAGGATGTTCCAACAGAATAATGAAGAATGGAACCAGGTCATGTGTAATCCGCACAAACAGGATGTTCCAACAGAATAATAAAGAATGGAATAACAACAGAATTTACCAGGCATGCGATAAACCGCACAAACAGGTTATTCCAACAAAATAATAAAGAATGGAATAGCAAAAGAATTTCACCATGTATGCGGTACTTCGCATAGACAGGTTATTCCAACATAATAATAAAGAATGGAATAACAACCCTTACGAGTATTGAAAGAAAATAACTCTCTTCTTGAATACGAAAGAATAATACCCCTTACCTTAGAAAAATTGGATACTGGAATAGTGAGGTAACAGACTTCTCTTCTTCTTTCTCTCTATAATAATTGCTCTAAAGCTTTTGTGAATTGGTGAGAAATGAAGGAAGAATGAGCTTCTATTTATAGGAAAATATAGTTTCGATAATTGCACGTTTTGGGGCTCGAAATATTACAGTATAATACCTTCCTCTTTTTCTTCATTTTTAAATTAGTCCTGCAAGTATTATCAAACTTGCACCACTTCCCCTAATAGTAAATAATGTGAATTAATAGTTCATTCACGTGACTCAATAGTATAATCATGTGAAAAAACTAATTATAGTATAGTACCTTCAACTATACCTCCATTTTTAATTTAGTCATGCAAGTATTATCAATCTTGCACCACCTCCCCTAATAGTACATGAATGTGAATCAATAGTACACACATGTGAATAAATATTTATAAGCATGTGAAATAATAGCAATTATTTGCTCATTTATCCGATTAATTACCCGTTTGGTTAATATAACCTCCAGACATCAATTATTATTGAAATAAATATCGATTTCCACTAACACTAATAATCCCAATACAATGGAACTATTAATTTCATCTTTAATCAACACAACTTATTCATCATTAATATTAAAACTCACAATATTTAACAACCAGGTCGTTCCCAGGAAAGAGGGGGCTTTTCGATAAGGATTTCTCCTTATTGGCGCGCAATTAGGTGACCAAACCTCTCCTTGACAGAACTTCTAGACATTGTCAATATTGCATATAATAATATGAATAACTTTGTCATCTCAATTATTGATTTAATAATAATAAATATTATACTGATGATACTCTGACAATAATTGAATCAATAATATAAGGGATATGATGCAACAATTACTGTAGCAATAACTGAGTATAATTGAGTGACTTCTCACGTAAGCATCCATAATCAATACCGTGTGCTACTATGCAACCACGCGTATTACTGTACTTTTACTACCGGGTAGTTCAATGGTTTTAACGGAAACACTTTTGCCATTATTTTTATAAAAAGATAATTCTGTCGTTTTCTAACTACGACAATACTTCCATTGTGGGGTCCACCAATGATTGTGTCATCGTACAAATATTCTCTGTTAAAATGAATATTCTCCGACCAATCGAATATTATATAACCACTTGCTTACTTTGCAAAATTTGTAAATAATACCCACAACTATAACATTATATCAAATCCACACCATAATATTCAAAAATATATTTCAAGAAAAATTAATCTTTATTTATAAAAGTTGGGGTCTTACAATCTTCCCTTCTTATGAAATTTCGTCCTCGAAATTAGGGTACGTACCTAGTATATCGAAGAGGTGAGGATACCTTGATTTTATTTTAGATTCTAACTCCCAGGTCATTTCCTCAACATCGTGGTTTCTCCACAAAACTTTGACTTGAGGTATAACTTTAGAGCGTAGAATATGATCCTTCTTATCCAAGATTTTAGCAGGTACATCTTCATACGTTATATCTTCCGCTATCTCGTTCGGTTCTAATTCAATAATGTGGTTCAGGTCTTTCACATATTTACGTAACATAGATATGTCAAAAACGTTATGAACACGAGACATACTTGGCGGTAAGGCGAGTCTATAGGCCATAGTTCCTACTCGATCGAGGATTAAAAATGGGCCAATGAATCAAGGATTGAGCTTTCCTCTCTTTCCAAATCTTATAACTCCTTTCCATGGAGCAACACGTAACAACACATGATCTCCAATATCGAATTCCACGTCCTTTCGATGAAGATCAACATAACTCTTTTGTCAATCTTGTGAGGTTTTTATACGTTGTCAGATCGTTTGAATCTTTTCCATAGTCATACGTGCCAACTCCGGTCCCAACAACGTTGCTTCACCCACCTCATCCCAGCATACTAGAGAACGACACTTTCTTCCATACTCGTTGAAAAGTTGATGCTCCGCCTTGACTCGTTGAAAAGTTAAACACCTTGAGATAAACTCCGCTATCTCTCTCTTCATATTTCTCCACCAAAATGTATGTCGAAGATCATGACACATTTTGGTACTCCCAGGATGGATTACAAACGGTGTGTTGTGCGCCTCCATCATGATTTTATACTTTAAATCGGGGTTGTTAGGAACACAGATTCGGAGTTGACTCAAGTATTCCTTCTTCATCGATTCTCGCTACGGCATAAAGTACCTTCTCAGACTTTCTTCCTCATACGCATCGGCTCCCAGTGTCTCAGTAGCTTGAAGCGGCTTTAACTTTATCGATTAAAGTCGGTTCTACTCGTATATTCGCCATCATCACATGAGTCCATGGAGTCTTTAACTCTATCTCCATCCTTTGTACATCATATAAAATGGGCCTTTGTGTTAACAATAATGCACTCGTACCCGCATATGTTCTTCTACTCAATGCATCAACTACTACCACTACTACAAAACAAGAATAGATAAGATTTTAAAACCACAACGCTTTTTTAAAAAAAAAGCGTTGTGGTTTTCACAACGTTTTTTAACAAAACGTTGTAGATACATATAAAAAAACGTTATCTATTTAAAAAGGCATTTTTTTAGTTTTAAATAGATGACATTTTTTTAAAAAAGCGTTGTGCAGGTCAAAAACACGGAGCAAAAAATCGGCTTAAGTGAAAACATAAAATTAAAAGATTCTTTTGTTTGTGCTCGTTCAGTTTCGTTCCTTTCTTTAATTTTCCTCGTCTCTTTCAGTTTTTCTCTCATTTTTCTTCTGTTTTGGGGCTAGATTTTCATTCGTAAGTTTTTAATCTCTTTGGATTTGTTCTAGAATTATACTGGATCAACCCTAGGAGGAGTTGGACATAAGCCATAAATTGTCTCGAAGAAACCCTAAAAGGAGGCTAGAATCATGAAGAGCATGAAGCCACTTAAGCAACTGAAGCTCTCCGTACCTGCTCAAGAAGCCAAATCGATCGACTTCTGCCCTCAAATCAGTCGAACGGAGGATTAATCTAAGAAAACCCTAACTGGTATGTCCTCGATTTTGAACTCTTGCAATATTTTGCCCTTCTGATTTGTGTATATATGGTGTCTCAAGCCCAACTGCATCATACTGGAAATATCTCCTGCCAACCAAGATCTAGAGACATCAGATGCTATCAAGCTTGCTAAGGAAGTGGATCCAGCAGGTAACCCTCCTTTATTACGGTGGTCCGTGAATCTTTGGATAAAATCTATCACATAAGTATCATGTTTTCTTTTCCTTACGGTTTTCTGAAAAACTATGTGTAGGTGAACGGACATTTGGAGTATTGACAAAGCTTGATTTGATGGATAAAGGAACTAACGCATTAGATGTACTCTCACCACTCTCATTCTCTCTCCCCTCCTCTCTATTACAAAATTATCTTATTGTAGTAGGTGTAAATTGTTTGTTTTTGGGCATTTTGGATTCTAAAGTTCTTTTTCTGAAAGGTTCTTTATCTGACGTGTTTATCTCAGTTAGAACCTTGATTTTTTTAATGATTTGTACTTTTAACTTCAGCATTTGGAGGCTGTCATTAAGGCAAGAATACCAAGTATACTTCCTTGATTAACAAAAGCATTGATGAACTTGAAGCTGAGATGGACTACCTTGTGCATTCTTTGGCTCATTTTTGTGCATTTTTTGTGCATTTATACTGGTAAGGTAGTGCAAGTCTGATAATTTATTAGTTTCGATGTTCTAACCAACTGCAGTTTCAAATATAATTGGGTTTTAGAATGCGAATTGAGCTATGAAATGCATCTCTGTTTGTACAGTGTAGAGTTGTTTTATGATGCTTTTAGAGTATCCAATTTGAGCCACGGGGGTGAAGGGTTTTGGTTGTGGTTTTGTTTTTTAAGGAATATATAGCCTGTGCTCATGTTTTTGTCTATCAATTATTCTTGCTGCTTTTATGATATTAGTTTTGGTTTTGCTTAAATTTCTGCAAATTTGTGTAAAGTGTGAGAAACTAGAGAGAACAATGGCTTAAAATTCGGGGTTGGCTCTTTTTACTTGCTTGCTATGATACCATTTAAATTTGGTCATTTTTCATATTGAGCAAAATTTGAGACCAGCTTTGATTGAGAAGTTTAAAGAGGAGATTGAACTGAAAGGGTTGGAGGATCAGGTGTTTGTGAGTGCTTGCTCACATGTTGGGGGACACGAGTATGCTGGGTACTTGATAATCTTTAGTCCAGATTCAGATGGAAAAGTCACTGGTCATTGGTAGGATCTAGATTCAATCATCTTTCCATTCTTGTTGGTTTGTAATGACTTAAGAAAAGTTGAGGTTTTAGCTGGCTATTTCTGATAGTGTTAACGCCTCATTCTTGTTTTTCAGGTATGGTTATGTTGCCCCAGCTGATGTGTATGAATTACTAGATCAATATATTAGGAAGGGCGAGATCATTGAACGAATTTGGAGGTTTCTTTGCTTCATTTTCTTCATGCATCTTTGTAGTCTAATTTTGTTCTGTCATGGTTGTGCTTTTGTTATTGGTTTATTAGAACCAAAATGAGACAATTTCTAATACTTTTCATCTAACAAATGACTAAAATTATTGGCGAGTGCATGTTTGCTCTATTTCAATATTTTGACCAGTGTTACCCAAATATCTAGTGATAAATGTTCAAAGATTCATAATTTGAGATGACAATTTACTTTTGGTTCTGTTTCTAAATTAAGTTCATCTGTTTACAGTTGGTTCTGTTTCTTGATGAAAATTTACAATAACATAGCCGTCCGAGTATAAATTTGCATCTTAAGGTAATATTTATGACTTTCCTTTTCCAATTAATCTAAAACTCTGCAGGTAACAGTCCTTTCCATTTTATAAAGAAGGAAATCAAAACAAAAGGTATTCTTACTAGCTAACTAATGTTCTAAGCAACTATGTGATGTTTGAAGTCTATGTTCAGTTTATATTGCATCAATTTGAATCTAATGTGATTGTATAATGGTAGCATGAACTAACTAGCTATTAATTCGTTGATCAGATATGAACTTTGCTGTATATTTTCAAAACAGGTCCAAGATATGGGTCTAGGTTAGCCAGAACATAGCAGTACTTGTTCGAAGAAAATGGAACTATTGCTGCAGCCTTCCTTTCATTATGAAGAGAAAGTCGATTACATAGACTTGCCTTATCTCTTTCTTACTGGTTTTGTTGACAATGCCTTCTTAATTCTATTCATCAGTGTGTTCATGGGACTTACTAAAGTCCCTTCTCAATCTGCTGAAACAATTGAGCTATGATCAAATGAGAACGGACTTGAAACAATGCTTTGCTTATTGCTCGATATTCCTGAAGGATTGTCATATCCCAAGGAAGGAGTTGATTAATCTCTGGATTTCATATTCTGCTTTGTTGAATCATATGTCTGCCCAAGCATGACATGTCTATGTATGAGTAGCCAGTGTGTTTTACTATCTGACTTTTATGCTTCTTCCTTGTTCAGGCAACAATCTATCAACAAAAAGCTTTGGATATCAATGAGAGGGAACTTGGGCTTGTTCAGGCAACAATCTCTATTTTAAGTTTGTTTCGCTTGTTTTCTAGATCTCGATTTTAAACTGCAAAAGTTGTTTAAATTCCCTGGTTTGCTGATTCCATGTCTGAAACTTTTGTTTGTTCTTTAGGATTTTACTGGAGTTCCAGCTGTGGTTGACCTTGCTTGTATGCGAGATGCTATGAACAATCTTTGTGAACAAATTAATTTCATTCATGTCATTTACAGTGTCGTCTTGTGCATGTACTGTTCTCAGATATAGTAGTAATTTATATTGAAAAGTGAATTTGAGATGTATATATGGATAGTTTGGTATATATTTTGTGGATGTAGTAATTTGAAACTGTAAACGAATGGTATTATTGGGATGTATTTTGAATGGTTTACATTTTGGCTTTAAATTTAAATGAGAATTTAGACCTTTTAGCTATATATTATGGCATTAGCATATTGCAGGTGCATTGGTAATATAGGTGAACCACATTTTTTTTTATCTACAACATTTAAAAAACGTCTGATATACTAAAAAATAACATTTTTATCCAAAAAATGTTGTGGAATCATACCTTCCACAACGTTTTTAAGCATATGTTAATTTTTGGAAAACAAATTTACAACGTTTTTTCTTAAAAAACGTTGTGTATTGTGCTTAACTACAACGTTTTAAAAACGTTGTGTAAGGGTGTCAAATAGATAACACCCTTAACCACACGTATTACTGTACTTTTACTACCGGGTAGTTCAATAGTTTTAACGGAAACACTTTCGCCGTTATTTTTATAAAAAGATAATTCTATCATTTTCTAATTACGACAATACTTTCGTTGTGGGGTCCAATTAATGATTGTGTCGTCGCATTTAATATTCTCTGTTAAAACGAATATTCCCCACCAATCTAATATTATATAACCACTGCTTACTTTGCAAAATTTATAAATAATACCCACAACTATAACATTATATCAAATCCACACCATAATATTCAAAAATATATTTCGAGAAAAATTAATCTTTATTCATAAAAGTTGGGGTCTTACAACCTTCCCTTCTTATAAAATTTCATCCTCGAAATTAGGGTACGTACCTGGTATATCGAAGAGGTGAGGATACCTTGATTTTATTTCTGATTCTAACTCATGTGTCATTTCCTCAACATCGTGGTTTCTCCACAAAACTTTGACTTGAGGTATAACTTTAGAGCGTAGAATATGATCCTTCTTATCCAAGATTTTAGCAGGTACCTCTTCATACGTTAAATCTTCCGCTATCTCATTCGGTTCTAATTCAATAATGTGGTTCGGGTCTTTCACATATTTACGTAACATAGATATGTGAAAAACGTTATGAACACGAGACATACTTGGCGGTAAGGCGAGTCTATAGGCCACAGTTCCTACTCGATCGAGGATTAAAAATGGGCCAATGAATCGAGGATTGAGCTTTCCTCTCTTTCCAAATCTCATAACTCCTTTGCATGGAGCAACACGTAACAACACATGATCTCCAATATCGAATTCCACGTCCTTTCGATGAATATCAACATAATTCTTTTGTCAATCTAGTGAGGTTTTATACGTTTGCGGATCGTATGAATCTTTTTCGAGTCACACGCATTCAACTCAAAGCCCCAACAACGTTGCTTCACCCACCTCATCCTAGCATACTGGAGAACGACACTTTCTTCCATACAATGCCTCAAATGGAGTCATGCCAATACTTGCTTGATAACTGTTGTTGTAGGAAAACTCCACCAATGGTAAGAACTTGTCCCAACTTCCTTTGAAGTCAAGGACACAGAGTCTTAATAAATCTTCAAGAGTTTGAATAGTCGTCTCCGACTGTCGGTCCGTCTGAGGATGATATGCCAAGCTAAATCATAAATCCGTGCCCATAGCTTTTTGCAAACTAACCCAAAATCTTGAAGTGAATCTTGGGTCTCGATCAGAAACTATAGATACCGGCATACCATACAGTCTTACAATCTCATTTATGTACATACGAGCAAGATGTTCAAGTGTATAAGCTTCTCGTATAGTTAGGAAATGAGCAGACTTGGTCAATCTATCAACAATGACCCAAATTGCATCTATGCCTTGAGAAACCTTGGGAAGACCGGTAACGAAATCCATGGTAATGTGCTCCCACTTCCATTCTGAAATTTCAAGTGGTTGCAATGGACCTTTTGGTACTTGATGCTCCGCCTTGACTCGTTGAAAAGTTAAACATCTTGAGATAAACTCCGCTATCTCTCTCTTCATATTGCTCCACCAAAATGTATGTAAAAGATCATGACACATTTTGGTACTCCCAGGATGGATTACAAACGGTGTGTTGTGCGCCTCCACCATGATTTTATACTTTAAATCAGGGTTGTTAGGAACACAAAGTCTGGAGTTGACTCGAAGTATTCCTTCTTCATCGATTCTTGCTTCTGGCATAGTACCTTCTTGCACTTCTTCCTCATACGCATCAGCTCCAGGTCTGTAGCTTGAGCAGCTTTAACTTTATCGATTAAAGTCGGTTCTACTCATATATTCACCATCATCACATGGGTCCATGGAGTCTTTAACTCTATCTCCATCCTTTGTACGTCATATAAAATGGGCCTTTGTGTTGACAATAATGCACTCGTACCCGCATATGTTCTTCTACTCAATGCATCGGCTACTACGTTCGCTTTTCCAAGATGGTATTGAATGGTATGATCGTAATCTTTCAAAAACTCAAGCCATCGTTGTTGCCGCATGTTGAGTTTTTTTTTAGTGAAGAAATATTTGAGGCTTTTATGATCCGTATAGATCTCCACCTTCTCTCCATACAGGTAATGCCTCCAAATCTTAAGCGCCAAAAATCGATCACGCTAACTCTAGATCATGAGTAGGATAATTCCTCTCATATTCTCTGAGTTGTCGTGAGGCATAGGCTATGACTTTCCCATGTTGCATGAGAACACATCATAACCCTTTGCCTAAAGCATCACTGTAGATGACAAATCCCTCTGAGCCAGATGGTATTGTCAGAACAGGTGCTGAAATGAGTCTCTTCTTAAGTTCTTGAAAACTCTTCTCACATTCCTCGCTCCAACCGAATTTGTATCTTTTCGAGTCAGCTGAGTTAATGGAGTAGCGATTCGAGAAAACCCTTCTACGAATCTCCAATAATAACCAGCTAAGCCGAGAAAGCTACGTACTTTGGTCACTGATTTAGGTTGCTCCAAACTTTGAATTGCTTCAATCTTTGCCGGGTCAACAGATATCCCGTGATTTGATATCACGTACCCAAGGAATGCAACTTCCTCAAGCCAGAACTCGTATTTCTTCAACTTGGCATATAACTTGTTTTCACGAAGCATTTGGAGTATCATCCTCAAGTGTTGCTCATGGTCTTCACGAGTTTTGGAGTATATGAGGATGTCATCAATAAAGACGACCACAAAGTGATCCAAATATTCCTTGAATACTCGGTTCATCATATCCATGAAGGCAACAGGAGCATTAGTCAATTCAAAAGACATGACTAAGAATTCATAAAGCCCGTACCGAGTTCTGAAAGCAGTCTTTGGAATGTCATCAGTTTTAATCTTCAACTGATGATATCCAGAACGAAGATCAATCTTTGAAAAGAATTTGGCGCCTTTGCAAATCGGTCAAACAGTCATCAATGCGAGGCAACGGTGCCTATTTTGATGGTGACATGATTCAACTCCCGATAATCAATACAAAGTCGCATACTTCCATCTTTCTTCTTCACAAATAGAACATGAGCACCCCAAGGAGACGTACTAGGTCGAATGCGACCGATGTCTAACAATCCCTGCAGTTGGGTTTTTAACTACTGAAGTTCAATAGGAGCCATTCGATATGGGGCTTTGGAAATGAGTTTTGTACCGGGTTCAAGGTCGATACCAAACTCGATTTCACGCTCCGGGGGTAGGTCAGAAGTTCTTTGAGGAATACGTCAGGAAAATGATTAACAATAGAACTATCATTCAAATCTGACGTATTTTTGTTTAAATCTGTGGCATGAGCTTAGAAAGCTTGACATCCGTTTTTCAATAAATGAATATCTTTATGGCTTGAGATGACAGTGATTGATTTTAATGGTTTGGTTGCTTGAATTCGCATAATAGGTTAGTTAGGAATATGAAAGCTAACAACCTTATGAAAACAATCAATTTTTGCATGATGAGTAGTTAACATATCAATCCCTAGAATCACATCAAATACAAGTATTTTCAATGAAATAAGATCAACAGGTAAAGTGAGGGTACCGATTTGAACCAAACAAGACTTATAAACAGTGGATGTAATGAAGGTTTCTCCCAACGGAGTTTCAACCGATAAGTCAAAGTCTAATTTCTCCGTAGTCAAATTTAAACGTTGAGCGGCAGTAGGAGAAATAAAAGAATGGGTAGAACCGGTATCAAATAAGGTATAGACTTCGCTAGAGTTTATGAAAAGCTTACTCGTGATGACCTCATTCGGGTTCCTTGCTTTCTTGGAGGTTACGACAAACGCTCTCCCTTAAACTACCGGCTTTGACTTGTCTGGGATGGTATTTTGTGTCACCGTTCCAATTGGACTTGTCTTCGGTGCACAAAAAAATCGTGCTAGGTGACCTTCTCTTCCACAATTATAACACGCTTTGGATGGCATCACGCAGTTTGGACTGATATGTCCCTCCCCTCCGCATTTGAAGCATATGATAGGTGGTCGTTCTCCTTCCTTAACCACGGTGCGATCTCGACGTCTTTCCATCATTGTTGAATCTCCTCTTTTTGAAATGTCCATTCTTATTATCTTGGCCATGATTACCACCGAAGTGGTTACCATTTCTGGCATGTTGATTCCCCCCACGTTTGTTGTCACCACTTCGATGACTGCTACCACTGGTATGATTGCTTTCTTTTGGTTGAGTTGACTCGTTATCGCGCTCCAATAACTGAGCCCTATTTACAACATCTGAATACAAACACAGTTTATGAGAAATTAGATATTGACATATCTTGGGTTTCAAACCTCTTAGAAACATCCGCGTCATTCTCTCCTCATTGTCAACCAAGTGAGACACAAACCGGGACAACTCAACAAACTTAGCTTCGTACTGCGACACGGTCATATTTTTCTGCTCCAACTTGATGAACTCTACCTCTTTCATATGACGAATACTTTCGGGAAAGTACTTGTCGTTGAATAGTTCTTGGAACTTCTCCCAACACATCTTAAGTGCGGCAGGTTGAGTACGCTTTACCGATTCCCACCAGTAATTTGCCTCACCTCGCAACATAAAGGTGGCAAAGGAAACCTTTTGCTCCTCGAAGCATCCCAAGACATCAAATATCTTGGTGATCTGCTTTATCCATGCTTCCGCCTTAAGTGGTTTTGGCTCTCCAATAAACTCCGATGGTCCCAGCTCCTTGAACTATTTAGCGGTGACCGTCCGAGAGTTTCCAGTATTTCCACCTACATTTTGGACAGGAGTCGCTCTCGCCTGATGTTGCATGAATTGCATAAAGCCTCTTAACAATCCATCATTCATTATTTTGTCCGTGTTGTTGTTTGCATGAGGATTGTCGCCTTCTTGATGCACATTATGATAAACCAAGATTTCGAATAATCAAAATTTTACGAATAGTTTTTTTTTATTTAATATTAATATTGATTATCAATTTTGTGACAAGTGTTTGTGATACGAGTTTCGAGAAGGTCAATTTGTGTATTGACTAATAAAATTAAGAGTAGAGTTTTGCTTAACGGAGAATAGAAACCCTAACCCTAGTTACAGATAGGGATTCGATAGAAAATATAATTAAAATAATTATATTAATATGTATGTGTTTGTATCGTATAGAATTTATGATCAATGATAGATCGGATAAGGTTTAAAATTTATAAACCCTAATAAGAGATTAGAAACTCAGGATTAGAAACCCTAATCGAAAGCCAGGAAACCCTAATTTTAAAGTCAAGAATCCTAAATCCTAATTAGGAAACCCTAATCCTAATTAGCAAGCCTAAAGTGATTAGTATGTGTTAATATAAATAGGAAACCCTAATTATACTTTAGAAATATTAATTTCTATTTAAAACCCTAATTACATTTTCGAAATTCTTAATTTTCTATTTTAAAACCCTAATTAGAAAATTCTAGAATTAGAGTATTCAAAACCTAAGGGTTAGACCCTTAGGGTTAAACCCTAAGGGTTTGTGCAATTGTCAAGAATGCCATTAATTAAAATTAAAATACAAATGACCAAAATGCCCTTTTTTTCATTCTTTAATAAGCTAGCTTGCAAATCTAGCAATTATTGGAGTTGGTAACCAACTTTGTTGACGTGGGGACCAAAAAATCGAGCAAAATCAGCCACCACATCAAATCTAGCAATATTATATTACATTATATATAGATTAAAGAGAGAAAATGCATGTATTTGGCCATTTGATATATAACACTCCCACAACTCTCTCTCTCTCTCTTCATATCCGAAATTCACAAGATTATTCAGTCCTAATATCAGTCCCTAGATCACCTCATAACATATAGGAGATCTAAGATCAAGCATATTCAAGAGAAGGTATAAACCCTATCTCATTCTAGATCTTGTATGTTAGGATCAAAGTTGTGTTTTTGTGTTTATGTTTGTGTTAAAATGTGTTTTTAGTTAATCTATGATGATCATTGATGGATCCATAGCATCAAATGACTTTAAAAAGGTGTTTTTTCAAAATCTGTCCAAGAACAAAATTTGTGGTCTGACAAACTAATGTCAGGAGCCACGGATTCTTGTTCCTTTGTTGTTTTTGATGTTTTAAAGTTGTAATTAGTTGCCTGATATGGGGTATTTAATCTGCAAGTGGAAGCAGTATCATATGATGTCTGGATTTGAAGTTATTCTTGGTCAAAACCCGTTGACCGGGCATGACCATGAACTTTCTGGGTAACCCAGAAAGGGTAAGATCAGCGTCTGACAACTTTTAAACGGCCCAGATCTAATAGCTTTGATGATTGTTGGTTGATGTTTTGGTAATCCAATTGTAGCCTGTAATATGTACTTTTGATATATACTTTTAGATCTCTTAAACAACAAACATGTGGGAAATAGTGGACGGTCAAACTAAGCATGTCGAACATGGAAACCATTTCTGGAAAACCCAGAAATTGATTGAACCATGATTCTGACAGGGTTTGACCGTGATTAATCTAGCAGGAGTGTTAATGTTTAAACGATCTGTTGATTCTTATGTGTTCCTTGTCATTAATACTCCATGTTTGAACAAAAACTCGAGTCATTGGATAACTGGAACATAGAATAAATTGAACCTCAATGTAGTACCTTGAAGCTGCCTGGGTTTCTGGGTTACCCAGAAAGCCCAGGAGCTGTCTGACAATCATTTTGAAGGGAATGATCTTGCTGCGTTATTACGTTATAACTCTGTTAATGATTTATAGTTGTAGTATTATATGTGTACTACGATATTGAACCTTAATTTAGCCCAGAAACAATTTTAAACCGAGCATTTAAGCTGGTCAAACATGACTCAGGTTGATAACGAAGTCGCCGGTGTTCTTGAGCTCAAGAACACCAACAGCGACGCTTTGTGTCGCTAAAGCCCTATAGCGACGGTTTTTAATAAACTTTTTTTCTGAATTTCCAAAAATTATTTAAAAATAGAAATAAATTATAAAAATTATTTAAAATGGTTTTAAAAATTATTTTAAATTATGAAAAATAATTTTGACCAATTAGAATATTTTCTTTAATATTTATAATTATTTAAATATTAAAGGTATTTAATATTTTCAATTAGTGTATTAAATAAATTTGAGAAAAATGATTTAATATTATGAAAAATCAATTTAAATAAGAATAATGTATTTAAAAATATTTTGAGTTATAAAATATAACTCTTAATATTTTTAGAGAATTTTCATTTATAACTTTATATTAATGATATTAGATTTATTTAATTGTTAAATTAAATAAATAAGATAAAAATGAATTTATTTATTTAAAAATCATTTTTAATGAGAATAAAGTATTAGATAATATTTTAAATTTTAAAATATAATTTTCAATATTTTTGGAGAATTCTCATTAATAAATTAATATTAATGATGTTAGATTTATTTAATTATTATATTAAATAAATAAATTAAAAATAGGTTTATTGATTTAAAAATGATTTAAAAATATTTTAAGTTATAATTAATGACTTTTAATATTTGGATAATAATTTCATTAATATTTAGATATTAATGGTGATGATTTTAATTATTTTAAAAATCATTTAAGTAGAATATTGATGATTTAAAAATATTTTAAGTTATTAATAATAACTTTAATATTTTGACAAATATAACATTAATATTATTATATTATTAAATATTAATGATGATAAGATTATTTGATAATTAAATCATTTAAAAATGATTTAGTATTTGAAAAATTATTATAAATTATAATAATTGCTTATAAATTATTAAAAGCTTAGAAAAATATTATAAAAGATCTTTGACTTATCTAATATAATATTGAAGCTTTGAAATCGAATTTAATTGACAATAATCGTGTTAATTGTCGGATAGGAGTGACCGAACATCGAGAATGTAAGAAGTCCAACTGAATCAAAATAGTTAGACTTGTTAAGTGTTTATATAGGTTATAAATACTGATGTGACTATGTGGTAATGTGCCTAGGAGAAGTTTGACTGTGAATTACAGTGTTACGTGTTATGAATTCTTGTGCTAACTGTGAGACCGATATTATTGCTTATAGGTCTTTCAAACGCAGATAAGTTTATTGTGTAGCTGTAATCAACGCGGTAGGCAAGTTTCCTAACTCAACCTTGAGTTATATTTATACAATTATTATAGTGGTTAATTATTGTTGATTAGACCACGTCCAAGAATTTATTGTTGATTATTCGCAGTTAGTGCATGATTATTAATTTAAATTGAATTTGTGATTCTGAGAATATACTTGTAGAATAACTATTGTTGGTTATTCACATCTGTAGAAGCTATTATTGATTTTAAATAGTACAGTTAAATTTTGTCTATTGTTTAATCGTATTGAAACATGTCTTAGCTAATTGTTTTGGCTAGACGAACAATTGTTAGAACTTGATAGGTTCAAGAAGAGAATAGAAGAGAAAAGAATTTAGTTATTATTGATAGATCAATGTCAGTTGTTTCGGCTAGATCGAAAAAGAAAAACTTGATAGGTTTGAGAAGAGAAGTGATTAGATATTGAAATCATTGCATTTCTTTATTAAATCAAATTTTGATTCAAAGACTGATAAGAACAACCTTTTATATAAAGGAAACATTTTAGGTCGTATATTTGGCCATTGCGCACTGTTAAGTATTATGCATAATATAGGGTATAATAAAGCTGATCACTTGTTATACTTGCAGAGGGGTATGATTTAATCTTTATGGTTATTTGATACTCCCGTGTATGTATCAAAGTAAATCTTTGATAGATACCCGAGAAGAGAAGTTCTAGATCCAATGGATCACTCAACATAAATCTGGAAAACATTCCACTTTGTTATATATTGCGTAGAATTGATTCTTGTTTATTCAATAGAATATCGTAGACACTTTGAAAGCGTTGTACTCTTTTATTATCATATTATTGCGTTGCCTAGAATACGAGAAGACTTGTTATTGATTAACAATTTGTTCAGCTATTTTCAAAGTTCCTTGAACTTTGGTGTCATTCTATCAAAATAGATAGTCTATTATTCTGATACTTATACACTCATTGTATATCTTAACTTGCGGGGAAAATTTGTTGCTCACCCTTGCTAAATAAAACTTTTCAGCTAGGGACGAAGTGGCAGGAGTTGCTATGAAGAACAAAGGCAAAGGCATAGTGATAACATAATTTTATGATATTATGTTGTATTTGTGAACCCTTTTTGTTTATCTAAAGGGTATGTTTGTAATGTTAAGGTTAGAGAACCTGGGACTAATGTATTAACAATCTCTGTTAATGACTTATGTATTACTATTTCTATATGAATGGGTAGTTAGATGTTAGTATATTGTGGATCGTGAGCACCAAACTCGGGGGGTCAGGTAACCCAGATTTGGGGGTGTCACAGGTTGGTATCAAAGCTGTAGTGACCAAGGTGTCACAAGTTGGTAGCAGAGCTATAGGTTATAAACTTTAAGTGGGGTGGGGGGAAAACCCTAGGATTATAACCATACGTGAGATAGAGAAAACTCATTTAGAGTTCTAAGTGAGGGATTGTCGAAGTGCATCAATAATGAGATATGTGGACACATAGTGTGAGAAGTTGGTACTAATGAAGTACTAGTCAAGTTATTTAAACTAATTGTAGGATGTCTGGAGTAGATAAAATGAGTGCAGAGATGCCAACGGCTGTCACACCAGTGCCAGTAGCTGAGGTGCCAGCACAGAGCGAGTCAGTGGAGAAGGTGGGAAAAGATGAACCTATGATTAATCTGGGGAGCGATCATGACAATTATCCCAAGATGTATCTGAGTGGTGATGATGTGGCAGAGTCTGAGCAAGCTAAGATGGAGAAAAAGAATAAGACCAAAGTCGGAGAACAAGATCACGAATCTGCAGAAGTTCAAGAACCCCTGAGTAAAGTATTTCTCTTGGAGGAGTTATGGAAGACAGAGCGAGCCTTACATGAAGTGACTGAAGAACGGAATGAGCTGAAGGTGCAGGTGGACAGAAAGAAGGCTGAAGGTGGTGGATCATCTAAAGGAACCAGCAAAAAGGACAAGAAGAAGAGAAAGAGGGACAACGACAACCCTAATTCTGAAAAGTTAAACCCGAAGAAGAAGCAAGCCTATAGCAAATGTGGAAAGACTCACGTGGGAGAATGCATGATGTGGACGAATGTGTGCTTCAACTGTAAGCAGGAAGGGCATATTTCTCTACATTGTCCTAAGCCAAATATGAAGAAGTATTTCTCATATGGAATAACGGGTCACGGATTCAACAAGTGTCCCAACAAGAAGAAGACGGGTAAAGGGAGTGGACAGTAAATAGCTTAAGTTTGAGCATTAGTATCTTTTGGTAGAAGGTTCTGATATTAAGTGTTGTAATATCGAGAATGATGTTTAAGCATATGTATATATATATATATATATATATGTTTTATGAATGAAATCTTTATTTTCTATATGAATATAAGATTAAGATTAATTTGTGTGTTCTTAAAACTCATACGTATGGTAAGTAAATGACTCATAATTATATGAAATGTTCTGAACCCCTCAGCGAATGGACGCCAAAGGTCTGACTAGGATAAGTTCATACACTCCTATAATTGTGGCAAGTTTCTGAACTCATAAGTGTGGTAAGTTTGATGAACTGGAAATAGTGATGTGAAAATGGAAAATGGCAACTTTTTGTGTACAGTTAGAGAATTGCAACTTGTTTTGTAAAGTTGAGTATGTTAATCCTAATATTATTTATATATATAAAAAGGATAGTAATATGTGATAAGTAGTAAATGTACTATGTGCTATTTGAATAAATATGCGATTATATGAGAACTATGTGTTGAATTCTTAGTGTTAAGGATTTGTATAGATAAAGAGAATTAATATAAGATTTTTATTTAAATCAGATCATGTCGCCTAAATGACAGAATCGAAACCAACGAGAAGAATAGTCAGTGAATAACGAAGGAGGTCAAGCGGACCCAATGCAGAATTTCGTAAATATGATAGCCGAAGCTATGGAAAATAGGGCTCTAGTAAGAAGAAGAGCGAGAAATTAACCAGCTGGTACATTGGCTAACTTCAACCACTTTAAAGCGGTAGGACCGCCTGAATTCAAAGGAACCACGGATCCGATTGAAGCCCAAACTTGGGTAAAAGAGATGGAAAAAGCATTCGCTATCACATGAAGTAATGAAGAGCAAAAAGACGGCTTTTGCAACTTATCTGATGAAGGGAGAAGCTAATTACTGGTGGGAGACTAATCATACAAGAGCTGGTACAGCGGTGGTGTTGTGGACAAGATTCAAGGAGTTGTTCTTTGAGAACTACTTCTCGCCGAGTATGCAATCCACAATGGAAGTTAAATTTCTAGAATTGAAGCAGGAGAACTGTGAGACTCCAAATTTTATGAAATAAAAGTATTCAATTTTTCTATTTTGGTAAATAGTTAAATTGATAAAAGTTTAAAGTTAAGGGTAATTTTTTTTTTTTTTGCAAAGTAAGCAAGTTGATATAAAATATTCGGTTGTGTTTGGGAATATTCTTTTTGTTTGGGAATATCCAAATGCGATGGTACAATCATTGGTGGACCCCCACAATGTAATTATTGTCGATCGAGAAAACGACAAAAAATATTTTTATGAAAATAAACGGAAGTTTTACCGTTAATTGTTGAAACACCGGTGTTAAAAAACAAAGAATACACGTGGTTGTATAGTAGCACTACCAGTATTGATTATTGATGCTTATGTGATAAGTCACTCACTTTTGTTTTATTGGTATTATTAATGTAATAAAAGCAGAGAAAACTTTTTTATATAAAATGTAATACTTTTATAAAGTTATTCATTTTATTAGGCTAATAGTAAAATATTTCTATATAAAATGTAATACTTTTATAAAGTTATCTGTTTTATTAGATAATAATTAGAATATATTATATTTAAATATGCATAGTGTTTGCATAGTGCCTGCATAGTGTTTGAATAGTAAAATCTTTTATAAAGTTATTCGTTTTATTAGATTATAATAGAATATATTATATTTTATTTAAAATATTTTTCTTTAAATATGGACCGTCAGATTAAAGTAAATCAATCTGGACCGTTCATGAGTTAGTTACTATGCAGTCTATTTTTCTATAAATAGAAACTCATTCCTTCATTATTTCGTACGAATTCACTGAAACTCTAGAGAGAGAAACTATAGAGAGAGTTCATCTTCTATAATCTTGAGCGTATTTCTTTAAAGTTTAAGAAAGCTTTGAGTGTAGTGCAAGTTTTCTTCAAGTATATTCCCGCCGTACCAGTCGGAATACTTTTCTTTCTAAGGTAGGGGATATTATTTGTTGTACTCGTAAGGGGTATTCTTTCTTTCTTATTCATGAAGAGAACTTCTGTTATATTCCATTTTTTATTATTCATTGGAATAACTCAGATATCATGGATACCCTATACTTGGTGAAATTCTTCTATTATTCCATTCTTATTATTCTGTTGGAATAACCTGTTTATGCGAAGTACCGCATACATGGTGAAATTCTTATAATATTTCATTCTTTATTATTCTGTCGGAATATCCTGTCTATGCGTTTACGCCGGACCTGGTTCCATTATTTATTATTCTGTCGAAATATCCCGTCTTTGCGTTTACGTCGGACCTGGTTCCATTATTTATTATTTTGTTGGAACATCCCGCTTGATTGCAAAGTTTGCTCGACCACGGTTCCGTTATTATTATTCCGTTGAATAACTCGCCATCATCAAGCACCGCATGCATGGTGATTTCTTTTGTTATTCCATTCTTTATTATACTCGGTTGGTTAAAGTTTTGACTTCTATACTCCATGAAATTAGTGGAATATCCTTGATATTTGCGCTTCATCCAAAGATATCTTTTCATGGAAATATTTTTTTGAGCAAGATTGAATTTTACTCCACAAAGCAAAGATCATGTTGACAATTTGGACATTATTGGTTCTAGATAAATTAATTCTTGAACTTGTTTTATTGAATTATTATGTCATTGTCATCATCCTCATGTTTATATTATGTTGAAAGTCATCTCAGAGCTTCACAGTGCATAGATGGACTTGGTATGATTATGACCAGGGATTATTCGGTATAATCATTACCCTAATGTTACAAATGATATGGAAAAAGTCCTCATTGGCCGTAGTGCATTGATGGACAGTTTTTGGTATGATTATGGCTATGGATTCTCTTCGGCCAAGGGTGCAAAGATGAATTGTTTTATGGTATGATCAGGACCGTTGATGAAAACACGATTATCTTTGGCCCGTAGTGCATGGATAATTTGTGGTCGTGATACTAATGAATATCTTTGGCCTATAGTGCAGGGATGATTCGATGATGTGGATTAATTATTGAGCTGAGTCTCAGCGATGAAATATTAATTCATGGATGTGATAATAAATGAATATCTTTGGCCGTAGTGCATGGATTATTTATGGATGTGATACTAACGAATATCCTTGGCCGTAGTGCATGGATAATTCGATGATGTGGATTATTTATTAAGCTGAGTCTCAGCGATAAAATATTGGTTATACACTTTTAATTTGTAGAAGAAAGTAGATATCATGCTCTACTTGACTCTTCTAAAATACAGTTGTATGTCTTTGGCTTGTAGTTCAAAGATGAATTGCTAATGAATATCTTTGGCTGTAGTGCAAAGATGAATTTATTAGTATATTATGAATAAGAATTGTGATTTTGTATAACCATGATTTTTGATGTTTTAGGTGAAGATATGTGATGAAAATTATCTTAGATCACAGGTGTAAAAAGAATTGTAATTACAATTATGATTATGAGTTATTCATATGATTGTGGGATGGGGAATTGTTGATTGATGTTACAGGATAAACATTATTGGTGGACTTTTAACATGAGAAGATAATAGAACGATGGTCTATTTGACACTTCTAATGGATTGCTCGTTCATACCGCAACTATGATTGAAAAGTTTTATCATCTACCATATGTTCTAAATCTCGATTTATTATTGATGAAAGCTATTGATAATTTAATTATCTTTAGTCATGATATTCTTTATCGGGCTAGTTGTGCTCATCCTTTTCGCTTTCACAATTCCTTTCGGTGTAATAAGAGTGTTCTTAGTAAGAGTGTTTCAGGGTCGAAATGGGGATGACAGGGGAATAGAACAGTGGTTTCTAGCTGTGGAGGTTCTCCCTAAATAGTATAGAAAAGTGTGTTGTATTCTATACAATATTTAGTAGTTATATTTGGTGAATCAAATAGGGTGAGGTGAACCCAACTTTAGAAGGGTGTTTTGCCACTATCATACAAGCTGTCTAATGACATACAACCCCGTGTTATCATAAGACATAGGGTTGTGCGCATCCACTTGCTGAGTATATCTACGGGTACTACCTATATGATCTTGGAGTTTATTTGAAATATAATATTCACTTGGAAAGAAGATGATAGTAATCTTCTCTTTTTTCTTTGGGGTCTATTGGGTCAACCAAGGATAATTCTGTGGATATATGATATCTATTATAACCTTGACGCATGGCCTCCCATGTACGAAGGTTTCCTTGAGCACTTCCCAAAGATTTTAATTTTTAAAATAGTTTTTAACTATACTTTTATGTAAAGTACCATTGTAAGGTTGTGGTCGAGGCACCATGAGAGTTACATACATTTGTATTAAAACTCACAGTTAACTGTGGTCGTATTCTATACGACAATTCAACAGTTGTATAAATGAAGTTGTATTTGAATTTTGTATTATGTATATGGCGACTCAGAATGGGTGATGTATACCTAATTTTGGGGGCGTCACAGTTGGTATCAGAGCTTAGAGATATGGTCGTTGGCGGAGATAAGAGTTTAGAAATAGGAGGGAAGAGACAAGTTATATACTTCGCTAGTGTGTCACTTACCTATGCTGAAATTATTTACTTGATAAGTTGACAAATTGTGATATGTCAATTAACCTTTGTTTTGAAGATATATTCTAGAATGATATCTGAAATACAGGAGATGACCAATGGAAAAATCATGATACAGAGGATATAACCGGGAAGGTACAATCCGAAAAAGAAAGCAAGGTATTCTCATCTCTTCGAATATCAGGTACGTACATAAATTTCGAGGGCAAAATTTCATAAGGAGGGGTGATTGTGAAACCCCGAATTTTATGAAATAAAAGTATTCAATTTTTCTATTTTGGTAAATAGTTAAATTGATAAAAGTTTAAAGTTAAGGGTAATATGTGAATTTTTTTTTTTTTGCAAAATAAGGAAGTTGATATAAAATATTCGTTGTGTCGGGGAATATTCTTTTTGTCAGGGAATATCCGTACGACGGTACAATCATTGGTGGACCCCACAACGGAATTATTGTCGGATTGAGAAAACAACAAAAATATTTTTATGAAAATAACGGCAGAAGTTTTACCGTTAACTGTTGAAACACCCGGTGTTAAAAGTACAGTAATACACGTGGTTGTATAGTAGCACACGGTATTGATTATTGATGCTTATGTGATAAGTCACTCAGTTTTGTTTTATTGGTATTATTAATGTAATAAAATAGAAAAGCTTTTTATATAAAACATAATACTTTTATAAAGTTATTCGTTTTATTAGGCTAATAGTAAAATCTTTTTATATAAAACAGAATACTTTTATAAAGTTATCTATTTTATTAGACAATAATTAGAATATATTATATTTTATTATGCATAGTATTTGCATAGTGCCTGTATAGTGTTTTCATAGTAAAATCTTTTATAAACTTATTCGTTTTATTAGATTATAAATAGAATATATTTTATTTTATTTAAAAGATTTTGCTTTAAATATGGACCGTCAGATTAAATTAAATCAATCTGGACCGTTCATGAGTTAGTTACTATGCAGTCCATTTTTCTATAAATAGAAGCTCATTCCTTCATTATTTCGCATTTAATTCAATCGAAACTCTAGAGATAAACTATAGAGAGTTCATCTTCTATAATCTTGAGCGTATTTCTTTAGAGTTTAAGAAAGCTTTGAGCGTAGTGAAAGTTTTCTTCAAGTATATTCCTGCCCTACCAGTCGGAATACTTTTCTTTCTAAGGTAGGGGATATTATTTATTGTACTCGTAAGGGGTATTCTTTCTTTCTTATTCATGAAGAGAACTTTTATTATATTCCATTCTTTATTATTCTGTTGGAATAACCTGTATACGCGGGATACCCTATACTTGGTGAAATTCTTACGTTATTCCATTCTTATTATTCTCATTGAATAACTTTGTTTATCTTAATACCGCATACATAGTGAAATTCTTCTAATATTTTGTTTTTATTATTTTGTTTGAATATCACATGGCGCTTACGTTTTAATTCGGGTTCCATTATTTATTATTTTGTTGGAACATCCCGTCGGTGCAAAGTTTGCCTGATCTGGTTTCGTTATTATTATTCTATTGGAATAACCTATCTATGCGAAGTACCGCATGCATGGTGATTTCTTTTGTTATTCCATTCTTTATTATACTAAGTTGGTTAAAGTTTTGACTTCTATACTCCATGAAATTAGTGGAATATCCTTGATATTTGCGCTTCATCCAGTATCTTTTCATGGAAATATTTTATTGAGCATTCTTGAATTTTACTCCACAAAGGAGTATCATGTTGACAATTTGGACGTTATTGGTTCCTAGATAAATTAATTCTTGAACTTGTTTTATTGAATTATTATGTCATTGTCATCATCCTCATGTTTATATTATGTTGAAAGTTATCTGTGGCCTGTAGTGCATAGATGGACTTGGTATGATTATGACCAGGGATTATTCGGTATAATCATGACCGTAATGTTACAAATGATGTGGAAAAAGTCCTCATTGGTCGTAGTGCATTAATGGACAATTTTTGGTATGATTATGGCTATGGATTCTCTTCGGCCAAGGGTGCAAAGATGAATTGTTTTATGACATGATCAGGACCGTTGATGAAAACACGATTATGTTTGACCCGTAGTGCATGGATAATTTGTGGTCGTGATACTAATGAATATCCTTGGCCTGTAGTGCAGGGATGATTCAATGATGTGGATTATTTATTAAGCTGAGTCTCAGCGATGAAATATTAATTCATGGATGTGATAATAATGAATATCTTTGGCTGTAGTGCATGGATAATTCATGGATGAGATACTAACGAATATCCTTGGCCGTAGTGCATAGATAATTCGATGATGTGGATTATTTATTAAGCTGAGTCTCAGCGATAAAATATTGGTTATACACTTTTAATTTGTAGAAGATAGTAGATATCATGCTCTACTTGACTCTTCTAAAATAGAGTTGTATGTCTTTGGCTTATAGTGCAAAGATGAATTGTTAATGAATATCTTTGGTCGTAGTGCAAAGATGAATTTATTAGTATATTATGAACAAGAATTGTGATTTGGTATAACCATGATTTTTGATGTTTCAGGTGAAGATATGTGATGAAAATTATCTTCGTCCTGGGTGAGAAAAGGAATTCAGAATCACAATTATGATTATGAGTTATTCATATGATTGTGGACAGGAATTGTTGATTGATGTTACATGGATAAAACATTATTGGTGGACTTTTAACATGGATAAGATAATAGACCTGATGGTCTATTTGACTCTTCTAATGGATTGCTCGTTCCGCTGCAACTATGGTTGAAAAGTTTTATCATCTACCATATGTTCTAAATCTCTGATTTATTATTGATGAAAGCTATTGATAATTTAATTATTTTCGTCATGATATTCTTTACTGGGCTAGTTGTGCTCACCCTTTCTGCTTCACAATTCCTTTCAGGTAATAAGAGTGTTACCGTAAGAGTGTTGCTGGGTCGAGCGGGGATAACAGGGGAATAGAACCGTGGTTTCTAGCTGTGGAGGTTCTCCCTAAACAGTATAGAAAAGTGTGTTGTATTCTATACAACATTTAGTAGTTATATTTGGTGAATCAAATAGGGTGAGGTGAACCCAACTTTAGAAGGGTGTTTTGCCACTATCATACAAGATGTCTAATGACAAACAACCTTGTGTTATCATAAGACAGGGTTGTGCGCATCCACTTGCTGAGTATATCTACGGGCACTACCTATATGATCTTGGAGTTTATTTGAAATATAATATTCACTTGGAGACTGCAAGACCCCAACTTATTATAAATAAAATCGAATTTCCTCTAATTATTATTGTGAATAATAAGGTATTGATTTGATATAATTCTCTAGTTGTGGGTGAAATGTGCAAAATTTGCAAAATATGCAAGTGGTTATAAAATAATCATTGTTGTCGGGGAATATTCATTTGGTCGTGGAATATTCTTGTTATCTGGGAATATTAAATGATTTTGCGTAGCATGATCAATTGTGGGCCCCATAACAGAATAATTGTCGGATGAAGAAAACGACAAGTTTGAGTTTTTATAAATAACGGCGTAGTTGTTACCGTTAACAATGTTGGAATGCCCGGTGGTTAAAATACACTAATACGCGTGGATGCACAGTATTGATGAATTATTGATCCTTACGTAAGAAGGCACTACTCAATAATTATTACAGTAGTTACTGTTCAATATTTTATTTTATTGATTCAATAATTATTGCGTTGATATTTTATATTATTGTTGTTTCAATAATTGTCACTGCACAGTATTTCCCATTATCTGATCAATAATTCATATTATTTGAATAATATTATTAGATAGCATTATTGGCAATGTCTAGAAAGTTCATCAAGGAGAGGTTTGGTCACCTAATTCTTGCGTCAAGAGGGAGAAATTCTTATTGGAAAGCCCCTCTTTCCAGGAACTACCTGGTTGTCATAAATGTGATTCTCGTAATATTATTTGTGAATAATTAATTATTGATTAGTATGATAAGGAAATATTTATTTTATGTGGATATAAATATTGGATATATTTATTGTGGTTAAAAATGAAAGAGTTAATGTTGAGGTGTTTTATCAAGATTTTTGTCTGAATGAAGGTATTAAAAAATTAAACCAAAGTGTTTTTGAGATATATTGCGTGAGTTATAATTTTTAATTCGACCGTTGGATCGTTGTAATTTTTGGATATGTTATACATATATAAGTTGAGTATATGTCCACAAATATTGAACCGTTAAAAATGAACGTAAGATTTGTTATGAATTTTAAGATGTGACTGGTTCAAAAATTGTTGAAGTATCCGAATTTTGCATTTTGGTAGAAAATTCTAGAATTGAGTAGGCCCCACTTGTGGTTGGTGAAGAAATGTGCTGAATTTTATTTCAAATGTAGTGGGTGGGAATAGTAACAGGTAAAGCAATCAGGTTGCAGGTCAAGTCTGCTAACATTTTCCTATAAATGGAGGGCTAAGTTAGAATTAAAAATCACACCAGAAACATAAGCTTTCTCTCTCTAGATTATTGAGTGTATTTTATGAGTATTTAGATACTTTGTGAGTTTCTATTCATCAGTGCAAGTTTCCTTCAGCCTTATACCGATATTCCGATCAGAAGTACTGGATATTTTGAGGTAAGGGGTGTTATATTCTTCATAAAATGATATTTTCTTCAATATCATTATACCGAAATGTTGGTATGAACTTTTTATCAAATTTGAAACTTTTTGTGTCGGGGTTACTATTCACGTATACGACACTATTCATCAAAAAATGAAAATTTTCTTCTTTTTGTCCAAGATGTCTATTATGGTTATTATCTTTATTCTTGAATTTTGCTTCAAAATTGGTTATTATGGAGTATTATTGATCTTGGATAAACTGTTATACGAATCCTTACTATTTGTCCTTCTGTCTCACTGGATTCGTTTTCTTTAAAATATTTTTCATCATCCTCAATCCTAAATGATGATATTACTGAATATCTTTGGCCTGTAGTGCAAAGATGAATGATTAACTGATGAATATCTTTGGCCCGTAGTGCGAAGATGAACATGACCAACTGGTGATACAAATGAATATCTTTGGCCTGTAGTGCAAAGATGAATATTGATTAAAGATGTATATTGATTGTTGTTACAGGAATAAAATATTGACGATGGACTTTTAAATCTTAGAAGATAGTAGAATTCTTTCTCTACTTGACTCTTCTAATGGATTGCTGTTTCCGCTGCAGTTGTTGATCTAAAACTTGTTATCTATTATATTTTATCAGATTTTTCCCTGTTGAAGACTAACGATAATTTGTTGTATATTATCTTAGTCATAATATTCTTTACTGGGCTAGTTGAGCTCACCCTTTTCCTTTTTGTTCCATTTTTCTCGTGGAGGTGAGAACATAGCAGAAGAACTAAGGGGTACGAGTGATGGTTCTAGAAAGATGTTTTAGCAAATCCTCACTATTTCGTAAAATAGTGTTTGAATAATTGTAATGAGGACTTATTTGAGTGTGGATATTATCTAGAAGACAATATTTGTATTTAAACTCACAGTATGTGTTGTCGTATTTTGTACGACAATTGTATTATTGAAGTTGTAATTTGTTTTCTGTACCATGTATTTGGCGACTCAGAATGGGTGTTGTATACCTATTTTGGGGGCATCACAGTTGGTATCAGAGCTTAGGGATATGGTCTCTAGCGGAGATCGAGGAATAGAACTAGGAGGGGAGAGATGAGTAAATCCTTCGCTAATGTGTCCTATCTAAGCTTATTTGTTGGTCAGTCATAATATAGAGATATTATGTGATATGTTAATTTGTTTAATTAACCCTTGTTTTATGGCAGTATTTAAGAATGGCTGCAGAGAACGTTAACAATGGAGTGTATGAGACTGTGGAACAACCTTTAGTTACAAACCAGGAGAACGTGCAACAAGAAGGCAATAATCCTCCTGTAAACAACACTACTGAACAATTGATGAATGAAGGGATGTTCAGAAGTTTTTGCATTTTATGCAAAACCCAGACGAGGAAGCTCGTGCACGTAATCTGGTGGAAATGCTAGCAATATGCGGACATCACACAAGCAAGCGATTCAAAGAGTTGGGACCACCAAAATTTAAGGGAAAGCCGGATCCGATCACTGGCGGAAGCGTGGGTCAAGCAAGTTACCAAGATATTCGATGTCTTGGGATTCACGGAGGAACAAAAGGTTCCATTTGCCACCTTTATATTCGCGGTGAGGCGGACTATTTGGTGGGAGTCTATGGGCGTACCAACCCGGTAGCTTTTCAAAGATGTTTTGGGAAACATTTCAGAACTATTCAATGACAAGTACTTTCCCGAAAGTATTCGTCATATGAAGGAGGTGGAGTTTATCGATGGAACAAAACAACAACATGGCGGTGTCCCAAAGACGAGACGAAGTTTGCATAGTTATCGGGTTTGCACCTCATTTGGTCAAAAATGAGGAACGAATGACAAGGATGTTTCGAGAGGTCTAAAGTCTAGAGATTAAGCAATATCTTATATCTCATAAATTTTCTTTATATTCGAGATGTTGTAAATAGGCTCAATTATTAGAGCTAGATAATGAGTATGTGCAACCGAGGGACCACAACCAGGGTCATACCGGTGACAGCAGTCATCAGAGCGATGATAACCAATGAGGAGGGAAAAATAAGAACAAAGGCGGTAACCACTCGGGTTGTCATCGTGGCCATGATAATAGGAGAGGTGAGTCAAGTGGAAATTTCAGAAAGAGGAGATTTAACAATGACGGGAAGACATCAATGAGTAAAGACCAAAGACCAACAACAAATTCTAGGGGAGGAGAACGACCACCAGTTAGATGTTACAAATGCGGGAAAGAGGGACATATTAGCCCAAAATGTCCACAACAATCCAAGGTATGTTACAACTGTGGAAAGGAAGGCCACATAGCTCGGGATTATTTTGTAGGAAAACCAAGTTCAACGGGGATTGTGACTCCAAGGGTTGTCCCGGATAAGTTGAAATCAGCGGTTCCTGGAAGAGCGTTTGTCGTGACTGGCCAAAATGCGAGGAACTCGAACGAGGTGATTACGGGTAAGATAATCTTGAACTCTTGCAAAGTTTATACCTTACTAGATGCTGGTTCTACCCAATCTTTTATCTCTCCTGCTTGTGCTCAACGTTTAAACTTAACTCCGGAGAAATTAGACTTTGATTTATCAGTGGAGACTCCGTTGGGTGAAACTTTCGTTACATGCACAGTTTATAAATCTTGCATGATCCAAGTTGGCACTATCACATTAACTGTTGATCTTATCTCTTTAAAGATACTTGCTTTTGATGTGATTTTAGGAATTGATTGGTTAACCACTCATCATGTTTTCGTATGGTTGTTAGTTTTCATATTTCTAACCAACTTATCATACGAATTCAAACAACTAAACCACTAAAATCAGTCACTATCATATCAAGCCATAAAGCTATTCGTTTATTAAAAAAACGGATGTCAAGCTTTCTTAGCCCATGTTATGGATTTGAACAAAGACAAGTCAGATTTGAATAATATTTCATTGTTAGAGAATTTCCGATGTATTTCTCAAGAACTTCCCGGCCTACCCCGTAACGTGATGTTGAATTCTTTATTGACCTTGAGCCGGGTACAAAACCCATTTCTAAAACCCCATATCGAATGGCTCCTATTGAACTTCAGGAGTTAAAAGTCCAAGTACAGGAATTGTTAAACATAGGTTTCATTCGTCCTAGTACATCTCCTTGGGGTGCTCCTGTTTTATTCGTAAAGAAGAAAGACGGGAGTATGCGACTTTGTATTGACTACCGAGAATTAAACCATGTCACCATCAAGAATAGGAATCCGCTACCTCGTATTGATGACCTGTTCGACCAGTTGCAAGGAGCACAATTCTTTCAAAGATCGATCTTCGTTCTAGATATCATCAGATGAAGATTAAAACTGAGGATATTCCAAAGACTGCCTTCAGAACTCGGTACGGGCATTATGAATTCTTAGTCATATCTTTTGGATTGACTAATGCTCCTGCTACTTTCATGGATATGATGAACCGTGTATTCAAGGAATATTTGGATCAGTTTGTTGTTGTCTTTATTGATGACATCCTCATCTATTCCAAAAGCCGTGATGATCATGAGCACCATTTGAAGCTGATACTTGAAAGGCTTCGTGAAAACAAGCTTTATGCCAAGCTGAAGAAATGTGAGTTCTGGCTTGAGGAAGTAGCATTCCTTGGGCACGTGGTGTCAAAACATGGAGTATCTGTTGACCCGATAAAGATTGAAGCAGTACAAAGTTGGGAGCAACCAAAGTCGGTGACCGAAGTGGGTAGCTTTCTGGGCTTAGCTGGTTATTATCGGAGATTCGTGGAAGGATTTTCTCCAATCGCTACTCCATTAACTCAGCTGACTCGGAAAGATACAAAATTCGTATGGAGCGAGGAATGCGAGAAGAGTTTCTAAGAGCTCAAGAGGAGACTCATTTCGGCACCTGTTCTGGAAATACCATCTGGTACGGATGGATTTGTTATATACAACGATGCTTCAGGCAAAGTGTTAGGATGCGTTCTCATGCAACATGGGAAAGTCATAGCCTATGCCTCACTACAACTCAAAGAATGTGAGAGGAATTATCCTACTCATGATCTAGAGTTGGCAGCAGTCGTATTCGCGTTGAAAATTTGGAGATGCTACTTGTATGGGGAGAAAGTGGAGATTTATACGAACCATAAAAGCCTCAAATATTTCTTCACCCAAAAAGAACTCAACATGCGGCAACGACGTTGCCTTGAACTATTGAAAGATTACGATCACCCTATTCAATATCGTCCTGGAAAAGCGAACGTAGTAGCGGACACATTGAGTAGAAGATCATATACGAGTACGAGTGCGATATTGTTAATGCAAAGGCCCATTCTGTATGACTTGCAAAGGATGGAGGTAGAATTAATGACTCCAGGGACCCACATGATGATAGCGAATATACGAGTAGAACCGACTTTAATCGATAAAGTTAAAGCTGCTCAAGCTACGGACATGGAGCTGATACGTATGAAGAAGAAAGTGCAAGAAGGTGTTATTCCAGAAGTAAGAATCGATGAAGAAGGAATACTTAGATTCAACTCCAGACTTTGTGTTTCTAACGATTCTGACTTGAAGCATAGAATCATGATGGAGGCACACAACACACCGTTTGCAATCCATCCTGGTAGTACCAAAATGTATCATGATATTCGACATACATTTTGGTGGAACAATATGAAGAGAGAGATCGCGGAGTTTATCTCGAGGTGTTTAACTTGTTAACGTGTAAAGGCGGAGCATCAAGTGCCAAAGGGTCCATTACAACCACTTGAGATTCCGAAATGGAAGTGGGAACACATTACTATGGATTTCTTTACAGGTCTTCCCAAAGTTTCTCAAGGCATAGATGCTATTTGGGTTATTATTGATAGATTAACCAAGTCTGCCCATTTCTTGCCGATACATGAGATTTATTCCCTTGAACGTCTTACTAGTATGTACGTGAATGAGATTGTGAGATTGCATAGCATGCCAGTATCCATAGTTTCGGATCGTGACCCAAGATTCACTTCATGATTTTGGGTTAGCTTACAGAAAGCTATGGGCACAGATTTACGATTCAGTTCGGCATATCATCCTCAAACGGACGGACAATCAGAGAGGAATATTCAAACCCTTGAAGATCTATTAAGACTTTATGTCCTAGATTTTAAAGGAAGTTGGGATAAGTACTTGCCACTGGTGGAATTCTCCTACAACAACAGTTATCAAGCAAGTATAGGCATGGCTCCATTTGAGGCGTTGTATGGACGAAAGTGTCGTTCTCCAGTATGCTGGGACGAGGTGGGAGAAGCAACGTTGTTGGGACCAGAATTAGTACGCATGACTACAAAAAAGATCCAAATGATTCGACAACGTATTCAAACCTCACAAGATCGACAAAAGAGTTATGCTGATCTTCATAGAAAGGACGTGGAGTTTAATATTGGAGATCATGTATTGTTACGTGTTGCTCCATGGAAGGGAGTTACAAGATTTGGAAAGAGAGGAAAGCTCAATCCACGATTTGTTGGTCCATTTGAGATTCTTGGTGAATAGGAAATGTGGCCTATAGACCAAGATTACCTCCAAGTATATCTCGTGTTCATAATATTTTTCACATATCCATGCTTCGTAAATATGTGAAAGACCCGAACCATATTATTGCGTTAGAACCAGACGAGATAGCGGAAGATTTAACGTACGAAGAAGTACCTGTTAAGATCTTGGATAAGAAAGAGCATGTCCTACGCACCAAGGTTATACCACAAGTTAAGGTTTTGTGGAGAAACCATGCTATTGAAGAAATGACCTGGGAGTTGGAATCAGAAATGAAAGCGAGGTATCCTCACCTTTTTGAAACCAGGTACGTATGTCAATTTCGAGGATGAAATTTCATAAGGAGGGGAGGTTGTAAGACCCCAACTTATTATAAATAAAATTGAATTTCCTCTAATTATTATTGTGAATAATAAGGTATTAATTTGATATAATTCTCTGGTTATTGGTGAAATGTGCAAATTTTGCAAAATATGCAAGTGGTTATAAAATAATCAATGTTGTCGGGGAATATTCATTTGGCCGTGGCATATTCTTGTTGTCGGGGAATATTCGTACGACGGCGCAGTCATTTGTGGGCCCCATAATAGAATAATTGTCAGATGAAGAAAACGACAAGTTTGAGTTTTTATAAATAATGGCGTAGTTGTTACCGTTAACACTGTTGGAATATCCGGTGGTTAAAATACTGATGAATGGCGTGGATGCACAGATATTGATGAATTATTGATCCTTACGTGAAGGAACTACTCAATAATTATTATGATGAATTATCGCTCAATATTTTATTTTATTGATTCAATAATTGTTGCGTTGATATTTTATATTATTGTTGTTTCAATAATTGTCAATGCACAGTATTTCCCATTATCAGATCAATAATTCATATTATTTGAATAATATTATTAGATAGCATTATTGGCAATGTCTAGAAAGTTCTGTCAAGGAGAGGTTTGGTCACCTAATTGCGCGCCAGTAAGGAGAAATTCTTAGTGGAAAGCCCCCTCATTCCTAGAACGGCCTGGTTGTCATAAATGTGATTCTGTAATATTATTTGTGAATAATTAATTATTGATTCATATGATAAGAAAATATTTATTTTATGTAGATATAAATATTGGATATATTTATTATGGTTAAAAATGAAAGAGTTAATGTTGAGGTGTTTTATCAGTATTTTTGTCGGAATGAAGGTATTAAAAAAATTAAACCGTTGGATCGTTGTAATTTTTGGATATGTTATACATATATAAGTTGAGTATATTTCCACAAATTTTGAATCGTTAAAAATAAACGTATGATTTTTTATTAATTTTAAGAGGTGACTGGTTTAGAAATTATTGAAGTATCTGAATTTAGCATTTTGGTGGAAAATTCTAGAATTGAGTGGGCCCCACTTGTGGTTGATGAAGAAATGTGCTGAATTTTATTTCAAATGTGATGGGTGGGAATAGTAGCAGGTAAAGCCATCAAAGTTCTGGTCAAGTCTCGCTAACATTTTCCTATAAATAGAGGGCTAAGTTAGAATTGAAAATCACACCAGAAACATAAGCTTTTCTCTTTCTCTCTCTAGATTATTGAGTGTATTTTGTGAGTATTTAGATACTTTGTGAGTTTCTATTCATCAGTGCAAGTTTCCTTTAGCCTTATACCGATATTCCGATCGTAAATGCTGATATTTTGAGGTAAGGGGTGTTATATTCTTCTTAAAATGATATTTTCTTCAATATCATTATACCGAAATGTTGGTATGAACTTTTTAATAAATTTGAAACTTTTTGTGTCGGGGTTACTATTCACGTATACGGTTACTATTCACGTAAATGGCACTATTCACGAATACGGTACTATTCACCGAAAAATGAAATTTTCTTCTTTTTGTCAAAGATGTGTTTTATGGTTACTATCTTTGATTGTATCTATGTTTTGATCTTTATTCTTGAATTTTGCTTCAAAATTGGTTATTATGGAGTATTATTGATCTTGGATAAATTGTTATACAAATCCTTACTATTTGTCCTTCTGTCTCACTGGATTCGTTTTCTTTAAAATATTTTTCATCATCCTCAATCCTAAATGATGATATTACTGAATATCTTCGGTCTGTAGTGCAAAGATGATTGATTAACTGATGAATATCTTTGGCCCGTAGTGCGAAGATGAACAGATGTTGAGATGAACATGACCAACTGGTGATACAAATGAATATCTTTGGCCTGTAATGCAAAGATGAATATTGATTAAAGATGTATATTGATTATTTGATAAAATATTGATGATGGACTTTTAAATCTTAGAAGATAGTAGAATTCTTTCTCTACTTGACTCTTCTAATGGATTGTTGTTTCCGCTGCAGTTGTTGATCTAAAACTTGTTGTCTATTATATTTTATCATATTTTTCCCTGTTGAAGACTAACGATAATTTGTTGTATATTATCTTAGTCATAATATTCTTTACTGGGCTAGTTGAGCTCACCCTTTTCCTTTTTATTCCATTTTTCTCAGGAGGTGAGGACATAGCAGGAACTAGTCGGGGTACGGAGTGATGGTTCTAGAAAGATATTTTAGCAGTCCTCACTATTTCTGTAAAATAGTGTTTGAATAATTTTAGTGAGGACTTATTTGAGTGTGGATATTGTCTAGAAGACAATATTTATATTTAAACTCACAGTATGTGTTTTCGTATTTTGCACGACAATTGTATTATTGAAGTTGTAGTTGGTTTTCTGTACCATGTATTTGGCGACTCAGAATGCGTGTTGTATACCTATTTTGGGGACGTCACAGAGACAGTGGATATAGTTATATGTCAAGAGAAGACTCACCATTGGAAAGAAGATGATAGTAATCTTCTCGTTTTTCTTTGGGGTCTATTGGGTCAACCAAGGATAATTCTGTGGACATATGATATCTATTATAACCTAGACGCATGGCCTCCCATGTACGAAGGTTTCCTTGAGCACTTCCCAAAGATTTTAACTTCTAAAACAGTTTTTAACTATATTTTTATGTAAAGTACCATTGTAAGGTTGTGGTCGAGGCACCACGAGAGTTACATACATTTGTATTAAAACTCACAGTTAACTGTGGTCGTATTCTATCTGACAGTTCAACGATTAATATAAATGAAGTTGTATTTGAATTTTGTACTATGTATTTGGCGACTCAGAATGGGTGATGTATACCTAATTTTGGGGGCGACACAAGAACATGTCGGTAACAGAATATGCTTTCAAATTCAACGAGTTAGCGAGATTTGCACCTCATCAGGTGGACACAGAAGCAAGAAAAGTGAGAAGATTTGAGAACGGACTGAAGTCGGGAATATTCAACAATTAAAAGATTGTAGATAATAAGAAAGCGGCGATTCTGAGGACGGAATCCTTTTAAGGAGGGGTGAATGTGATAACCCGAGATTTCGAATAATAAAAATTTTATGAATAATTTTTTTTATTTAATATTAATATTGATTATCAATTTTGTGACAAGTGTTTGTGATACTAGTCTCAAGAAGGTCAATTTGTGTATTGACTAATAAAATTAAGAGTAGAGTTTTGCTTAACAGAGAATAGAAACCCTAACCCTAGTTACGGATAGGATTAGAGAGAAAATATAATTAAAATAATTATATTAATATGTATGTGTTTATCTAGTATAGAATTTTGATCAATAATAGATCGGATAAGGTTTAAAATTTATAAACCCTAATAAGAGATTAGAAACTCTAATCTCGGGATTAGAAAACCCTAACGCACTGTTAGAAACCCTAATCGAAAGTCGAGAAACCCTAATTTTAAAGTCGAGAATCCTAAACCCTAATCCTAATTAGCAAGCCTAAAGTGATTAGTATGTGTTAATATAATTAGAAAACGCTAATTATACTTTAGAAATATTAATTTCTATTTAAAACCGTAATTATATTTTTGAAATTCTTAATTTTCTATTTTAAAACTCTAATTAGAAATTCTAGAATTGGAGTATTTAAAACGTAAGGGTTAGACCTTTAGGGTTAAACCCTAAGGGTATGTGCAATTGTCAAGAATGCCATTAAAATTAAAATACAAATGACCAAAATGCCTTTTTTGCATTCTTTAATAAGCTAGCTTGCAAATCTAGCAATTATTGGAGTTGGTAACCAACTTTGTTGACTTGGGGACCAAAAATTGAGCCAAATCACCATCACACGGATCTAGCAATATTATATTACATTATATATAGATTAAAAGAGAGAAAATGTATGTATTTGGCCATTTGATATATAACACTCCCACAACTCTCTCTCTCTCTCTCTTCATATCCGAAATTCACAAGATTATTCAGTCCCAATATCAGTCCATAGATCACCTCATAACATATAGGAGATCTAAGATCAAACATATTCAAGAGAAGGTATAAACCCTATCTCATTCTAGATCTTGTATGCTAGGATCAAAGTTGTGTTTTTGTGTTTATGTTTGTGTTAAAAGGTGTTTTTAGTTAATCTATGATGATCCATGATGGATCCATAGCATCAAATGACTTTAAAAAGGTGTTTTTCAAAATCTGTCCAAGAACAAAATTTGTGGTCTGACAAGCTAATGTCAGGAGCCACAGATTCTTGTTCCTTTGTTGTTTTTGATGTTTTAAAGTTGTAATTAGTAGCCTGGTATGAGGTATTTAATCTGCAAGTGGAAGCAGTATCATATGATTTCTGGATTTGAATTTATTCATGGTCAAAACCCGTTGACCGGGCATGACCATGAACTTTCTGGGTAACCCAGAAACGGTAAGATCAGTGTCTGACAACTTTTGAACGGCCTAGATCTGACAGCTTTGATGATTGTTGGTTGATGTTTTGGTAATTAAATTGTAGCCTATAATATGTACTTTAGATATATACTTTTAGATCTCTTAAACAACAAAAATGTGGGACATAGTGAACGGTCAAACTGAGCTTGTCGAACATGGAAACCATTTCTGGAAAACCCAGAAATCGATTGAACCATGATTCTAACGGGGTTTGACCGTGATTAATCTAGCAGGAGTGTTAATGTTTAAACGATCTATTAATCTAGCAGGAGTGTTAATGTCTGACAGTCATTTTGAAAGGCCTGATCTTGCTGTGTTGTTACGTTATAACTCTGTTAATGATTTATAGTTGTAGTATTATATGTGTACTACGATATTGAACCTTAATTTAGCCCAGAAACGATTTTAAACCGAGCATTTAAGCTGGTCAAACATGACAGGTTGACAACAAAGCTGTCAGTGTTCTTGAGCTCAAGAACACCAACAACGACGCTTTGTGTCGCTAAAGCCCTATAACGACGATTTTTAATATAAATATTTTTGAATTTTCAGAAATTATTTAAAAATAGAAATAAATTATAAAAATTATTAAAAATGTTTTTGAAAATTATTTTAAATTATGAAAAATAATTTTTGACCAATTGGAATATTTTTCTTTAATATTTATAATTATTTAAATATTAAAGGTATTTAATTTATTTAATTAGTGTATTAAATAAATTAGAGAAAAATAATTTAATATTATGAAAAATCATTTTAAATAAGAATAATGTATTTAAAAATATTTTGAGTTATAAAATGTAACTTTTAATATTTTTAGAGAATTTTCATTTATAACTTTATATTAATGATATTAGATTTATTTAATTGTTAAATTAAATAAATAAGATAAAAATAATTTTATTGATTTAAAAATAATTTTTAATGGGAATAAAGTGTTTTATAATATTTTAAATTTTAAAATATAATTTTCAATATTTTTGGAGAATTCTCATTAATAAATTAATATTAATGATGTTAGATTTATTTAATTATTATATTAAATAAATAAATTAAAAATAGTTTTATTGATTTAAAATCATTTAAAAATGAGAAAAATGATTTAAAAATATTCTAAGTTATAATTAATGACTTTTAATATTTGATAATAATTTCATTAATATTTAGATATTAATGGTGATGGTTTAAAATGATTTTAATTATTTTAAAAATCATTTAAATAGAATATTGATGATTTAAAAATATTTTAAGTTATTAATAATAACTTTAATATTTTGACAAATATAACATTAATATTTTTATATTATTAAATATTAATGATGATAAGATTATTTGATAATTAAATCATTTAAAAATGATTTACTATTTAAAAAATTATTATAAATTATAATAATTGCTTATAAATTATTAAAAGCTTCTGAAAAATATTATAAAAGATCTTTGACTTATCTAATATAATATTGAAGCTTTGAAACCGAATTTAATTGACAATAACTGTGTTAATTATCGGATAGGGTGGCCAGAACACCGAGAATGGACCGAAGTCCAACAAGACCGAAATAGTTAGACTTGTTAAGTGTTTATATAGGTTATAAACACTGATGTGACTATGTGGTAATGTGCCTAGGAGAAGTTTGACTGTGAATTACAGTGTTACGTGTTATGAATTCTTGTGCTAATTGTGAGATCGATATTATTGGTTATAGGTCTTTCAAACGCAGATAAGTTTATTGTGTAGCTGTAATCAACGCAGAAGGCAAATTTCCTAACTCAGCCTTGAGTTATATTTATTCAATTATTATAGTGGTTAATTATTGTTGACTAGACCACGTCCAAGAATTTATTGTTGATTATTCGCAGTTAGTGCATGATTATTAATTTAAATTGAATTAGTGATTCTGAGAATATACTTGTAGAATAACTGTTGTTGGTTATTCACATCTGTAGAAGCTATTATTGATTTCAAATAGTACATTTAAATTCTGTCTATTATTTAATTATATTGAAACAAGTCTTACCTAATTGTTTTGGCTAGACGAATAATTGTTAGAACTTGATAGGTTCAAGAAGAGAAGAGAAGAGAATTCAGTTATTATTGATAGATCAATGCCAGTTGTTTCGGCTAGATTTAAAAAGAAAAACTTGATAGGTTTGAGAAGAGAAGTGATTAGATATTGAAATCATTGCATTTCTTTGTTAAATCAAATTTTGATTCAAAGACTGAGAAGAACAACCTTTTATATAAAGGGAACATTTTAGGTCGTTTATTCGGCCATTGCGCACTGTTAAGTATTATGCATAATATAGGGTATAATAAAGTTGATCACTTGTTATACTTGCAGAGGGGTATGATTTAATCTTTATGGTTATCTAATACTCCTGCGTATGTATCAAAGTAAATCTTTAATAGATACCCGAGAAGAGAAGTTCTAGATCCAATGGATCGCTCAACATAAATCTGGAAAACATTCCACTTTGTTATATATTGCGTAGAATTGATTCTTGTTTATTCAATAGAATATCGTAGAAACTTTGAAAGCGTTGTACTCTTTCATTATCATATTATTGTGTTGCATAGAATACGAGAAGACTTGTTATTGATTAATAATTTGTTAAGCTATTTCAAAGTTCCCCAAACTTTGGTGTCATTCTATCAAAATAGATAGTCTATTATTCTGATACTTATACATTCATTTTATATCTTAACTTGCGGGGCAAATTTGTTGCTCACCCTTGCTAAATAAAACTTTTCAGCTAAGGACGAAATGGTAGGAGGTACTATGAAGAATAAAGGAAAAGGCATAGTGATAGAATAATTTTATGATATTATGTTGTATTTGTGAACCCTTTTTGTTTATCTAAAGGGTATGTTTGTAATGTTAAGGTTAGAGAACCTGGACTAATGTATTAACAATCTTTGTTAATGACTTATGTATTACTATTTCTATATGAATAGGTAGTTAGATGTTATTATATTGTGGATCGTGAGCACCAAACTCGGGGGTCAGGTAACCCAAATTTGGGGGTGTCACACACATTATCCTGATTATTGATCCGTGGAGACTCAAAGGTCTCATGTGCTCAATTTTTATTCTCAACATTCTCGGATGTCATTTTCAAATACTGCCACAAAACAAGGGTTAATTGACATGTCACATATTATCCCTATACTCTGACCGACCAAATAAATACCAAATAAACTTAGGTAGGTCATACTAGCGAAGGAATTCCCTGTCTCTCCCCTCCTAGTTCTTGTCTCACATCTCAGCCAGGGATCATATCCCTAAGCTTTGATACTAACTGTGACACCCCTAAAATAGGTATACAACACCCATCTTGAGTCGCCAAATACATGGTACAAATTCAAATACAACTTAATTATACAACAGTCGTGTAAAATACGACAAAACATAATCTAAAGTTTTAATTAGAATATTATCATCTAGACAATATCCACAGTCAATGGAGTCCTCATTGCATTTATTGTCACACTATTTAACAGAATAGTGAGGACTACTAATGCTATCATCTGGACCGTCACTCCATTCCCCAACTAGTCCCGGCTATGTTCTCATTTCCTAAAGAGAACAGTGAAAGAAAGGGTGAGCTCAAGTAGCCCAGTAAGAAATATTATGACTAAGATAATGCAGAATAAATTATCATTAGCCTTCAACAGTGTTAAACTGATAAAATATAATAAACATCAAATTTAACTGTAGCGGAACAAGCAATCCATTAGAAGAGTCAAGTAGAGAATAAAATCTACTATCGTCTATGATTTAAAAGGTTTTTCATCACTTTTATCGTTGAGACTCAGCTGAATAAATAAACCACATCATCCCTGCACTACGGCCAATGATATTCATTAGTATCACGACCACAAATTATCCATGCACTACGGGACAATGATATTTGTGTATTCATCAATGATCATGATCATGCCAACAACTGTCCATCAATGCACTACGGCCAATGAGTACTTTTACCACATCATTTATAACATTATGGTCATGATTATACCGAAAAATCCCTGGTCATAATTATACCAAGTCCATCTATGCACTACAGGCCACAGATGACTTTCAATATATTATAAACATGAGGATGACGACAATGATATAAGAATTCAATAAAACAAGTTCAAGGATAAATTTGTAAAGATTTATAATTTAATTTATTCAGAAATCAATAACGTCCAAATTGTTAACATGATACTGCTTTGTGGAGTAAAATTCAAGAATGCTCAGAAGAATATTTCCATGAAAAGATACTGGATGAAGCGCAAATATCAAGGATATTCCAATAATTTCGTGGAGTATAGAAGCCAAAACATTAATCAACTGAGTATATTAGGATATATGAAACCGCAAATGGATTTTTTTTGCCGCCATGCAGTAATCCACGTAGACAGATTATTCCAACAAAATAATAAAGAATGGAATAATAGAAGAATTCACCAGGCATGCGTAATCCGCACAGACAGGTTATTTCAACAAAATAATAAAGAATGGAACCAGGTCATGCGTAATCTGCACAGACATGATGTTCCAACAGAATAATAAAGAATGGAACCAGGTCATGCGTAATCCGCACTGACATGATGTTCCAACAGAATAATAAAGAATGGAACCAGGTCATGTGTAATCCGCACAGACAGGATGTTCCAACAGAATAATAAAGAATGGAATAAAAATAGAATTCACTAGGCATGCGATAGACCGCACAGACAAGTTATTCTAACAGAATAATAAAGAATGGAATAACAAAAGAATTTCACCTTGTATGCGGTACTTCACATAGACAGGTTATTCCAACATAATAATAAAGAATGGAATAACAACCCTTACCAGTATTGAAAGAAAATAACTCTCTTCCTGAATACGAAAGAATAATACCCCTTACCTTAGAAAAACTGGATACTGGAATAGTGAGGTAACAGACTTCTCTTCTTCTTACTCTCTATAATTTCTCTCTATATTAATTGCTCTAAAGCTTTTGTGAATTGGTGAGAAATGAAGGAAGAATGAGCTTCTATTTATAGGAAAATATAGTTTCGATAATTGCACATTTTGGGACTCGAAATATTACAGTATAATACCTTCCTCTTTTTCTTCATTTTTAAATTAGTCCTGCAAGTATTATCAAACTTGCACCACCTCCCAAAATAGTAAATAATGTGAATTAATAGTTCATTCATGTGACTCAATAGTATAATCATGTGAAAAAACTAATTATAGTATTGTACCTTCAACTATACCTCCATTTTTAATTTAGTCATGCAAGTATTATCAATCTTGCACCACCTCTCCTAATAGTACATGAATGTGAATCAATAGTACACACATATGAACAAATAGTTATAAGCATGTGAAATAACAGCAATTAATTGCTCATTTATCCGATTAATTACCCGTTTGGTTAATATAACCTCCAGACATCAATTATTATCGAAATAAATGTCAATTTCCACTAACACTAATAATTCTGACACAAAGGAACTATCAATTTCATCTTTAATCAACACAACTTATTCACCATTAATATTATAACTCACAATATTTCACAACCAGGTCGTTTCCAGGAAAGAGGGGGCTTTCCGATAAGGATTTCCCCTTATTGGCGAGCAATTAGGTGACCAAACCTCTCCTTGACAGAACTTCTATACATTCTCAATATTGCAAATAATAATATGAATAACTTTGTCGTCTCAATTATTGATTTAATAATAATAAATATTATCACGAGATGATCTTGTGACAATAATTGAATCAATAATATGAGAGATATGATGCAAACAATTATTGTAGCAATAATTGAGTATAACTGAGTGACTTCTCACATAAGCATCCATAATCAATACCGTGTGCTACTATGTAACCATGTGTATTACTGTACTTTTACTACCAGGTAGTTCAACAGTTTTAACGGTAACACTTTCGCCATTATTTTTATAAAAATATAATTATGTCATTTTTTAACTACGACAATACTTCCGTTGTGGGGTCCACCAATGATTGTCTTGAGTCGCATTTAATATTCCCTGTTAAAACGAATATTCCCCGACCAATCGAATATTATATAACCACTTGTTTACTTTGTAAAATTTGTAAATAATACCCACAACTATAACATTATATCAAATCCACACCATAATATTCAAAAATATATTTCAAAAAAAAAATAATCTTTATTCATAAAAGTTGGGGTCTTACAAAAGCCATCAGGTAGCAGGTTAGTCTGCTATGGCATTCTAAGAATTTTCCTATAAATATGCTGCTTAGTTAGAATTGAAAATCACACCAGAAACAACTTTTCTCTCTTTCTCTCTCTATATTATCGAGCGTATTTTTTGAGTATTTAGATACTTTGTGGGTTGCTATTCATCAGTGCAAGTTTCCTTCAGCCTTATACCTGATATTTTAGTCGGAAATACTATTCTTTTGAGGTAAGGGATAGTAAGAGATGTTATTTTCTTCATAATGATGTTATTCTTTCAATATCATTATACCAAAATATTGGTATGGATTTTATTATGGAATTTCTACCTTTTTCATGTCGGGGTTACTATTCACATGTATGACACTATTCACGTATACGACACTATTCATGTATATGGCACTATTTATGTATATGACATTATTTACGTATACGGGATACTATGCATGAATACGAGTTACTATTCATGAGTTACTATTCATGAGTTACTATTCACGAGTTACTATTCATAAATTACTATTCATGAGTTATTATTCATGACAAAATTGGTTTCTTTTTCTGACCAAATTATCGTTGATTTATGTATCTTACTCTTGAAATTAAATGCAGTTGTTGATCATATTATTTTTATTATCATATATAACATTTTTATAATCCTGGTGATGAAATTTCTCTTTGACTTGAGTGTAAAGATGGGTAGATTATTGGTATGATCGTGACTATGGGTTCCCTCTGGCCAGTAGTGCAAAGATGAATTGTTGACTGGGATGATCACGACCATTGAATTTATAATTGAATATCTTTAGCTTAAGTGCAAAGGTGAATTGATCAACATGGTTGTAATTATTGTTCTGAAATGATTATATATTTCTTTGAGATATTAATATCTTTGGCTTGTTGTGCAAAGATGACCTGCTGTTGAATATCCTTGGCCTGTAGTGCAAAGATGATCTGTTGTTGAATATCTTTGGCCTGTAGTGCAAAGATGACCTGTTGTTTGTGACACCCCAAAATCCGGGTATCTTCCAACCCGATAGATGGTGCTCCACGATACTACAATCCATAAAATCATTCCATTGAGATAACAACAAAATGAGTGCAAAGGTGAATTGATCAACATGGTTGTAATTATTGTTCTGAAATGATTATATATTTCTTTGAGATATTAATATCTTTGGTCTGTAGTGCAAAGATGAGCTACTGTTGAATATCCTTGGCCTGTAGTGCAAAGATGATCTGTTGTTGAATATCTTTGGCCTATAGTGCAAAGATGACCTGTTGTTTGTGACGCCCCCAAATCCGGGTATCTTCCAACTCGACTGATGGTGCTCCACGATACTACAATCCATACAATCATTCCATTGAGATAACAACAAAATGAGTGTAATTATTATCTTTATATTACATTTGTAATAAATCATTTCCAAGGTTCATTAACCGAATACATTCGTTGTTCTTCATGAGTATATTACATACAAATACACTAGTCTATTATAGGACGATTAATTGTCCATCTTAGCCTTGCCTTTATCTCTTTTAGAACTCTCAGTTTGTTCTACTTTAGCTGCAAACATATGGTTCAAGTAAGAATGAGCATTACTAGCTCAGCAAGTCCTAACAAAGAATCATATGAATATCACAAGAACATTTACATACTTGAATTCCAGATTTGAACAATTATCTATGAAGCACTACAAAACATTTGACTAGTACTTCTCATGTCATAACAGCAATTCAAAAGTATATATAATAGCTTAGGAATGATAAACCGGTCAATAGACCATGAACATACTCTTTTTGTTTTCATAATTGAAAAGGATATCCGGCACTAAGGCCATCCACCCGTCTTTACTTACGAGCACTTCTAGGTGATCAACCTATTGTACTCTATGTTGATCAACACTCTTACGTTAAACATATTTACGTTCAACATTTGGCAACCTCGCGTGCCCATCGATTAATCGATGAAAAATACTTTTGTTTGTACATAGACAAACTTACCTTTACATCCGTACCAAATACTTGACATAGGATATCGTTAACAGTTCTATATCGAAAGACTTGTAAACAAATCAATCAACTCTTCATTATTAGTCTAGCCGAGTTAAAACAGGCATCGACTCTTTCTTTTGAATCATTCATGCATTGTATAACATGCATCATGTAAAAACTTGGCTAACTCGAAGGTTAGACAAGCGTTTAAGAAAGACTTGCTTTCAAGTGTCTTCGAATATACAATTCAACTATTCTAAGTCGTTACAGGATCTACATGAGATATTCACATAACACACTGTAATTAGTTATCAAACAAACTAACTTTACGGTTCTAACCAACTTCTTTCTCTTCTATTTCTTATTTGAATTAACTTCGTTATTAAAGTTGATTCGACTTTCTATACTTCGTTACGTTTTATTAACGTTCTTACGTCCTTAACCGACATTCGATCATTATTGGTTAACTACCAACGTTGAACGTCATTCACGGTTCACTTATTACGTCTTCGTGTTCTTCGTTTAATTTCTATTAAACCTTACTAGATCTTCTTACATTAACACCTTATAAGTGATTTAAGGTAAGTCTTATCATGTACATAAAGTACCTTCAATGTCGTACTTTAGGTCAACATTCAAAATGGAACAAAACCTAACTTGGTCAACATTTTTCATCTTGGGTATTGCTATTTATGACATCCTTTTGTATTTTAGTGGTATTATGCGGTACGCTAGTTAGCTAGAGGTACTCGGTACGAATCTGAAGTCATTTTGCCGCCACCACTTTTTATTTAGTTTTGTTATTTATGGCGTAGAAGTCTGCATACACCAGTTGGCCAAAATAGTTTGGTTTCTAAACGAAACTCCTGACTTCCTAATTTGTTCGTTTTACATCCGAATTGACCCATTCGAAAGCCTACAAGTCACAAATCACATCCTTTACGTGTTCATATAACAATTTCATATTTTCGAATTCGTTAACTCAGAATTCACCTTTAAGTTCATTTTTAAGCGTTCATTTAACGTTTTCGTCCGTTCAATACACATTTTCTTCGTTATAAGTCGGAATGCGGCGATTCTTTCGCCAACGACTCTTAATTACCTTATCTCATGTGTTGACATTGGAAACCAACGTTTTCAAGTCACACGGTAACTTTTGACCTTTAATCCGGGCTTTTTACATTTTTGACGTTTAACGTCTATTTTCGTAAAATTCGCCATAACTTCGTTACTAATGTTCTCTAAGCCAAATCACATGGAATACTCCATGGACTTCATATCTACACCCTAACCAAGCAAGATGCACATATTAACATATTGATGGAGTTCAATTATTTATCAACAATCAATCTCAACAATCAAAAATTTCATGATTTTAAGCTATATCAAACCTTATGGTTTCTATGATCTCATGACTTATAGAGATTGAATCTATGGTAAGTCACTCTCATTCCACCATACAAGCCATACCCCACCCATTTATGATTCTCCATGATAAAAGAAAACCAAAAGAGATGGAATTAGAATTGAAGAGTATTACATTAAGAGCTCTTAGTGTTCTTATTGACTTCTAATGAAAAAGCTTCAAGATAGAAGAATGGTTTAAGTTTATCTCTCCTTCTCTCTCAATAATCTAGGTTGGAAATTGAAAAACTCACAAAAGGCCAACTCTTGCTTTGTATATATAGGCAACCAACATGAGGGGCAATATTGTCCAACTCCCCACCTCCTTACTATTCACTTCTTGATCACCAAGCGAAGTACTTGGTGATCAAGTATTGCCTTTACTTGGCCAACAAGTGGCCGACCCACTCTCCGTTCGATCATCCCATGGGTTGCCCCATGGGTTTTACCCATCTCATGACCCACCGGTTCGACCCATGGTTTAATTCTTTGGATTGGGCTTGACTTGGGCTTAACACTTAATCCCTTGGGCTTGCTCATTCTCGTCTTGATAATTCACAATAATTAATTCTAGCACAAAGCCAGAATACTAACCACATCCGCACATTCTAGGTCATAGAACGACCTTCGAACATCTTACTCACATAATAACTCAATTAAATTCATTTAATCCACATAATCAAATAAAAATTTAATTCATTGAAAATTCAAAATTCTCGGGTGTTACATTCTTCCCTCCTTATAAGGATTCTGTCCCCAGAATCTCGCTATTCTTACATAAACAAATGAGGGAAATTTTCCTTCATTTTACTTTCGAGCTCCCACGTTGCCTCTTCAGCATCGTGGTTACTCCAAATTACCTTTACTGAAGGTAATACTTTATTTCTAAAGACTTGTTCCTTCCTATCAATAATTTGAATCGAAATTTCTTCATACGTTAAGTCTTTTTCTACATGAATAGATTCATATTCTATTACGTGTTTGTAGTCCCGGTTATATAAGGGCCTTAAACACGTATACGTGAAACACATTGTGTATTCTTTCCATTTCTGGAGGTAAGGCTACTTCATAAGCTACCTCCCATATCCTTCTTAAAATCTCAAAAGGTCCTACAAACCTTGGACTTAACTTCCCTTTCTTTTCAAAATGTACCTTCCCTTTCCAAGGCGATACTTTTAGAAAAACATATGAATCCTTACTATTTGTCCTTCTGTCTCACTGGATTCGTTTTCTTTAAAATATTTTTCATCATCCTCAATCCTAAATGATGATATTACTGAATATCTTTGGCCTGTAGTGCAAAGATGAATGATTAACTGATGAATATCTTTGGCCCGTAGTGCGAAGATGAACATGACCAACTGGTGATACAAATGAATATCTTTGGCCTGTAGTGTAAAGATGAATATTGATTAAAGATGTATATTGATTGTTGTTACAGGGATAAAATATTGACGATGGACTTTTAAATCTTAGAAGATAGTAGAATTCTTTCTCTACTTGACTCTTCTAATGGATTGTTGTTTCCGCTGCAGTTGTTGATCTAAAACTTGTTGTCCATTATATTTTATCAGATTTTTCCCTGTTGAAGACTAACGATAATTTGTTGTATATTATCTTAGTCATAATATTCTTTACTGGGCTAGTTGAGCTCACCCTTTTCCTTTTTGTTCCATTTTTCTCAGGAGGTGAGAACATAGCAGGAACTAGTCGGGGTACGGAGTGATTGTTCTAGAAAGATGTTTTAGCAGTCCTCACTATTTCTGTAAAATAGTGTTTGAATAATTGTAATGAGGACTTATTTGAGTGTGGATATTGTCTAGAAGACAATATTTGTATTTAAACTCACAGTATGTGTTGTTGTATTTTGCACGACAATTGTATTATTGAAGTTGTAATTTGTTTTCTGTACCATGTATTTTGCGACTCAGAATGGGTGTTGTATACCTATTTTGGGGGCATCACAGTTGGTATCAGAGCTTAGGGATATGGTCTCTGGCGGAGATCGGGGAATAGAACTAGGAGGGGAGAGATGAGTAAATCCTTCACTAATGTGTCCTATCTAAGCTTATTTGTTGGTCAGTCATAATATAGATATATTATGTGATAGGTTAATTTGTTTAATTAACCCTTGTTTTATGGCAGTATTTAAGAATGGCTGCAGAGAACGTTAACAATGGAGTGTATGAGACTGTGGAACAACCTTTAGTTACAAACCAGGAGAACGTGCAACAAGAAGGCAATAATCCTCCTGTAAACAACACTACCAAACAAATGATGAATGAAGGGATGTTCAGAAGTTTTTTGCATTTTATGCAAAACCAGACGAGGGAAGCTCGTGCACAGAATACGGGTGGAAATGCTAGCAATACCGGCTTGTCACAGCCAAGCAGTTCAAAGAGTTGGGACCACCAAAATTTAAGGGAAAGCCGGATCCGATCATGGTGGAAACGTGGGTCAAGCAAGTTACCAAGATATTCGATGTCTTGGGATTAACGGAGGAACAAAAGGTTCCATTCGCCACCTTTATATTCCGCGGTGAGGCAGACTACTGGTGGGAGTCTATGAAGCGTACTGACCACCCTTTTCAAAGATGTCTTGGGAAACATTTGAGAACTATTCAATGACAAGTACTTTCCACGAAAGTATTCATCATATGAAGGAGGTGGAGTTTATCGATCGAACAAAACAACATGACGGTGTCCCAGTACGAGGCGAAGTTTGCATAGTTATCCAGGTTTGCACCTCATTTGGTCAAAAATGAGGAACGAATGACAAGGATGTTTCTGAGAGGTCTAAAGCCCGAGATTCGGCAATATCTTATATCTCATAAATTTTCTTTATATTCAGATGTTGTAAATAGGGCTCAATTATTAGAGCGAGATAATGAGTATGTATGCAAACCGAGGGACCACAACGAGGTCATCTGCTGGTGATGTGTTAGTCATCGTGAGCGATGATAACCAATGAGGAGGGAAAAATAAGAACAAAGGCGGTAACCACTCGGGTGGTCATCGTGGCCATGATAATAGGAGAGGTGAGTCAAGTGGAAATTTCAGAAAGAGGAGATTTAACAATGACGGGAAGACATCAGCAGCAGCACCAGCACCAACAACAAATTCTAGGGGAGGAGAACGACCACCAATTAGATGTTACAAATGTGGGAAAGAGGGACATATTAGCCCAAACTGTTCACAACAATCCAAGGTATGTTACAACTGTGGAATGGAAGGCCACATAGCTCGGGATTATTTTGTAAGAAAAACAAGTTCAACGGGGATTGTGACTCCAAGGGTTGTCCCGGATAAGTTGAAATCAGCGGTTCCTGGAAGAGCGTTTGTCGTGACTGGCCAAAACGCGAGGAACTCAAACGAGGTGATTACGGGTAAGATAATCTTGAACTCTTGCAAAGTTTATACCTTACTAGATGCTGGTTCTACCCAATCTTTTATCTCTCCAGCTTGTGCTCAACGTTTAAACTTGACTCCAGAGAAATTAGACTTTGATTTATCAGTGGAGACTCCGTTGGGTGAAACTTTCGTTACATGCACAGTTTATAAATCTTGCATGATCCAAGTTGGCACTATCATATTAACTGTTGATCTTATCTCTTTAAAGATACTTGCTTTTGATGTGATTTTAGGAATTGATTGGTTAACCACTCATCATGTTTTCGTATGGTTGTTAGTTTTCATATTTCTAACCAACTGTCATATTTAATTCAAACAACTAAACCACTAAAATCACCACTATCATATCAAGCCATAAAGCTATTCGCTTATTAAAAAATGGATGTCAAGCTTTCTTAGCCCATGTTATGGATTTGAACAAAGACAAGTCGATTTGAATAATATTTCATTGTTAGAGAATTTCCGATGTATTTCTGAAGAACTTCCGGCCCACCCCGTAACGTGATGTTGAATTCTTTATTGACCTTGGAGCCGCACAAAACCCATTTCTAAAACCCCATATCGAATGGCTCCTATTGAACTTCAGGAGTTAAAAGTCCAAGTACAGGAATTGTTAAACATAGGTTTCATTCATCCTAGTACATCTCCTTAGGGTGCTCCTGTTTTATTCGTAAAGAAGAAAGACGGGAGTATGCGACTTTGTATTAACTACCGAGAATTAAACCATGTCACCATCAAGAATAGAAATCCGCTACCTCGCATTTGATGACCTGTTCGACCAGTTGCAAGGAGCACAATTCTTTTCAAAGATCGATCTTCGTTCTAGATATCATCAGATGAAGATTAAAACTGAGGATATTCCAAAGCGCCTTCGTAACTCGCATGCGGGCATTATGAATTCTTAGTCATATCTTTTGGATTGACTAATGCTCCTGCTACTTTCATGGATATGATGAACCGTGTATTCAAGGAATATTTGGATCAGTTTGTTGTTGTCTTTATTGATGACATCCTCATCTATTCCAAAAGCCGTGATGATCATGAGCACCATTTGAAGCTGATACTTGAAAGGCTTCGTGAAAACAAGCTTTATGCCAAGCTGAAGAAATGTGAGTTCTGGCTTGAGGAAGTAGCATTCCTTGGGCACGTGGTGTCAAAACATGGAGTATCTGTTGACCCGACAAAGATTGAAGCAGTACAAAGTTGGGAGCGACCAAAGTCGGTGACCAAAGTGGGTAGCTTTCTGGGCTTAGCTGGTTATTATCGGAGATTCGTGGAAGGATTTTCTCCAATCGCTACTCCATTAACTCAGCTGACTTGGAAAGATACAAAATTCGTATGGAGCGAGAAATGCGAGAAGAGTTTCTAAGAGCTCAAGAGGAGACTCATTTCGGCACCTGTTCTGGAAATACCATCTGGTACGGATGGATTTGTTATATACAACGATGCTTCAGGAAAAGTGTTAGGATGCGTTCTCATGCAACATGGGAAAGTCATAGCCTATGCTGACAACTCAAAGAATATGAGAGGAATTATCCTACTCATGATCTAGAGTTGGCAGCAGTCGTATTCGCGTTGAAAATTTGGAGACACTACTTGTATGGGGAGAAAGTGGAGATTTATACGAACCATAAAAGCCTCAAATATTTCTTCACCCAAAAAGAACTCAACATGCGGGAACGACGTTGCCTTGAACTATTGAAAGATTACGATCACCCTATTCAATATCGTCCTAGAAAAGCGAATGTAGTAGCTGACACATTGAGTAGAAGATCATATACGAGTACGAGTGCGATATTGTCAATGCAAAGGCCCATTCTGTATGACTTGCAAAGGATGGAGGTAGAATTAATGACTCTAGGGACCCACATGATGATAGCGAATATACGAGTAGAACCGACTTTAATCGATAAAGTTAAAGCTGCTCAAGCTACGGACATGGAGCTGATACGTATGAAGAAGAAAGTGCAAGAAGGTGCTATTCCAGAAGCAAGAATCGATGAATAAGGAATACTTAGATTCAACTCCAGACTTTGTGTTTCTAACGATTCTGACTTGAAGCATAGAATCATGATGGAGGCACACAACACACCGTTTGCAATCCATCCTGGTAGTACCAAAATGTATCATGATATTCGACATACATTTTGGTGGAACAATATGAAGAGAGAGATCATGAGTTTATCTCGAGGTGTTTAACTTGTTAACGTGTAAAGGCGGAGCATCAAGTGCCAAAGGGTCCATTACAACCACTTGAGATTCTGAAATGGAAGTGGGAACACATTACTATGGATTTCTTTACAGGTCTTCCCAAAGTTTCTCAAGGCATAGATGCTATTTGGGTTATTATTGATAGATTAACCAAGTCTGCCCATTTCTTGCCGATACATGAGATTTATTCCCTTGAACGTCTTACTAGTATGTACGTGAATGAGATTGTGAGATTGCATAGCATGCCAGTATCCATAGTTTCGGATCGTGACCCAAGATTCACTTCATGATTTTGGGTTAGCTTATAGAAAGCTATGGGCACAGATTTACGATTCAGTTCGGCATATCATCCTCAAACGGACGAACAATCAGAGAGGAATATTCAAACCCTTGAAGATCTATTAAGACTTTATGTCCTAGATTTTAAAGGAAGTTGGGATAAGTATTTTGCACATGGTGGAATTCTCCTACAACAACAGCTTATCAAGCAAGTATAGGCATAGCTCCATTTGAGGCGTTGTATGGGACGAAAGTGTCGTTCTCCAAAGATCTTTGGGGACGAGGTGGGAGAGGCAACGTTGTTAGGACCAGAATTAGTACGCATGACTACAAAAAAGATCCAAATGATTCGACAACGTATTCAAACCTCACAAGATCGACAAAAGAGTTATGCTGATCTTCATAGAAAGGACGTGGAGTTTAATATTGGAGATCATGTATTATTACGTTTTGCTCCATGGAAGGGAGTTACAAGATTTGGAAAGAGAGGAAAGCTCAATCCACGATTTGTTGGTCCATTTGAGATTCTTGACTGAATAGGAAATGTGGCCTATAGACTCGCATTACCTCCAAGTATATCTCGTGTTCATAATATTTTTCACATATCCATGCTTCGTAAATATGTGAAAGACCCGAACCATATTATTGCGTTAGAACCAGACGAGATAGCCGAAGATTTAACGTACGAAGAAGTACCTGTTAAGATCTTGGATAAGAAAGAGCATGTCCTACGCACCAAGGTTATACCATAAGTTAAGGTTTTGTGGAGAAACCATGCTATTGAAGAAATGACCTGGGAGTTGGAATCAGAAATGAAAGCGAGGTATCCTCATCTTTTTGAAACCAGGTACGTATGTCAATTTCGAGGATGAAATTTCATAAGGAGGGGAGGTTGTAAGACCCCAACTTATTATAAATAAAATTGAATTTCCTCTAATTATTATTGTGAATAATAAGGTATTAATTTGATATAATTCTTTGGTTATGGGTGAAATGTGCAAATTTTGCAAAATATGCAAGTGGTTATAAAATAATCAATGTTGTCGGGGAATATTCATTTGGCCGTGGCATATTCTTGTTGTCGGGTAATATTAAATGCATTTACCAGTAGCAAGTAGTCATTCATGGGCCCCATAATAGAATAATTGTCAGATGAAGAAAATGACAAGTTTGAGTTTTTATAAATAATGGCGTAGTTGTTACCGTTAACACTGTTGGAATATCCGGTGGTTAAAATACAGTAATACGCGTGGATGCACAGTATTGATGAATTATTGATCCTTACGTAAGAAGGCACTACTCAATAATTGTTACAGTAGTTACTATTCAATATTTTATTTTATTGATTCAATAATTGTTGCGTTGATATTTTATATTATTGTTGTTTCAATAATTGTCAATGCATGATTTCCATTATCGATCAATAATTCATATTATTTGAATAATATTATTAGATAGCATTATTGGCAATGTCTAGAAAGTTACATCAAGGAGAGGTTTGGTCACCTAATTCTTGCGCAAAGACGGAGAAATTCTTAGTGGAAAGCCCCTCATTCCCAGAGAACTACCGGTTGTCATAAATGTGATTCTGTAATATTATTTGTGAATAATTAATTATTGATTCATATGATAAGAAAATATTTATTTTATGTAGATATAAATATTGGATATATTTATTGTGGTTAAAAATGAAAGAGTTAATGTTGAGGTGTTTTATCAGTATTTTTGTCGGAATGAAGGTAATAAAAAAATTAAACCAGTGTTTTTGAGATATATTGCGTGAGTTATAATTTTTAATCCGACCGTTGGATCGTTGTAATTTTTGGATATGTTATACATATATAAGTTGAGTATATTTCCACAAATTTTGAATCGTTAAAAATAAACGTATGATTTTTTATTAATTTTAAGAGGTGACTGGTTTAGAAATTATTGAAGTATCTGAATTTAGCATTTTGGTGGAAAATTCTAGAATTGAGTGGGCCCCACTTGTGGTTGGTGAAGAAATGTGTTGAATTTTATTTCAAATGTGATGGGTGGGAATAGTAGCAGGTAAAGCCATCAGGTTACAGGTCAAGTCTGCTAACATTTTCCTATAAATAGAGGGCTAAGTTAGAATTGAAAATCACACCCGAAACATAAGCTTTTCTCTTTCTCTCTAGATTATTGAGTGTATTTTGTGAGTATTTAGATACTTTGTGAGTTTCTATTCATCAAATGCAAGTTTCCTTCAAATTTTATACCGATATTCCGATCGTAAATAATCGATATTTTGAGGTAAGTGGGTGTTATATTCTTCTTAAAATGATATTTTCTTCAATATCATTATACCGAAATGTTGGTATGAACTTTTAATAAATTTGGAACTTTTTGTGTCTGGGGTTCTTATTCACGATACTGATTACTATTCACGTAAATGGCACTATTCACTTAATACTTGTACTATTCACCGAAAAATGAAATTTTCTTCTTTTTGTCAAAGATGTGTATTATGGTTACTATCTTTGATTGTATCTATGTTTTGATCTTTATTCTTGAATTTTGCTTCAAAATTGGTTATTATGGAGTATTATTGATCTTGGATAAATTGTTATACAAATCCTTACTATTTGTCCTTCTGTCTCACTGGATTCGTTTTCTTTAAAATATTTTTCATCATCCTCAATCCTAAATGATGATATTACTGAATATCTTGATTCGTAGTGCAAAGATGAATGATTAAGCGATGAATATCTTTGGCCCGTAGTGCGAAGATGAACAGTGTTGAGATGAACATGACCAATCTGGTGATAAATGAATATCTTTGGCCTCAGAGTGCAAAAGATGAATATTGATTAAAGATGTATATTGATTATTTGATAAAATATTGATGATGGACTTTTAAATCTTAGAAGATAGTAGAATTCTTTTCTACTTGACTCTTCTAATGGATTGTTAGCTCACCGCAGCTTGTTGATCTAAAACTTGTTGTCTATTATATTTTATCATATTTTTCCTCGTTGAAGACTAACGATAATTTGTTGTATATTATCTTAGTCATAATATTCTTTACTGGACTAGTTGAGCTCACCCTTTTCCTTTTTATTCCATTTTTCTCGTGGAGGTGAGGACATAGCGAGAGAACTAGTTAAAGTGCGGAGTGATGGTTCTAGAAAGATATTTTAGCAGTCCTCACTATTTCTGTAAAATAGTGTTTGAATAATTGTAATGAGGACTTATTTGAGTGTGGATATTGTCTAGAAGACAATATTTATATTTAAACTCACAGTATGTGTTGTCGTATTTTGCACGACAATTGTATTATTGAAGTTGTAGTTTGTTTTCTGTACCATGTATTTGGCGACTCAGAATGGGTGTTGTATACCTATTTTGGGGACGTCACAGAGACAGTGGAGATAGTTATATGTCAAGAGAAGACTCACCATTGGAAAGAAGATGATAGTAATCTTCTCGTTTTTCTTTGGGGTCTATTGGGTCAACCAAGGATAATTCTGTGGACATATGATATCTATTATAACCTAGACGCATGGCCTCCCATGTACGAAGGTTTCCTTGAGCACTTCCCAAAGATTTTAACTTCTAAAACAGTTTTTAACTATATTTTTATGTAAAGTACCATTGTAAGGTTGTGGTCGAGGCACCACGAGAGTTACATACATTTGTATTAAAACTCACAGTTAACTGTGGTCGTATTCTATACGACAGTTCAACATTTGTATAAATGAAGTTGTATTTGAATTTTGTACTATGTATTTGGCGACTCAGAATGGGTGATGTATACCTAATTTTGGGGGCGTCACAAGAACATGTCGGTAACAGAATATGCTTTCAAATTCAACGAGTTAGCGAGATTTGCACCTCATCGTGGACATGTACAAGAAAAGCGGCGAGAATTGAGAACTGACTGAAGCCGGGGATATTCAACAATTAAAAGATTGTAGAGAATAAGAAAGCGGCGATTCTGAGGACGGAATCCTTTTAAGGAGGGGTGAATGTGATAACCCGAGATTTCGAATAATAAAAATTTTATGAATAATTTTTTTTTATTTAATATTAATATTGATTATCAATTTTGTGACAAGTGTTTGTGATACTAGTCTCAAGAAGGTCAATTTGTGTATTGACTAATAAAATTAAGAGTAGAGTTTTGCTTAACAGAGAATAGAAACCCTAACCCTAGTTACGGATAGGGATTCGGTAGAAAATATAATTAAAATAATTATATTAATATGTATGTGTTTGTACCGTATAGAATTTTTGATCAATGATAGATCGGATAAGGTTTAAAATTTATAAACCCTAATAAGAGATTAGAAACTCTAATCTCAGGATTAGAAACCCTAACGTACCGTTAGAAACCCTAATCGAAAGTCGAGAAACCCTAATTTTAAAGTCGAGAATCCTAAACCCTAATCCTAATTAGCAAGCCTAAAGTGATTAGTATGTGTTAATATAATTAGAAAACACTAATTATACTTTAGAAATATTAATTTTTATTTAAAACCGTAATTATATTTTTGAAATTCTTAATTTTCTATTTTAAAACTCTAATTAGAAATTCTAGAATTGGAGTATTCAAAACGTAAGGGTTAGACCTTTAGGGTTAAACCCTAAGGGTATGTGCAATTGTCAAGAATGCCATTAAAATTAAAATACAAATGACCAAAATGCCTTTTTTGCATTCTTTAATAAGCTAGCTTGCAAATCTAGCAATTATTGGAGTTGGTAACCAACTTTGTTGACTTGGGGACCAAAAAATTGAGCCAAATCAGCCATCACACCAGATCTAGCAATATTATATTACATTATATATAGATTAAAGAGAGAGAAAATGTATGTATTTGGCCATTTGATATATAACACTCCCACAACTCTCTCTCTCTCTCTTCATATCCGAAATTCAGAAGATTATTCAGTCCCAATATCAGTCCCTAGATCACCTCATAACATATAGGAGATCTAAGATCAAGCATATTCAAGAGAAGGTATAAACCCTATCTCATTCTAGATCTTGTATGCTAGGATCAAAATTGTGTTTTTGTGTTTATGTTTGTGTTAAAAGGTGTTTTTAGTTAATCTATGATGATCCATGATGGATCCATAGCATCAAATGACTTTAAAAAGGTGTTTTTCAAAATCTGTCCAAGAACAAAATTTGTGGTCTGACAAGCTAATGTCAGGAGCCACAGATTCTTGTTCCTTTGTTGTTTTTGATGTTTTAAAGTTGTAATTAGTAGCCTGGTATGAGGTATTTAATCTGCAAGTGGAAGCAGTATCATATGATTTCTGGATTTGAATTTATTCATGGTCAAAACCCGTTGACCGGGTATGACCATGAACTTTCTGGGTAACCCAGAAACGGTAAGATCAGTGTCTGACAACTTTTGAACGGCCTAGATCTGACAGCTTTGATGATTGTTGGTTGATGTTTTGGTAAATAAATTGTAGCCTATAATATGTACTTTAGATATATACTTTTAGATCTCTTAAACAACAAAAATGTGGGACATAGTGAACGGTCAAACTGAGCTTGTCGAACATGGAAACCATTTCTGGAAAACCCAGAAATCGATTGAACCATGATTCTAACGGGGTTTGACCGTGATTAATCTAGCAGGAGTGTTAATGTTTAAACGATCTGTTAATCTAGCAGGAGTGTTAATGTCCATATCATTTTGAAAGGCCTGATCTTGCTGTGTTGTTATGTTATAACTCTGTTAATGATTTATAGTTGTAGTATTATATGTGTACTACGATATTGAACCTTAATTTAGCCCAGAAACGATTTTAAACCGAGCATTTAAGCTGGTCAAACATGACAGGTTGACAACGAAGCTGTCAGTGTTCTTGAGCTCAAGAACACCAACAACGACGCTTTGTGTCATTTAAAGCCCTATAACGATTTATTTTTAATATAAATATTTTTGAATTTTCAGAAATTATTTAAAAATAGAAATAAATTATAAAAATTATTAAAAATGGTTTTAAAATTATTTTAAATTTTGAAAAATAATTGTTGATTAATTGGAATATTTTTCTTTAATATTTATAATTATTTAAATATTAAAGGTATTTAATTTATTTAATTAGTGTATTAAATAAATTAGAGAAAAATAATTTAATATTATGAAAAATCATTTTAAATAAGAATAATGTATTTAAAAATATTTTGAGTTATAAAATGTAACTTTTAATATTTTTAGAGAATTTTCATTTATAACTTTATATTAATGATATTAGATTTATTTAATTGTTAAATTAAATAAATAAGATAAAAATAATTTTATTGATTTAAAAATAATTTTTAATGGGAATAAAGTGTTTTATAATATTTTAAATTTTAAAATATAATTTTCAATATTTTTGGAGAATTCTCATTAATAAATTAATATTAATGATGTTAGATTTATTTAATTATTATATTAAATAAATAAATTAAAAATAGTTTTATTGATTTAAAAATCATTTAAAAATGAGAAAATGATTTAAAAATATTCTAAGTTATAATTAATGACTTTTAATATTTGATAGTAATTTCATTAATATTTAGATATTAATGGTGATGATTTAAAAATGATTTTAATTATTTTAAAAATCATTTAAATAGAATATTGATGATTTAAAAATATTTTAAGTTATTAATAATAACTTTAATATTTTGACAAATATAACATTAATATTTTTATATTATTAAATATTAATGATGATAAGATTATTTGATAATTAAATCATTTAAAATGATTTACTATTTAAAAATTATTATAAATTATAATAATTGCTTATAAATTATTAAAAGCTTCGAAAAATATTATAAAAGATCTTTGACTTATCTAATATAATATTGAAGCTTTGAAACTGAATTTAATTGACAATAACTGTGTTAATTGTCGGATAGGTGGTAGAACACAGAGAGAATGGACCAAGTCCAACTGCATTGAAATAGTTAGACTTGTTAAGTGTTTATATAGGTTATAAACACTGATGTGACTATGTGGTAATGTGCCTAGGAGAAGTTTGACTGTGAGTTACAGTGTTACGTGTTATGAATTCTTGTGCTAATTGTGAGATCGATATTATTGGTTATAGGTCTTTCAAACGCAGATAAGTTTATTGTGTAGCTGTAATCAACGCGGAAGACAAATTTCCTAACTCAGCCTTGAGTTATATTTATTCAATTATTATAGTGGTTAATTATTGTTGACTAGACCACGTCCAAGAATTTATTGTTGATTATTCGCAGTTAGTGCATGATTATTAATTTAAATTGAATTAGTGATTCTGAGAATATACTTGTAGAATAACTGTTGTTGGTTATTCACATCTGTAGAAGCTATTATTGATTTCAAATAGTACATTTAAATTCATCTCATTGTTTAATCGTATTGAAACATGTCTTACCTAATTGTTTTTGGCTAGATTTAATAATTGTTATAACTTGATAGGTTCAAGAAGAGAAGAGAAGAGAATTCAGGTTATTATTGATAGATCAATGCCAGTTGTTTCGGCTAGATTTAAAAAGAAAAACTTGATAGGTTTGAGAAGAGAAGTGATTAGATATTGAAATCATTGCATTTCTTTGTTAAATCAAATTTTGATTCAAAGACTGAGAAGAACAACCTTTTATATAAAGGGAACATTTTAGGTCGTTTATTCTACCATTCAAGATCGTTAAGTATTATGCATAATATAGGGTATAATAAAGTTGATCACTTGTTATACTTGCAGAGGGGTATGATTTAATCTTTATGGTTATCTAATACTCCTGCGTATGTATCAAAGTAAATCTTTAATAGATACCCGAGAAGAGAAGTTCTAGATCCAATGGATCGCTCAACATAAATCTGGAAAACATTCCACTTTGTTATATATTGCGTAGAATTGATTCTTGTTTATTCAATAGAATATCGTAGAAACTTTGAAAGCGTTGTACTCTTTCATTATCATATTATTGTGTTGCATAGAATACGAGAAGACTTGTTATTGATTAATAATTTGTTCAGCTATTTCAAAGTTCCCCAAACTTTGGTGTCATTCTATCAAAATAGATAGTCTATTATTCGATACTTATACATTCATTTTATATCTTAACTTCATGGGCAAATTTGTTGCTCACCCTTGCTAAATAAAACTTTTCATTAAGGGACGAAATGGTAGGAGAGTCTTATGAAGAATAAAGGAAAAGGCATAGTGATAGAATAATTTTATGATATTATGTTGTATTTGTGAACCCTTTTTGTTTATCTAAAGGGTATGTTTGTAATGTTAAGGTTAGAGAACCTGGACTAATGTATTAACAATCTTTGTTAATGACTTATGTATTACTATTTCTATATGAATAGGTAGTTAGATGTTATTATATTGTGGATCGTGAGCACCAAACTCGGGGGTCAGGTAACCCAAATTTGGGGGTGTCACACACATTATCCTGATTATTGATCCGTGGAGACTCAAAGGTCTCATGTGCTCAATTTTTATTCTCAACATTCTCGGATGTCATTTTCAAATACTGCCACAAAATAAGGGTTAATTGACATGTCACATATTATCCCTATACTCTGACCGACCAAATAAATACCAAATAAACTTAGGTAGGTCATACTAGCGAAGGAATTCCCTGTCTCTCCCCTCCTAGTTCTTGTCTCACATCTCAGCCAGGGATCATATCCCTAAGCTTTGATACTAACTGTGACACCCCTAAAATAGGTATACAACACCCATCTTGAGTCGCCAAATACATGGTACAAATTCAAATACAACTTAATTATACAACAGTCGTGTAAAATACGACAAAACATAATCTAAAAGTTTTAATTAGAATATTATCATCTAGACAATATCCACAATCAATGGAGTCCTCATTGCATTTATTGTCACACTATTTAACAGAATAGTGATGACTACTAATGCTATCATCTGGACCGTCACTCCGTTCCCCAACTAGTCCCGCTATGTTCTCATTTCTCAAGAGAACAAAGTGAAAGAAAGGGTGAGCTCAAGTAGCCCAAGAAGAAATATTATGACTAAGATAATGCGAATAAATTATCATTAGCCTTCAACAGTGTTAAACTGATAAAATATAATAAACATCAAATTTAACTGTAGCGGAACAAGCAATCCATTAGAAGAGTCAAGTAGAGAATAAAATCTACTATCGTCTATGATTTAAAAGGTTTTTCATCACTTTTATCGTTGAGACTCAGCTGAATAAATAAACCACATCATCCCTGCACTACGACCAATGATATTCATTAGTATCACGACCACAAATTATCCATGCACTACGGGACAATGATATTCGTGTATTCATCAATGGTCATGATCATGCCAACAACTGTCCATCAATGCACTACGTCCAATGAGTACTTTTACCACATCATTTATAACATTACGGTCATGATTATACCGAAAAATCCCTGGTCATAATTATACCAAGTCCATCTATGCACTACAGGCCACAGATGACTTTCAATATATTATAAACATGAGGATGACGACAATGATATAAGAATTCAATAAAACAAGTTCAAGGATAAATTTGTAAAGATTTATAATTTAATTTATTCAGAAATCAATAACGTCCAAATTGTTAACATGATACTGCTTTGTGGAGTAAAATTCAAGAATGCTCAGAAGAATATTTCCATGAAAAGATACTGGATGAAGCGCAAATATCAAGGATATTCCAATAATTTCGTGGAGTATAGAAGGCAAAACATTAATCAACTGAGTATATTAGGATATATGAAACCGCAAATGGATTTTTTTTGCCGCCATGCTGTAATCCACGTAGACAGATTATTCCAACAGAATAATAAAGAATGGAAGAATAGAAGAATTCACCAGGCATGCGTAATCCGCACAGACAGGTTATTCCAACAGAATAATAAAGAATGGAACCAGGTCATGCGTAATCCGCACATACATGATGTTCCAACAGAATAATAAAGAATGGAACCAGGTCATGCGTAATCCGCATAGACATGATGTTCCAACAGAATAATAAAGAATGGAACCAGGTCATATGTAATCCGCATGCATGTGATGTTCCAAATGTAATAATAAAGAATGGAATAAAAATAGAATTCACTAGGTATGCGATAGATCAAGAAAGACAAGTTATTCTAATGTAATAATAAAGAATGGAATAATGAAGAATTTCACCTTGTATGCGGTACTTCACATGTATACAAAGTTATTCCAACATAATAATAAAGAATGGAATAACAACCCTTACCAAGATTGAAAGAAAATAACTCTCTTCCGAATACGAAAGAATAATACCCTTACCTTAGAAAAAGCTGGATCTTTGGAATAGTGAGGTAATGGATTTCTTCTTCTTACTCTCTATAATTTCTCTCTATATTAATTGCTTCTAAAGCTTTTGTGAATTGGTGAGAAATGAAGGAAGAATGAGCTTCTATTTATAGGAAAATATAGTTTCGATAATTGCACATTTTGGGACTCGAAATATTACAGTATAATACCTTCCTCTTTTTCTTCATTTTTAAATTAGTCCTGTAAGTATTATCAAACTTGCACCACCTCCCAAAATAGTAAATAATGTGAATTAATAGTTCATTCATGTGACTCAATAGTATAATCATGTGAAAAAACTAATTATAGTATTGTACCTTCAACTATACCTCCATTTTTAATTTAGTCATGCATGTATTATCAATCTTGCACCACCTCCCCTAATAGTACATGAATGTGAATCAATAGTACACACATATGAACAAATAGTTATAAGCATGTGAAATAACAGCAATTAATTGCTCATTTATCCGATTAATTACCCGTTTGGTTAATATAACCTCCAGACATCAATTATTATCGAAATAAATGTCAATTTCCACTAACACTAATAATTCTGACACAAAGGAACTATCAATTTCATCTTTAATCAACACAACTTATTCACCATTAATATTATAACTCACAATATTTAACAACCTGTGTCGTTTCAGAAAGAGGGGCTTTCGATAAGGATTTCTCCTTATGGCAGCAATTAGGTGACCAAACCTCTCCTTGACAGAACTTCTATACATTGTCAATATTGCAAATAATAATATGAATAACTTTGTCGTCTCAATTATTGATTTAATAATAATAAATATTATGCAGATGATACTGTGACAATAATTGAATCAATAATATGAGAGATATGATGCAACAATTACTGTAGCAATAATTGAGTATAACTGAGTGACTTCTCACATAAGCATCCATAATCAATACCGTGTGCTACTATGCAACCATGTGTATTACTGTACTTTTACTACCAGGTAGTTCAACAGTTTTAACGGTAACACTTTCGCCATTATTTTTATAAAATATAATTCTCGCATTTTTAACTACGATAATACTTCCGTTGTGGGGGTCCACTAATGATTGTGTCGTCGCATTTAATATTCCCTCGTTAAAACGAATATTCCCCACCAATCTAATATTATATAACCACTTGTTTACTTTGTAAAATTTGTAAATAATACCCACAACTATAACATTATATCAAATCCACACCATAATATTCAAAAATATATTTCAAAAAAAAATAATCTTTATTCATAAAAGTTGGGGTCTTACAAAAGCCATCGTAAAGAAAGTTAGTCTGCTATGGCATTCTAAGAATTTTCCTATAAATATCTTTGCTTAGTTAGAATTGAAAATCACACCAGAAACAACTTTTCTCTCTTTCTCTCTCTATATTATCGAGCGTATTTTTTGAGTATTTAGATACTTTGTGGGTTGCTATTCATCAGTGCAAGTTTCCTTCAGCCTTATACCTGATATTTTAGTCGGAAGTACTATTCTTTTGAGGTAAGGGATAGTAAGAGATGTTATTTTCTTCATAATGATGTTATTCTTTCAATATCATTATACCAAAATATTGGAATGGATTTTATTATGGAATTTCTACCTTTTTCATGTCGGGGTTACTATTCACATATATGACACTATTCACGTATACGACACTATTCATGTATATGGCACTATTTATGTATATGACATTATTTATGTATACGGGGTACTATGCATGAATACGAGTTACTATTCATGAGTTACTATTCACAAGTTACTATTCATGAGTTATTATTCATGACAAAATTGGTTTCTTTTTCTGACCAAATTATCGTTGATTTATGAATCTTACTCTTGAAATTAAATGCAGTTGTTGATCATATTATTTTTATTATCATATATAACATTTTTATAATCCTGGTGATGAAATTTCTCTTTGACTTAAGTGTAAAGATGGGTAGATTATTGGTATGATCGTGACTATGGGTTCACTCTGGCCAGTAGTGCAAAGATGAATTGTTGACTGGGATGATCACGACCATTGAATTTATAATTGAATATCTTTAGCTTAAGTGCAAATGTGAATTGATCAACATGGTTGTAATTATTGTTCTGAAATGATTATATATTTATTTGAGATATTAATATCTTTGGCTTGTTGTGCAAAGATGACCTGCTGTTGAATATCCTTGGCCTGTAGTGCAAAGATGATCTGTTGTTAAATATCTTTGGCCTGTAGTGCAAAGATGACCTGTTGTTTGTGACACCCCGAAATTCGGGTATCTTCCAACCCGATAGATGGTGCTCCACGATACTACAATCCATAAAATCATTCCATTGAGATAACAACAAAATGAGTGCAAAGGTGAATTGATCAACATGGTTGTAATTATTGTTCTGAAATGATTATATATTTCTTTGAGATATTAATATCTTTGGTCTGTAGTGCAAAGATGAGCTACTGTTGAATACCCTTGGCCTGTAGTGAAAAGATGATCTGTTGTTGAATATCTTTGGCCTATAGTGCAAAGATGACCTGTTGTTTGTGACACCCCCAAATCCGGGTATCTTCCAACTCGACAGATGGTGCTCCACGATACTACAATCCATACAATCATTCCATTGAGATAACAACAAAATGAGTGTAATTATTATCTTTATATTACATTTGTAATAAATCCTTTCCCAGGTTCATTAACCGAATACATTCGTTGTTCTTCATGAGTATATTACATACAAATACACTAGTCTATTATAGGACGATTAATTGTCAATCTTAGCCTTGCCTTTATCTCTCTTAGAACTCTGAATTCGCTCGGCTTTAGCTGTAAACATATGGTTCAAGCAAGAATGAGCATAACTAGCACAGCAAGTCCTAACAAAGAATCATATGAATATCACAAGAACATTTACATACTTAAATTCCAGATTTGAACAATTATCTATGAAGCACTACAAAACATTTGACTAGTACTTCTCATGTCATAACAGCAATTCAAAAGTATATATAATAGCTTAGGAATGATAAACCGGTTAATAGACCATGAACATACTCTTTTTGTTTTCATAATTGAAAAGGATATCCGGCACTAAGGCCATCCACCCGTCTTTACTTACGAGCACTTCTAGGTGATCAACCTATTGTACTCTATGTTGATCAACACTCTTACGTTAAACGTATTTACGTTCAACATTTGGCAACCTCGCGTGCCCATCGATTAATCGATGAAAAATACTTTTGTTTGTACATAGACAAACTTACCTTTACATCCGTATTCAAATACTTGGCATAGGATATCGATTAATGATTCTATATCGAAAGACTTGTAAACAAATCAATCAACTCTTCATTATTAGTCTAGCCGAGTTAAAACAGGCATCGACTCTTTCTTTTGAATCATTCATGCATTGTATAACATGCATCATGTAAAAACTTGGCTAACTCGAAGGTTAGACAAGCGTTTAAGAAAGACTTGCTTTCAAGTGTCTTCAAATATACAATTCAACTATTCTAAGTCGTTACAGGATCTACATGAGATATTCACATAACACACTGTAATTAGTTATCAAACAAACTAACTTTACGGTTCTAACCAACTTCTTTCTCTTCTATGTCTTATTTGAATTAACTTCGTTATTAAAGTTGATTCGACTTTCTATACTTCGTTATGTTTTATTAACGTTCTTACGTCCTTAACCGACATTCGATCATTATTGGTTAACTACCAACGTTGAACGTCATTCACGGTTCACTTATTACGTCTTCGTGTTCTTCGTTTAATTTCTATTAAACCTTACTAGATCTTCTTACATTAACACCTTATAAGTGATTTAAGGTAAGTCTTATCATGTACATAAAGTACCTTCAATGTCGTACTTTAGGTCAATATTCAAAATGGAACAAAACCTAACTTGGTCAACATTTTTCATCGATTTACGCCATGCGCGGCATCCTTTGTATTTTAGTGGGCATGACGCGCTAGTTAGCGGTGGTACTTCGGCCGAGTCCGTGTTCGCTGGCCACCACTTTGTACTAGTTTTGACGTTTGTATACCGAGTCTGTACACCAGTTGGTCAAAATAGTTTGGTTTCTAAACGAAACTCCTGACTTCCTAATTTGTTCGTTTTACATCCGAATTGACCCATTCGAAAGCCTACAAGTCACAAATCACATCCTTTACGTGTTCATATAACAATTTCATATTTTCGAATTCGTTAACTCAGAATTCACCTTTAAGTTCATTTTTAAGCGTTCATTTAACGTTTTCGTCCGTTCAATACACATTTTCTTCGTTATAAGTCGGAATGCGGCAATTCTTTCTCCAACGACTCTTAATTACCTTATCTCATGTGTTGACATTGGAAACCAACGTTTTCAAGTCACACGGTAACTTTTGACCTTTAATACGGGCTTTTTACATTTTTGACGTTTAACGTCTATTTTCGTAAAATTCGCCATAACTTCGTTACTAATGTTCTCTAAGCCAAATCACATGGAATACTCCATGGACTTCATATCTACACCCTAACCAAGAAAGATGCACATATTAACATATTGATGGAGTTCAATTGTTTATCAACAATCAATCTCAACAATCAAAAATTTCATGATTTTAAGTTATATCAAACCTTATGGTTTCTATGATTTCATGACTTATAGAGATTGAATCTATGGTAAGTCACTCTCATTCCACCATACAAGCCATACCCCCCCCATTTATGATTCTCCATGATAAAAGAAAACCAAAAGAGATGGAATTAGAATTGAAGAGTATTACATTAAGAGCTCTTAGTGTTCTTATTGACTTCTAATGAAAAAGCTTCAAGATAGAAGAATGGTTTAAGTTTAGCTCTCCTTCTCTCTCAATAATCTAGGTTGGCAATTGAAAAACTCACAAAAGGCCAACTCTTGCTTTGTATATATAGGCAACCAACATGAGGGGCAATATTGTCCAACTCCCCACCTCCTTACTATTCACTTCTTGATCACCAAGCGAAGTACTTGGTGATCAAGTATTGCCTTTACTTGGCCAACAAGTGGCCGACCCACTCTCCCTTCGATCATCCCATGGGTTGCCCCATGGGTTTTACCCATCTCATGACCCATCGGTTGCTCATTCTCGTCTTGATAATTCACAATAATTAATTCTAGCACAAAGCCAGAATACTAACCACATCCGCACATTCTAGGTCATAGAACGACCTTCGAACATCTTACTCACATAATAACTCAATTAAATTCATTTAATCCACATAATCAAATAAAAATTTAATTCATTAAAAATTCAAAATTCTCGGTTGTTACATTCTTCCCTCCTTATAAGGATTCTGTCCCCAGAATCTCGCTATTCTTATATAAACAAATGAGGAAAATTTTCCTTCATTTTACTTTCGAGCTCCCACGTTGCCTCTTCAGCATCGTGGTTACTCCAAATTACCTTTACTGAAGGTAATACTTTATTTCTAAAGACTTGTTCCTTCCTATCAATAATTTGAATCGAAATTTCTTCATACGTTAAGTCTTTTTCTACATGAATAGATTCATATTCTATTACGTGTTTGTAGTCCGGTTTATAAGGACGCAACACAGACACGTGAAACACATTGTGTATTCTTTCCATTTCTGGAGGTAAGGCTACTTCATAAGCTACCTCCCATATCCTTCTTAAAATCTCAAAAGGTCCTACAAACCTTGGACTTAACTTCCCTTTCTTTTCAAAATGTACCTTCCCTTTCCAAGGCGATACTTTTAGAAAAACATATGAACCTACTTTAAACTCCCTCTTCTCTCGATGAGGATCTGCATACTTCTGTTGTCTATCTTGAGCCGCTACTAATCGAGCTCTTATCAGCTTTACCATGTCTGCCAATTGTTATACCATTTCAGGTCCTAAAATTCGACGTTCACCTACTTCATCCCAGCAAAGTGGTGTTCTGAACTTCCTTCCATACAACGCTTTGTACGGCGGCATGCCTATACTAACGTGAAAACTATTGTTGTAAGCGAATTCTACCAAAGGTAGATGCTCATCCAAACTCCCCTTGAAATCCATAACGCAAGATCTTAACATATATTCTAGCGTTTGAATCGTTCGTTCACTTTGTCCATCCGTCTGTGGATGATACGCCGTAATAAACCTCAACTGCGTTCCTATTTGCTCTTGCAAACTCCTCCAAAAGTTCGACGTGAATCGTGGATCACGATCGAACACAATCGAAATAGGTACTCCATGTCTGGAAATGATTTCCTTAACATAAATATTAGCTAACTGCTCTAGGTTATACCTAACTCCTATTGGTAGAAAATGAGCCAATTTAGTTAACCGATCCATTATTACCCAAATAGCATCGTATCCTTTTCTCGTCATTGGAAGTCCCACCATAAAGTCTATGGTGATATGCTCCCATTTCCACTCCGGAATCTCCAGTGGTTGCATCAATCCACTCGGTCTTTGGTGTTCAACCTTAACTTTCTAACAAGTTAAGCACTTACTAATGTATTCTGCAATCTCCCTCTTCACGTTCGGCCACCAAAAGTTCTGACGAAGGTCTTGATACATCTTAGTACTACCAGGATGTATCGAGTACCTTGAACTATGGGCCTCACACATAAGCTCTTCTTTCAACTCAGAATTATTTGGAACCCAAATTCTTCCTTCAAAATGAAGTAAACCTTCTTTATCAAGGTTATACTTAGTCTTCACGTCATCCTTCACTATCTTTTTCACACGCTCACATTCTTCAATACTTAGCTTTACTTCCTTAACCTCGTTCCACTATCGTTGGTCGAGTCTCTATTGAGAATAACATCTCTGTTGTTTCACTTGGCAACTTAACTTCTAATTCCATCCTGGCCATCTCTGTTATTAACTCATTCTTAGTCGTTAACATTGACAGTTTTTCTCTACCCTTCCGACTTAATGTGTCGGCTACTACATTCGCCTTCCCCGGATGATATAAAATGTCACAATCATAATCTTTTATCAACTCTAACCACCTTCTTTGCCTCATATTCAACTCTTTCTGTGTAAAGATATATATCAGACTTTTGTGGTCCGTGTATATCTCACATTTTTCCCTGTATATATAATGTCTCCATATTTTTAAAGCAAACACTATAGCTGCCAGTTCTAGGTTATGAGTAGGATAGACCTTTTCATAATCCTTTAACTGACGTGATGCATACGCAATGACCTTGCCATGTTGCATAAGCACGCAACCTAGTCCTCTATGCGAAGCATTGCTATAAACTACAAAATTCCCCGTATCATCTGGTAAAGATAGTACAGGTGCCTCACTCAACCTCCTTTTTAATTCTTGAAAACTATTCTCACACTTTTCTGTCCATACATTCGACGTTCACCTACTTCATCCCAGCAAAGTGGTGTTCTGAACTTCCTTCCATACAACGCTTCATAAGGCGGCATGCCTATACTAGCGTGAAAACTATTGTTGTAAGCGAATTCTATTAAAGGTAGATGCTCATCCCAACTCCCCTTGAAATCCATAACGCAAGATCTTAACATATCTTCTAGCGTTTGAATCATTCGTTCACTTTGTCCATCCGTCTGTGGATGATTCTTGCAAACTCCTCCAAAAGTTCGACGTGAATCGTGATCACGATCGGACACAATCGAAATAGGTACTCCATGTCTGGAAATGATTTCCTTAACATAAATCTTAGCTAACTACTCTAGGTTATACCTAACTCCTATTGGTAGAAAATGAGCCAATTTAGTTAACCGATCCATTATTAACCAAATAGCATCGTATCCTTTTCTCGTCATTGGAAGTCCCACCATAAAGTCTATGGTGATATGCTCCCATTTCCACTCTGGAATCTCCAGTGGTTGTATCAATACACTCGGTCTTTGGTGTTCAACCTTAACTTTCTAACAAGTTAAGCACTTACTAATGTATTCTGCAATCTCCCTCTTCACGTTCGGCCACCAAAAGTTCTGACGAAGGTCTTGATACATCTTAGTACTACCAGGATGTATCGAGTACCTTGAACTATGGGCCTCACACATAAGCTCTTCTTTCAACTCAGAATTATTTGGAACCCAAATTCTTCCTTCAAAATGAAGTAAACCTTCTTTATCAAGGTTATACTTAGTCTTCACGTCATCCTTCACTATCTTTTTCACACGCTTACATTCTTCAATACTTAGCTTTACTTCCTTAACCCGTTCCACTATCGTTGGTCGAGTCTCTATTGAGAATAACATCTCTGTTGTTTCACTTGGCAACTTAACTTCTAATTCCATCCTGGCCATCTCTGTTATTAACTCATTCTTAGTCGTTAACATTGACAGTTTTTCTCTACCCTTCCGACTTAATGTGTCGGCTACTACATTCGCCTTCCCCGGATGATATAAAATGTCACAATCATAATCTTTTATCAACTCTAACCACCTTCTTTGCCTCATATTCAACTCTTTCTGTGTAAAGATATATATCAGACTTTTGTGGTCCGTGTATATCTCATATTTTTCCCTGTATATATAATGTCTCCATATTTTTAAAGCAAACACTATAGCTGCCAGTTCTAGGTTATGAGTAGGATAGACCTTCTCATAATCCTTTAACTGACGTGATGCATACGCATTGACCTTGCCATGTTGCATAAGCACGCAACCTAGTCCTCTATGCGAAGCATTGCTATAAACTACAAAATTCCCCGTATCATCTGGTAAAGATAATACAGGTGCCTCACTCAACCTCCTTTTTAATTCTTGAAAACTATTCTCACACTTTTCTGTCCATACATTCAACGTTCACCTACTTCATCCCAGCAAAGTGGTGTTCTGCACTTCCTTCCATACAACGCTTCATAAGGCGACATGCCTATACTAGCGTGAAAACTATTGTTGTAAGCGAATTCTATTAAAGGTAGATGCTCATCCCAACTCCCCTTGAAATCCATAACGCAAGATCTTAACATATCTTCTAGCGTTTGAATCGTTCGTTCACTTTGTCCATCCGTCTGTGGATGATATGTCGTAATCAACCTCAACTGCGTTCCCATTTGCTCTTGCAAACTCCTCCAAAAGTTCGACGTGAATCGTGGATCACGATCGGACACAATCGAAATAGGTACTCCATGTCTGGAAATGATTTCCTTAACATAAAGCTTAGCTAACTGCTCTAGGTTATACCTAACTCCTATTGGTAGAAAATGAGCCGATTTAGCTAACCGATCCATTATTACCCAAATAGCATCGTATCCTTTTCTCGTCGTTGGAAGTCCCACCATAAAGTCCATGGTGATATGCTCCCATTTCCACTCCGGAATCTCCAGTGGTTGTATCAATCCACTCGGTCTTTGGTGTTTAGCCTTAACTTTCTAACAAGTTAAGCACTTACTAACGTATTCTGCAATCTCCCTCTTCATGTTCGGCCACCAAAAGTTCTGACGAAGGTCTTGATACATCTTAGTACTACCAGGATGTATCGAGTACCTTGAACTATGGGCCTCACACATAAGCTCTTCTTTCAATTCAGAATTATTTGGAACCCAAATTCTTCCTTCAAAACGAAGTAAACCTTATTTATCAAGGTTATACTTAGTCTTCACGTCATCCTTCACTATCTTTTTCACACGTTCACATTCTTCAAGATTCTAGTTGTATTTCCTTAACTGCTCCACTATCGTTGGTCGAGTCTCTATTGAGAATAACATCTCTGTTGTTTCACTTGGCAACTTAACTTCTAATTCCATCCTGGCCATCTCTGTTATTAACTCATTCTGAGTCGTTAACATTGACAGTTTTTCTCTACCCTTCCGACTTAACGCGTCGACTACTACATTCGCCTTCCCCGGATGATATAAGATGTCACAATCATAATCTTTTATCAACTCTAACCACCTTCTTTGCCTCATATTCAACTCTTTCTGTGTAAAGATATATTTCAAACTTTTGTGGTCCGTGTATATCTCACATTTTTCCCCGTATAAATAATGTCTCCATATTTTTAAAGCAAACACTATAGTTGCCAGTTCTAGGTCATGAGTAGGATATACCTTCTCATAAACCTTTAACTGAAGTGATGCATACGCAATGACCTTGCCATGTTGCATAAGAACGCAACCTAGTCCTCTATGCGAAGCATCGCTATAAACTACAAAATTCCCCGTATCATCTGGTAAAGATAATACAGGTGCCTCCCTCAACCTCCTTTTTAATTCTTGAAAACTATGCTCACACTTTTCTGTCCATACATACTTCAGTGACTTCCTTGTCAGATTTGTCAACGGAGTAGCTAACTTAGAAAAGTCCTAAATGAACTTTCTATAGTATCCCGCTAACCCCAAAAAACTCCTAACCTCGATTGGCATTTTAGATTGCTCCCACTCATTCATCGCTTCAACTTTCACTAGATCTACTGATATGCCATTTTTGTCTATAACATGTCCTAGAAACTGCACTCGTTCGAGCCAAAATTCACACTTAGTGAATTTCGCATACAACTTCTCCCTCCGTAGTGTTTCCAACACTACTCTTAGATGTTCAGCATGATCTTTTGGCGTCTTAGAATAGACTAGAATATCATCAATGAACACTATGATGAACTTGTCCAAATACTGTTTGAACACTCTGTTCATCATATCCATGAATGCGGCTGGCGCATTCGTCAACCCAAACGACATAACCAAAAACTTGTAATGCCCATAACGAGTTCTGAACGCCGTCTTAGGTATATCTTCCTTCCTCACTTTTAGTTGATGATACCCCGTGCACAAAACTATTTTAGAAAAATACTTTGCCCCTTTCAACTAATCAAATAGATCGTCGATCCTGGGCAACGGGTATTTATTCTTAATCGTTAACTTGTTCACCTCTCGATAGTCGATACAAAGTCGTAACGATCCGTCCTTTTTCATTACAAACAATACCGGTGCTCCCCACAGAGACACACTCGGTTGAATGTACTTCCTATCTAACAGTTCCTGTAACTGAACCATTAACTCCTTTATCTCAACTGGCACCATCCTATTTGATGCCTTTGAAACTGGTGCCGTACCCGGCAACAAATTAATCACAAATTCTACATCCCTATCCGGCGGAATACCGGGTAACTCCTCCGGAAACACATCTGCGAAATCTTGAACCACCGCTATCTGTTCCAATGATGTTCCCACTCTTTGGGTATCCACCACATGACACAGATAACCCTTATACCCCTTCTTCAACATCTTCCTAGCTTGTGTCATGGTTAGACAACAAGAACATCCCAATGATTTATTTCCATAAAACACCACCTCAGGTTTCTTAGGAAGCCTTCAGTTTATACCCTTTCTATAACAGTCTATTATTGCTCTATGGTTAATTAACCAATTCATACCGAGAATCACATCAAATTCCCTTAACCTTATCGGTAAAAGATCTACCGATAATCTATTACCCCTGATATCTACGAAGTAATTCCTATGAATATGTTCAATGGGAATTATCTCCTCGTTTGCTACCTTAACGTCTAAAGGTATTTCTAACTTTTTAGGATCCCAATTGCTGAGCAAATCCACATGCTATAAAAGAACAAGTAGCACCCGAGTCAAATAACACGTAAGCATTTATTTCATTGACTGGAATGATATATGCTACTACGTCCGTTGATGCAACCGCATCTTGGACTGTCATATTAAACATTCAGACTGAGGGTCTACCCAATGACGGTGATGGTCCAGTAATGGCCAAATTACTACTACAAGAAACTTTACTACCCTCCGCCCCTTTCTTCGAGCAATTTCTTGCCATGTAGTCCACCGACCCACAAACAAAACATCCCCGACTTTTCTTAGTATTTGGACTGTTGGGAGATATATGACCCTCCTGCCCACAGTTATAACAACCCGTTTTCCCTTTCAGACAGACTCCCAGATGAGTCTTACCACATGTCTTACATGCCTCCATCCTCCGTTTAGGATCCCCTTGTTTTTCCCCAGTATTCCCAAGGTTAAAATTCTTCCGTTTAGGCATATTGCCACTACCACTGGCAACCTCTGCCTTATTTCCTCCCTCTCCCTTACTCTTATTCTTTCTATATTTGTGGTATTGGGTCAACGCCTCACTACCACCCTCCGCTATTATCGCCTTTTCCAGAATGGTCCCATATGAAGCACTCTGAAAAATCGATATCCTACTATAGAGCCAGGGTTTTAGGCCCTGCTCAAACCTACGAGCCTTCCTCTCCTCTGTGTCCACTTGGTGTGGAGCAAACCTTGCCAATTCATTGAATTTGGCCGCGTATTGGGGAACAATCATGTCCTCTTGCTTAAGTTCTAAGAACTTAATCTCCATTCTCCCTTGCATGCTAGTAGGGAAATAGTTATCGAAGAATACCTTCTTAAACTGTTCCCATGTAACAGCTTCCGCTCAAGCCCCACCCTGGTGAGCCTCTCACCAGTAGTTGGCTTCCCCCTTTATCATATAGGTCGCAAAAGAAGTCTTTTGCGCCTCAGCTACGTTTGTAATAACAAACGCCTTCTCTATTTCCTTGACCCATGTTTGGGCCTCCATTGGGTCTGTTGTTCCCTTAAATTCGGGTGGACCTACACTCTTAAATTCCTTAAAGGTAGTCATTCGGGCTACCCTAGGTCCTGTGGGTGCTCTACCCCCAGCTTGGTTACAGCCGTTAATAAATTAACGAACTCTTGCATTGGGTTATTAGGACCCCTCCTCGTTATCATTATGCGATTCCGCCTCTTGGTTACGTTGCCTTCTTCTTGACGGCATTTCTGATTAAATAAATAAAGTTCCGTTATTACTTATTTACTTACTTTTTTATTAGTCATCAAACAACTAAACAATAACTCATACACATCAAAGCAATTTAAAATAAAAACTTCCTTATATTAAAATGCTTCTTTATAGTTCAAAACTATTTACAAGTTGCTTTCCATAGCCCAAAAGCTATTATATATTTATCCCGCGATTGACTTTTACAAAAATTGGGATTTACAAAAAAATAGACTACCCTTTAATTATACAAAAGAGGGTTTTACGTCACTACACACAAGTATTTACCGTACTACTCCTAATACTGCCTAACAACATTCTCATGCTTCTGGTTCGCCAGAATCGACACAATATCTCGACTTATAGTATGTCGAGTCTGTCCCGACTCAATAGAATAATAAGCTATCTTAAGCTTGAAATCCTCGTGCGCACTGTCATTTATATATGACATTCGTGCTATCTTCTGGTCTTTTTCAACCAGTTTCTTACGAAGTTCTACGACCTCGTTCTTATAGTCCCTAGCCTTATCAATCATGAGCACTTTCTCATCATGTTCTATCTCATAGTCTAACTCTGCAGACTCTTTCGCTCCATAGAGATCAGTGATCTCTTCCTTCTGGTGCTGCACCATATTGTGCAGTTGCACGTTACGGTCAAGCACTGAGAGTTACATGGCCCTCATAGTCTCTGTAGGTGTCGACTCTAGGGTAGGCATCACCGTATTAATCGATGTCACCTCCATATCATCCTCCACATCAATCATCATATTCAAATATGATGATATTCCCGTGGTCTCCTCAGAATAGTCCTCCTCCAAGTAATATTCCTCGGGCTCTTAACTTTTCTAGAATTACTATTGGTATGTCTGCTATAGGAACGGGTACTGTCTCAACTCGGTTCACGGACTCCTCGTTGATCACATGTATATCCCTATACATCAAGCTATCAACCGACATCAACAATAAAACATAACAAATTGATTAGTACATAATACACAATAATATAAGCACAAATCACATTTAATCCATTTAGGGTTACTTTCCATCTTTTAAATCTTTCGGTACTGAGTTTCCTCAATAACTTATTAACTTATTTGACTCGAGTTAACTTTTTTCAGACTCTTCCTTTCTTAACGAGGTTATTAGCCTAAGGTTCTTCCCCCCTAAAGTTTTATAACCTAATGCTTTGATACCAACCTGTGACTCCCCCAAATCTGGGTATCTTCCAACCCGACAGATGGTGCTCCACGATACTACAATCCATACAATCATTCCATTGAGATAACAATAAAATGAGTGTAATTATTATCTTTATATTACATTTGTAATAAATCATTTCCAAGGTTCATTAACCGAATACATTCGTTGTTCTTCATAAGTATATTACATACAAATACACTAGTCTATTACAGGACGATTAATTGTCCATCTTAGCCTTGCCTTTATCTCTTTTAGAACTCTCAGTTTGTTCTGCTTTAGCTGCAAACATATGGTTCAAGTAAGAATGAGCATAACTAGCTCAGCAAGTCTTAACAAAGAATCATATGAATATCACAAGAATATTTACATGCTTAAATTCCAAATTTGAACAATTATCTATGAAGCACTATGAAACATTTGACTAGTACTTCTCATATCATAACATCAATTCCAAAGTATATATAATAGCTTAGGAATGATGAACCGGTCAATAGACCATGAACATACTCTTTTCGTTTTCATACTTGAAAAGGATATCTGACACTAAGGCCATCCACCAGTCTTTACTTCCGAGCACTTCTAGGTGATTAGCCTATTGTACTCTATGTTGATCAACACTCTTACGTTAAACGTATTTACGTTCAACATTTGGCAACCTCGCATGCCCATCGATTAATCGATGAAAAATACTTTTGTTTGTACATAGACAAACTTACCTTTACATCCGTACCAAATACTTGGCATATGATAGCGTTAAAAGTTCTATATCGAAAGACTTGTAAACAAATCAATCAACTCTTCAATATTAGTCTAGCCGAGTTAAAACAGGCATCGACTCTTTCTTTAAAATCATTCATGCATTGTATAACATGCATCACATAAAAACTTGGCTAACTCGAAGGTTAGACAAGCATTTAAGAAAGACTTGCCTTCAAGCGTCTTCGAATATACAATTCAACTATTCTCAGTCTTTACAGGATCTACACGAGATATTCACATAGCACACTGTAATTAGTTATCAAACAAACTAACTTTACGGTTCTAACCAACTTCTTTCTCTTCTATGTCTTATTTGAATTAACTTCATTATTAAATTCGATTCGACTTTCTATACTAATTTACATTTTATTAACGTTCTTACGTCCTTAACCGACATTCGATCATTATTGGTTAACTACCAACGTTGAACGTCATTCACGGTTCACTTATTACATCTTCGTGTTCTTCGTTTAATTTTTATTAAACCTTACTAGATCTTCTTACATTAACACCTTATAATTGATTTAAGTTAAGTCTTATCATGCATAAAGTACCTTCAATGTCTTACTTTAGGTCAACATTCAAAATGGAACAAAACCTAACTTGGTCAACATTTTTCATCGACGGTATTTGCTGCAAGGCAAGCATCCTTTGTATTTTAGTGGCAGCCATGCATGTAGCGAGTTAGGTGGTACTTTCGGCCGAAGTCTGTCATGATGCGGTGAGTCTCGTGCAATGCACCAGTTGGCCAAAACAGTTTGGTTTCTAAACAAAACTCCCGACTTCCTAATTTGTTCGTTTTACATCCGAATTAAGCCATTCGAAAGCCTACAAATCACAAATCACATCCTTTACATGTTCATATAAGAATTTCATATTTTCGAATTCGTTAACTCGGAATTCACCTTTAAGTTCATTTTTAAGTGTTCGTTTAACATTTTCGTCCGTTCAATACTCGTTTTCTTCGTTATAAGTTGGAATGCGGTGATTCTTTCGCCAACGACTCTTAATTACCTTATCTCACATGTTGACATTGGAAACCAACGTTTTCAAGTCACACGAAAACTTTTGACCTTTAATCCGGGCTTTTTACGTTTTTGACATTTAACGTCTATTTCCGTAAAATTCGCCATAACTTCGTTACTAATGTTCTCTAAGCCAAATCACATGGAATACTCCATGGACTTCATATCTACACCCTAACCAAGCAAGATGCACATATTAACATATTGATGGAGTTCAATTGTTTATCAACAATCAATCTCAACAATCAAAAATTTCATGATTTTAAGCTATATCAAACCTTGTGATTTCTATGATCTCATGAATTATAGAGATTGAATCTATGGTAAGTCACTCTCATTCCACCATACAAGCCATACCCCACCCATTTATGATTCTCCATGATAAAAGAAAACCAAAAAAGATGGAATTAGAATTGAACAGTATTACCTTAAGAACTCTTAGTGTTCTTGTTGACTTCTAATGAAAAAGCTTCAAGGTAGAAGAATGGTTTAAGTTTAGCTCTCCTTCTCTCTCAATAATCTAGGTTGGCAATTGAAAAACTCATAAAAGGCCAAATCTTGCTTTGTATATATAGGCAACAAACATGAGGGGCAATATTGTCCAACTCCCCACCTCCTTAATATTCACTTCTTGATCACCAAACAAAGTACTTGGTGATCAAGTATTGCCTTTACTTGGCCACCAAGTGCCCGGCCCACTCTCCCTTGGATCATCCAATGGGTTTCCCCATGGGTTTTACCCATCTCATGACCCACCGGTTCGACCCATGGTTTAATTCTTTGGATTGGGCTTGACTTGGGCTTAACATTTAATCCCTTGGGCTTTCTCATTCAATTGATTGGGCAAAACATAATCCAACCAAATGATATAACATTAAGTCTTAACTTAATTCTAGAATACAAATCATATTCCCTACGTATAATTCACGTATTCTTTCCGTATAATACTAGTATAATATTCATATTGTACTTCGTATTAACTCAACATATTATACATAGATACTAAATAGTCTCATACTTGTATAACACATGCCTTAACCATAACACAATTCCTTCTACGCTTTTCATTTCCTTCTCGGAAATCAATATACTCAACCCTTAGGTTTTTAAGTCTGCAGGCGAAAAACTTCATTTGCCATAAAGGAATAATTATTGAATATTCCATACTATCTTCGTATTCTATCATTACACGTTTCTTAGAATCTCAAACCCTAGCTCCGAACGAAATCGGATGAATAGTGTTTTTACGTAAACATTCTCGGAAAACCTTCGTTCTCGTCTTGATAATTCACAACAATTAATTCTAGCACAAAGCCAGAATACTAACCACATCCACACATTCTAGGTCATAGAACGACCTTCGAACATCTTACTCACACAATAACTAAATTAAATTCATTTAATCCACATAATCAAATAAAAATTTAATTCATTGAAAATTCGAAATTCTCGGGCGTTACATTGTTGAATATCTTTGGCCAGTAGTGCAAAGATGAACTGTTGACGAATATCTTTGGCCCGTAGTGCAAAGATGAATTTATCAGTATGATTATGAACAGGAACTGTGATTTGGTATAACCATGATCTTTGATGTTTCAGGTAAAGACATGTGATGAAAATTATCTTCATCCTGGATGAGAAGAGGAATTTAGAACCACAATTATGATTATGAGTTATTCATATGATTGTGGACTAGAACTGTTGATTGATGTTACAGGGATAAAACATTGTTGGTGGACTTTTAACATGGAGAAGATAATATACTTTGTGTTCTATTTGACTCTTCTAATGGATTGCTCGTTCCACTGCATTTAATTATCTTTAGTCATGATATTCTTTACTGGGCTATTTGTGCTCACCCTTTTGCTTCACAATTCCTTTAAGGTAATAAGAGTGTAGCTGGGTTAAGCGGGGGTAACAGGGAAATAGAACGATGGTCTCTAGCTGTGAAGGTTCTCCCTAAACAGTATGTAAATAATTTTATTGAGAACTTTAGAATAGTGTGTTGTATTTTATACATCATTTAGTAGTTATATTTGGTGAATCAAATAGGGTGAGGCGAACCCAACGTTGGAAGGGTGTTTTTCCACTATCATACAAGATGTCTAATGACATGCGACTTCGTGTTATCATAATAGAAGGTTGTGCACATCCACTTGCTGAGTATATCTACGAGCACTACCTATATAATCTTGGAGTTTGGTTGAAATATAATTCTCAATTAGAGACAATGGAGATAATTATATTTCAAGAGAAGACTCACCATTGGAAAGAACATGATATCAATCTTCTCATTTTTCTTTGGGGTCTATTGGGTCAACCAAGGATAATTCTTGAGTCATATGATATCTATTATAACTTAGATGCATTGCCTCCCATGTACGAAGGTTTCCTTGAGCATTTTCCAAAGATTTTAATTGTTAAAACAATTATAGACTGTACCTTTATGCAAGGTACCATTGTAAGGTATCAATGTGAGATGATATCCAAGTAAAGGGATGAGAGTCACCATTGGTATCTTTTTGTATTAAAACTCACAAAATATTTGTTGTCGTATTTTGCACGACAATTGTAATAATGAAGTTTGTATTTGGAAATTTCATTGAGTGTATTTCGTGGCGACTCAGAATAGGTTTGGTGGAATGGACCGATTTTGGGGGCGTTACAGTGCTCCCCATAGAGGTGGAAATGGAATCCCTCAGAGTGTTGATAGACACTCAGCTGAATGAAGACCAATGGTTACAAGATTGGTACCACCAATTGTCTCTATTAGATGAAAGGCGGGCCGCATCCATCTTCTATGGTCAGTTATACCAACAAAGGGTCGCTAGATCCTACACCAAAAAAGTCCAGCTACGGTAGTTCAAAGAACATGATTTGGTCTTGAAGAAGATTCTTGACAACCAAGATCAATCCAAAGGAAAATTCACCCCAAACTAGGAAGGCCTTGTTGTCAAGGAGGTATTGACAGGAGGAGCCCTCAGATTACAAGAGATGGATGGCGAGGAATTTCCTCAACTCATTAATGATAAATAGTTTTTATACCTACTTATCCAGTATTTACTACATGAATTAGTTGCTTAAACTCGTGTTTCTTAGTTACTTTGCATGCATTTTGTGTTCATTTTGTAGATTTTATGTTTGGGAACTGTGTGAGCAACTATTGGTATAAAAAAGAAAGGAAAAGCAATCAAGACATCATTTGGGATTTCATGTTCATTTCATGTTCCTGGCTTGGAACTTGGATTATATTGTAGAGCTTCTTCTTAGCTTTTCGGAACATCTTGAATCATTCCAATCAGAGTTCGGATGCAAGAGTTATGACCTTTGTACCAACGAACGTTGAACTCCAATGTTTTGAGTGACCATTTGCATAGAAGTCACTTTCAACATAATTTTGACATTGATCTGTCCATTATTTCTCATATCGTAGAGAATGAAAGTTGTAGAAATCGTTGAGATCTTCGATTTGATAGGTGGTAGGCCTCATAACTCCTTCTGGATCAAACGTTATGACTGTTTTACCAGAGGATACTGTAGCAGAAAATCTATGGCAGGGGTGCGCGAATTTCTAGTGCATTTCCAGCGCGGCCGCGCCAGTTCCTGGACCAAAAAAATGTCATCTGCTATTTGAGCACGGCTGCGCCCAACTCTAAGCTATTTCCAGTGCGACAGCGCCACTTCTGAAGTTGACTAGAGTTGACTTTTTCATTAATTAGTGCAATTAGAGCGTAACTTGGGCAAGGAGTCAATTTGGGCTTATATATCGAAGACATGTCAGTATGTAAAGGGGGATTCCACCCTTAGGGATCATTTAGTAAACATATTCTCTTTTCTTTTCTTTAATTTCCTTATTAGATTAGATTAGAACCCTAGATTAACTAAGATTTGAGAATTGAAGCAATTGAAGATCCTTGAAGTTCAGAAGTGAAACAAGAGAAGAAACTTAGATTTTCTATTCTTAATCCCTAATTCTCTTTACTTCTATTTGTATCTTTCAATGTATAATCAATTGTGAATCATCGATTCTTGTTCAAACATGAATTAAACTCTATTTTGAGATTACTATGGATCTTGTTGTTTAGTTTACTTTAATATACTTCATTGTTAGTCTTATTAATGGTTATTGGACTGTCTAATATGATTTGTGTTAAATTGATTAATTGCCTAGCTATCAATTTCCATGATAATCCATATGAAATTAAGAGACGGATTATGGGGTTAAATGAGATCATAGTAGCGTGTGTTTGTAAATTCTATATGGCAATGAAATTCATGATTTGTGCCTAGGATAGAGATATAAATGTGCACCACATTTAGTCAATTGAGAACTTGAGCTTCAACCCTCTTTAATTGTAATTAATATAGAGATATAGTGGGTTAGTTAATTAGGGTGTTCACATTCATTCTATCATCTGTGGATTTAGTGTGATATGGGTATGGTACGAGAGATGGCTATATTTTACTTTCGTGTTCTCGACTAACAATCCGGTATAATTAATTTGGTTTAATAGGAAGTGTGTCGATTTAAATGATTCAATAGGTGAAATTATAATATCAAGTCTTCATTATCTAGTCTCATTCTAAGGGTAGTTGGTGTTAGTTAATTACATAGTTTAAATATAAAATATAAAATCAACTGTTTAAATAAGATTGAGTTGGTTACAGGTTAGTGCTTGGTAAGCTTTATTAGTAATTCCTCGTGCGAACGATACTCTACTTATTCTTTATTACTTGTTGACCGTGTATACTTGCACACATATATTGATCGGGATTACGACCAACAAGTTTTTGGTGCCATTGCCGGGGAATTAGTTTAATAATTTATGCCAACATTAATTTCAATTAAATTAGTTGTGACGCCCCCAAAATAGGTATACATCACCCATCTTGAGTCGCCAAATACATGATACAGAATTCAAATACAAACTTAATTTTACAACAGTCGTGTAGAATACGACTAAACATATGCTTTGAGTTTTAATACAAATATTGTCATCTAGACAATATACAAACTCCATGGAGTCCTCATTACATTTATTGTCACACTATTTAACAAAATAGTGAGGACTAGTAATGCTATCATCTGGACCGTCACTCCGTTCCCCGACTAGTCCCTGCTACGTTCTCATTTCCTAAAGAGAACAATGAAAGCAAAAAGGTGAGCTCAACTAGCCCGATAAGAAATATTATGACTAAGATAATGCAAAATAAATTATCATTAGCCTTCAACAGTGTTAAACTGATAAAATATAACAAACATCAAGTTTAACTGCAGCGGAACAAACAATCCATTAGAAGAGTCAAGTAGAGAATAAAATCTACTATCTTCTATGATTTAAAAGGTTTTTCATGACTTTTATCGCTGAGACTCAGCTTAATAAATAATCCACATCATCCCTTCACTACGACCAAGGATATTCATTAGTATCACAACCACAAATTATCCATGCACCACAGCCAAGGATATTCATGTATTCATCAATGGTCATGATCATGCCAATAAATGTCCATCAATGCACTAGGGGCCAATGAGGACTTTTACCACATCATTTGTAACATTACGGTCATGATTATACCGAATAATCCCTGGTCATAATCATACCAAGTCCATCTATGCACTACAGGCCACAGATGACTTTCAACATAATATAAACATGAGGATGATGACAATGATATAAGAATTCAATAAAACAAGTTCAAGAATTAATTTATCTAGGAACTAATAACGTCCAAATTGTCAACATGATACTGCTTTGTAGAGTAAAATTCAAGAATGCTCAGAAGAATATTTCCATGAAAAGATACTGGATGAAGCGCAAATATCAAGGATATTTCACTAATTTCACGGAGTATAGAAGTCAAAACTTTAACCAACTAAGTATAATAACGAATGGAATAACAAAAGAAATCACCATGCATGTGATACTTCATGATGACAAAGTTATTCCAACAGAATAATAAGTAACGGAAACGTGTCAAAGTAAATTAAGACCAAGCAGGATGTTCCAATGTAATAATAAAGATTTAAACCAGTCCGGACGTAAACGCATGCATGAGGATATTCCAACAGAATAATAATAAAGACGGAACCAGGTCCGGTGTAAAACGCACAGACAGGATATTACAACAGAATAATAATAAAGATGAAATAATAGAAGAATTTCACCAAGTATAGGGTAGTCCGCGTATACTGGTTATTCCAGCAGAATAATAAAGAATGGAATAACAGAAGTTCTCTTCATGAATACAAAAGAAATAATACCCCTTACCGTAAAAGAAACTGAATATAAGAGTAGGGAAGTAGCAGAATACTTTTCTATAGTTTCTTTATAATTTCTCTCTCTAGAGTTTCAGTGAATTCGTAAGAAATAATGAAGGAATGAGCTTCTATTTATAGAAGAATGGACTGCATAGTAACTAAATCATGAACAGTCCAGATTGATTTACTTTTAATCGGACGGTCCATATTTAAAGCAAAATCTTTTAAATAAAATATAATATATATATATATATATGTATATATATATATATATATAATATCTACCATACCTTATACGGCATGGCATATAACATATACATTTATATATATATATATATATATATATATATTATACCCACATGTTTATATATATATATATATATAATAATATTAATACACCCTCCCGTCCTTTTCTTTCTTTCTCCCCCCATCTCATTTTTCTTCCCCCCATCCCCACACATTTTTCTTTTCTTCCAACATGGCCCCGCATGTTTCCTCCACCAACACATCACACTCATAGGTGGATCCCATATAATATATATACTGAATAATCTTCTACCAATTATATTGAAAAATGGATAAATGGGAGTCCAAATAAATACTTCATAAAAATATCCTCAATATTTTTAACAACATTTATCATCATTGTTATAATTCAAAATATTAATCGACTGTGTCGCTCCTCGTGAAAGAGGGGCTTTCAATAAGGATTTCTCCCTATTGGCGCGTAATTAGGTGACCAAACCTCTCCTCGATGTAACTTCTAGACATTGTTAATATTGAAAATAATAATATTAATAACCTTGTCGTCTCAATTATTGATTTAATAATATATAAAATATTGACAATAATTGAATCAAATAACGTGAGATACAATGCAGCAATTACTGTAGCAATAATTGAACAAAATTGAGTGACTTCTCACGTAAGCATCAATAATCAATACCGTGTGCTACTATGTAACCACGCGTATTACTGTACTTTTAACATCGGTTGTTTCAACAGTTAACGGTAAAACTTCCGCCGTTATTTTCATAAAGTATTTTTGTCATTTTCTCAATCCAACAATAATTCATTCAGGGGTCCATTTAATAATTGTGTCGTCAGCATCTAATATTTCTTAAAATTAATATTCCCCGACCAATCGAATATTATATAACAACTTGCATAATTTGTAAAATTTATAAATATTACCCACAACTATAACATTATATCAAATTTACTCCATAATATTCAAAAATGATATTTATAGAAAATTCATCTTTATTTATAAAAGTTGGGGTCTTACAACCTCTCCTTCTTATGAAATTTCGCCCTCGAAATTAGGGTACGTACCTGGTATGTCGAAGAGGTAAGGATACCTTGATTTCATTTCAAATTCTAACTCCCAAGTCATTTCCTCAACATCGTGGTTTCTCCACAAAACTTTAACTTGAGATATAACCTTAGAGCGTAAAATATGTTCCTTCTTATCCAAAATTTGAACAGGAACCTCTTCATACGTTAAATCTTCCGCTATTTCGTCCGGTTCTAACTCAATAATGTGGTTCGGGTCTTTCAAATATTTATGTAACATTGATATATGAAAAATGTTATGAACACGAGACATACTTAGCGGTAAAGTTTAGTCATATAGTCAGAGCCCTACCGATCGAGGATTAAAAATGGGCCGATAAATTGAGGATTGAGCTTTCCTCTCTTTCCAAAACTCATAACTCCTTTCCATAGAGCAACACGTAACAACGCATGATCTCCTATATTGAATTTCACATCCTTTCGATGAAGATCAGCATAACTCTTTTGTCGATATTGTGAGGCTTTTATACGTTGTCGGATCGTTTGAATCTTTTCCGTAGTCATACGTACCAACTCTGTTCCCAACAACGTTGCTTCACCCACCTCATCCCAGCATACTAGAGATCGACACTTTCTTCCATACAACGCTCGAATGGAGCCATGCCAATACTTGCTTGATAAGCTGTTGTTCAGGGAAAACTCCACCAATGGTAAGAACTTGTCCCAACTTCCCTTGAAATCAAGGACACAGAGTCTTAATAGATCTTCAAGAGTTTGAATAGTCCTCTCTGACTGTCCGTCCATTTGAAGATGATATGCCGAGCTAAATCGTAAGTCTGTGCCCATAGCTTTTTGCAAACTAACCCAAAATTGTGAAGTGAATCTTGGGTCTCGATCAGAAACTATGGATACTGGCATACCATGCAGTTTTACAATCTCGTTTATGTACATACGAGTAAGACGTTCAAGTGTATAAGTTTGTCGTTTAGGTAAGAAATGAGCAGACTTGGTCAATCTATCAACAATGACCCAAATCGCATCTATGCCTTGAGAAACCCTGGGAAGACCAGTAACGAAATCCATGGTAATGTGCTCCCACTTCCATTCATGAATTTCAAGTGGTTGCAATGGACCTTTTGGTACTTGATGCTCCGCCTTGACTCGTTGACAAGTTAAACACCTTGAGATAAACAGTGCTATCTCTCTCTTCATATTGCTCCACCAAAATGTATGATGAAGATCACGATACATTTTGGTACTCCCATGATGGATTAGAAACGGTGTGTTGTGCGCCTCCATCATGATTTTATACTTTAAATAAGGGTCGTTAGGAACACAAAGTCTGGAGTTGACTCGAAGTATTCCTTCTTCATCGATTCTTGCTTCTGGCATAGCACCTTCCTGCATTTTCTTCCTCATACGCATCAGGTCCAAGTCTGTAGCTTCAGCAGCTTTAACTTTATCAATTAAAGTCGGTTCTACTCGTATATTTGCCATCATCACATGGGTCCCCGGAGTCTTTAACTCTATCTCCATCCATGGCAAGTCACACAAAATGGGCCTTTGCGTTGACAATATCGCACTCGTACTTGCATATGATCTTCTACTCAATGCGTCAGATACCAAGTTCACTTTTCCAGGATGATATTGGATGGTATGATCATAATCTTTCAATAGTTCAAGCCAATGTCGTTGTCGCATGTTGAGTTCCTTTTGAGTGAAGAAATATTTGAGGCTTTTATGATTCGTAAAGATCTCCACTTTCTCCCCATACAAGTAATGCCTCCAAATTTTAAGTGCAAAGACAATAGCTGCCAACTCTAGATCATGAGTAGGATAATTCCTCACATATTCTTTGAGTTGTCACGAGGCCTAGGCTATGACTTTCCTATGTTGCATGAGAACACATCCCAACCCTTTACCCTAAGCATCACTGTAGATGACAAATCCTTCGAGCGAGATGGTATTGTCGTAACAAAATAAATGAGTCTCCTCTTGAGTTCTTGATAACTCTTCTCACATTCTTCGCTCTAACCGAACTTTGTATCTTTTTGAGTCAGCTGATTTAATGGAGTAGCGATTCGAGAAAATCCTTCCACGAATCTCCGATAATAACCAAATTAAACCGAGAAAGCTACATACTTGATCATCGATTTAAGTTGCTCCGACTTTGAATAGGTTCAATCTTTGCTGGGTCAACAGATATTCCATGACTTGATACCACGTGCCCAAGGAATGCTACTTCCTCAAGCCAGAACTCGTATTTCTTTAACTTGGCATAAAGCTTATATTCACGAAGCTTTTGGAGTGTCAGCCTCAAGTGTTGCTCATGATCTTCACGGCTTTTGGAATAAATAAGGATGTCATCAATAAAGACGACCACAAAGTGATCCAAATATTCCTTGAATACTCGGTTCATCATATCCATGAAGGCAGCAGGAGCATTAGTCAATCCAAAGGACATGACTAGAAATTCATAATGCCCGTACCGAGTTCTGAAAGCCGTCTTTGGAGTGTCATCTGTTCTAATCTTTAATTGGTGATATCCAAAATGAAGAACAATCTTTGAAAAGAATTTGGCTCCTTGCAACTGATCAAACAGGTCATCAATACGTGGCAATGGGTACCTTTTTTTGATGGTGACATGATTCAACTCTCGATAATCAATACAAAGTCTCATACTCCCATCTTTCTTCTACACAAATAGAACAGGAGCACCCCAAGGAGAAATACTAGGACAAATAAAGCCAATGTCTAAGAATTCCTGCAGTTGGGTCTTTAACTCTTGAAGTTCAATAGGAGCCATTCGATATGGGGCTTTGGAAATGGGTTTTGTACCGGGTTCAAGGTCGATACAAAATTCAATTTCACGCTCTGGGGGTAGGCCAGGAAGTTCTTCAGGGAATACGTCAGGGAATTTATTAACAATAGAAATATCATTCAAAACTGACGTATTTTTGTTTAGATCCGTGACATGAGCTAAGAAAGCTTACATCCGTTTTTCAATAAAAGAATAGCTTTATGGCTTGAGATGATTGTGATTGATTTTAATGGTTTGGTCACTTGAATTCGCATAATAGGTTGATTAGGAATATGAAAGCTAACAACCATACGAAAACAATCAATTTTTGCATGATGAGTAGTTAACCAATCAATCCCTAGAATCATGTCAAATGCAAGTATTTTCAATGAAATAAGATCTACAGGTAATGTGAGGTTACCGATTTGAACCAAACAAGACTTATAAACAGTGGATGTAATGAAGGTTTCTCCCAACGGAGTTTCCACAGATAAGTCAAAGTCTAATTTCTCCAGAGTCAAATTTAATCGATGAGCGCAAGTAGGAGAAATAAAAGAATGGGTAGAACCGGTATCAAATAAAGTATAGATTTCGCTAGAGTTTATAATAAGCTTACCCGTGATGACCTCATTCGGGTTCCTTGCTTTCTAGGAGGTCACAACAAACGCTCTCCCTTGCACTATCGGCTTTGACTTTTCTGGGACGGCCTTTGCTGCCTCCATCCTAGCTGAACTTGTTTTCAGTGAATGACAAAATCGGGCTAAGTGACCTTCTCTTCCACAATTATAACATACTTTGGACGGCATCGCGCAGTTTGGACTGATGTGTCCCTCTCCTCCGCATTTGAAGCATATGATAGGTGGTCGTTCTCCTTCCTTAACAACGGGTGCTGGTGCTGACGTCTTTCTATCATTGTTGAATCTCCTCTTCTTGAAATATCCATTCTTATTATTTTGGCCCTGATTACCACCGAAGTGGTTACCATTTCTGGCCTGTTGATTCCCTCCACGCTTGTTGTCACCGCTTCGATGACTTCTCTCGCTGGTATTATCATTTTGCCGGCTGCTCTCTTTTGGTTGCGTTGACTCGTTATTGCGCTCTACTAACTGAGTCATATTTACAACATCTGAATACAAACACAGTTTATGAGAAATAAGATGTTGACGTATCTCCGGCTTCAAACCTCTTAAAAACATCGGCGTCATTCTCTCTTCATTATCCACTAAGTGGGACGGAAACCGGACAACTCGACAAACTTTGCTTCGTACTGCGACACAGTCATATTATTCTGTTCCAACTTGATGAACTCCACCTCCTTCATGTGACGAATACTTTCGGGAAAGTACTTGTAGTTGAATAGTTCTTAGAACTTCTCCCAAGACATTTTTAGTGCGGCAGGTTGAGTACGCTTTACCGATTCCCACCAGTAATCTGCCTCTCCTCGCAACATAAAGGCGGCAAAGGGAACCTTTTGCTCCTCGGAGCATCCCAAGACATCAAATATCTTGGTGATCTGCTTTATCCATGCTTCCGCCTTAAGTGGTTTTGGCTATCCAATAAACTCCAGTGGTCCCAGCTCCTTGAACAGTGTTAAACTGATAAAATATAACAAACATCAAGTTTAACTGTAGCAGAATAAACAATCCATTAGAAGAGTCAAGTAGAGAATAAAATCTACTATCTTCTATGATTTAAAAGGTTTTTCATGACTTTTATCGCTGAGACTCAGCTTAATAAATAATCCACATCATCCCTGCACTACGGCCAAGGATATTCATTAGTATCACAACCACAAATTATCCATGCACCACAGCCAAGGATATTCGTGTATTCATCAATGGTCATGATCATGCCAACAAATGTCCATCAATGCACTACGGGCCAATGAGGACTTTTACCACATCATTTGTAACATTACGGTCATGATTATACTAAATAATCCCTGGTCATAATCATACCAAGTCCATCTATGCACTCTGAAGCCATGATGACTTTCAACATAATATAAATATGAGGATGATGACAATGATATAAGAATTCAATAAAAAAAGTTCAAGAATTAATTTATCTAGGAACTAATAACGTCCAAATTGTCAACATGATACTGCTTTGTAGAGTAAAATTCAAGAATGCTCAGCAGAATATTTCCATGAAAAGATACTGGAGGAAGCATAAATATCAAGGATATTCCACTAATTTCATGGAGTATAGAAGTCAAAACTTTAACCAACTAAGTATAATTACGAATGGAATAACAAAAGAAATCACCATGCATGTGATACTTCAGCATGACAAAGTTATTCCAATGTAATAATAAGTAATCGGAACGAGTCAAAGTAAATTCGCACCGACAAGATGTTCCAATGAATAATAAAGAGCGAAACCAGTCCGACGTAAAAACGCATGCACGAGGATATTCCAACGGGATAATAATAAAGACGGAACTGTGTCCCAGGTAGAAAAACGCATGCATGTGATATTCCAATGTAATAATAATAAAGATGAAATAATAGAAGAATTTCACCAAGTATAGGGTAGTCCGTGATATTTGGTTATTCCAAAGAATAATAATAAAGAATGGAATAATGTAAGTTCTCTTCATGAATACAAAAGAAATAATACCCTTACCGTAAAAGAAACTGAATATAAGAGTAGGGAAGTAGCAGAATACTTTTCTATAATTTCTTTATAATTTCTCTCTCTAGAGTTTCAGTGAATTCGTAAGAAATAATGAATGAATGAGCTTCTATTTATAGAAGAATGGACTGCATAGTAACTAAATCATGAACAGTCCAGATTGATTTACTTTTAATCGGACGGTCCATATTTAAAGCAAAATCTTTTAAATAAAATATAATATATATATATATATATATATATAATATCTACCATGCCTTATACGGCATGGCATATAACATATACATATATATATATTATACCCACATGTTTATATATATATATATATATATATAATATTAATACACCCTCCCATCCATTTCTTTCTTTCTCCCCCCATCTCATTTTTTCTTCCCCCATCCCCACACATTTTTCTTTTCTTCCAACATGGCCCCGCATGTTTCCTCCAAACATATCACCATCATAGGTGGATCCCATATATATATATATATCTTGAATAATCTTCTCACCGATTATTTTGAAAATTGGGTAAATGGGAGTCCAAATAAATACTTCATAAAAATATCCTCAATATTTTTAACAACATTTATCATCATTATTATAATTCACAATATTAATCGACTGTGTCGCTCCTGTGAAAGAGGGGCTTTCAATAAGGATTTCTCCCTATCGACGCTTAATTAGGTGACCAAACCTCTCCTCGATGTAACTTCTAGACATCGTTAATATTGCAAATAATAATATTAATAACCTTGTCGCCTCAATTATTGATTTAATAATATATAAAATATTGACAATAATTGAATCAAATAACGTGAGATACTATGCAACAATTATCTTGTAGTAATAATTGAACAAAACCGAGTGACTTCTCACGTAAGCATCAATAATCAATACCATGTTTTACTATGCAACCATGACATTCGACATGTACTTTTCACACCGGTGTTTCAACAGATTAACGGTAAAACTTCCGCCGTTATTTTCATATAAAGTATTTTTGTCGTTTTTCTCAATCAAAACAATAATTCCATTCTGGGTCCACCAATGATGATTTGCCGTTACGAATATTCCATGTTAAAATGAATATTCCCCGACCAATCGAATATTATATAACAACTTGCGTACTTTACAAAATTTATAAATATTACCCACAACTATAACATTATATCAAATTTACTCCATAGTATTCAAAAATGATATTTATAGAAAATCATCTTTATTTATAAAAGTTGTGGTCTTACATTAGTCTTAATTTAAACATTTTATTTTATTTTAATTCTCTTCCTATATTTCTCTCTTTTTAGGTACCATGGATGACTTTGCTTATCAATGGCCATATACGAATATGACTCAACCAAGGGACACAAAAATTGATGGACTGAATGCATTTTTGGCATTGTCAGCACACATTGAAACACTTTCGAATAGGTTGGATGTTCTTACAGCCCAACTTGTTCGAAAGATCGCAGTAGTTTGTAATTATTGTGCTGGCAATCACCCGAGTCATCAATGCACCGTCAGATTTGGACCAATACAGTATGGGGGTGATTATCTCAACAACTATGCTTATCCCAATTATCATCAAGGTTAGGGGTATCACCCAGATTCTTCATGGAGATATAACTATCAAGACTAATACTACGCTCCAAACCCAACATACACGCCGGAATTCTCATATCCACCTCCAATGGAACAAGAAGAAAATTCAAAGTTGAAGGAATTCATGTAAAAGATCATAGCAGACCACGAAGAGATGATGATGAGTCAGGAGTTATAAAGCAAGAATCTTAACAAACAGATGGAAAAACTCATTAATCCATCAATGAATGGTCTTAAATACATGGATTCCGAAACTAAAACATATAATTCAAGACTGGAGGATTTGTGGTTCAAGTTTATAGCGTCAACTGATGAGAAGATGATTGAGCAAGAGATGTCAATTCAAAATCTTCAGAATCAGATGGATCAAATGTTCGAAGCCTTGAACAATTGTCCTCAAAATAATTGGTGTTATGACATGGATTCTGAGACTGATGGAGAGCTCGAGTTAAATCTGCAACTAGATGAACCACAAAAGTTCAAAAAAGGGAAGACAAGTGGGGATAAGGAGTATGAGGCCATCAAATATCTATCTTTAAGTTCAAATGATGATGACCCTAATCTATTATTTCCCCAAGTGCCTTCTCCACTAAGGTTCAAGAATCTCGTCAGTTTTGCAAAACCCTACTCGTTGGGGAGTCACATCGTCGAAAAAGCTCTTTATGACATGAGAGCTAGCACAACTTTGAAGCCATGATGGGCTGAGGAAGAGATGATAAAAGAAGAGCCCCTTGTGCTTGACAAGCCTCAATGCCCCAATCTTAGCACATACACAATGAAGGAAAAAGCACCTAGTTATTTAACATTCTCAATTGGGCACTTATCTAAACAGAGAAAACTAGGTGACTTTAATTTAATAGCTATCACTGTGGGGAACCTACCAAAAGCTATATTGCTCCTGATGGATGGAGGGTTCCTCAATTATCGAAGAGGAATTGGATAGCATTGACAAAAAGAAGTCCGGCTAAACGACTATAAACTAAGCGCTTAATTGGAGGCACCCCATCCAAACTTTCTCCCTCCTTGTTTAACTCTCATTTATATTTCCAATTACTTTTTCTTCTATGTTTAATTCTTCATGCTTTCCATATTTAGTAGATGTTTGATAGTTGTAAGTCTTAATAATAGTTTGATTGTTTCTCCTCTCATGTTCAATCCAATTGCTATAAGCATTCAGGATCAAACATAAGTAAAAAAAAATGAAGTCGCTTAAGGTATGTGGTGGTAGCGGTTGCGCTAACTACAAGCCAAATAATAAATGGTCAGCACGCACCATATCTCAGTCATAGAAAACAAACACTACTTAATTTTTAGAATTTCTAACTCAAGCATTCAGACAGTTAGAAGCCCACACTCAGTTTCCAACTTTACATTATCTCAAACTTATCCATCGCCTGATATACCATCAGATCATGAGGAGGCGAACGGAGGTGACATTGTTACTTAGGGGAGTATTCTTGTACTTTTAATTACAATGAGGGCATTGTTCGTTTTATGTTTGGGGGATTGTTCTTATTGTTTAGGATTGCATATTTAGTATAATCATGTTGATTGCATATAGTTAGTATTATTGTTTTAGTTTAGTGTTTATTGCATATGTTAGCATGTTATTTAGCTTATCTTAACAAAAAAATAGATTATATTGCATGAACCCAAGTTTCAGTTGGTTTGAAATTCTTTTGGCCTATGTTGAGATTCGAATTACATGATTTTTAAAAAGTTTTGATGACCTAGGCCTGGTTGTATTATCATAACATGAGGTAAGTCTTTATCTATTTGAATCTGATGTAACCAGATTTCACTTTAGAGTAACCATTATGATTTGCACAGTGTGAATGGTAACATAATTGCCTTCTAGTGGGAAAAGTGTGTTTTAATGAAAGAGATTTAGTAAACAGTTAGTAATGACTAAGATTGCGCAAAAGCTTACGTTTGGGGGAATTCATTGGGTATGCATGCAATGTTTCGACCCAGAATTTTAAACAATACAATTTTTATGAATAAAATTTTTATTTATTAAATATCGGTATTTGATTATCAATATTATGATAAGTATATGTGTTATGAGCAGAGTAAGTTGGTCAAACTATTTATTGACTGAGTAATATTAGTGAAGTTTGTTATAGTACAACTGATGGAAACCCTAACCCTAATTACGGATATGGATTTGATAGTTTATAAAGTTATTATAATTGTATTTGTGAGTATGTGTTTGTACAGTACAAACTTAATGATCAAAGGTTGATTAGATAAGGTTTAACCTTAGTGAACCTAATGTTAATTAGAAACCCTAATCTAAAGTTAGTTAACCCTAACAAACAGTTAGGAACCCTAATTTCATTTTTGGGAAACAATAATTTTTTATTCGGGAACCCTAAACCCTACTTATCAAACCCTAATTTTGATTATCAAACCTTAAGGGTTAAAATTAAAGGGAAGCATGTCAAATGACTAAATTACCCTTAAAAGTTTATAGGAAATGACCAAAATACCCTTTTGGAAGCAAAATGACAAAAATACCCTTTACTTAAGTTTTAAGTTAAGAAATTTTTACAAATCTTGTGATTCACCATATCTTGGATATTTCATGTGCTCAAATCTCAGCCAAATCTGATCATTATTGACACCTTGTGAGACGCCCCCAAAATAGTTATACATCACCCATCTTGAGTCGCCAAATACATGGTACAAAATTCAAATACAACATAATTATACAACAGATGTGTAAAATACGACTAAACATATGCTGTGAGTTTTAATACAAATATTGTCATCTAGATAATATACAAACTCAATGGGGTCCTCATTACATTTATTGTCACACTATTTAACAGAATAGTGAGGACTACTAATACAATCATCAGGTCCATCACTCCGTTCCCCGACTCGTCCCAGCTATATTCTCATTTCTCAAGAAAGCGGTGAAAGAAAGGGTGAGCTCAACTAGCCCAGAAGAAATATTATGACTAAGATAATGCGAATAAATTATCATTAGCCTTAAAATAAATGTTAAAGCGATACAATATAACAAACATCAAGTTTAAGCTGCGGTATTGGAACAAGCAATCCATTAAAAGAGTCAAGTAGAGAATAAAATCTACTATCTTCTATTATTTAAAAGGTTTTTCATCACTTTTATCGCTGAGACTCAGCTTAATAAATAATTCACATCATCGAATCACCCCTGCACTACGACCAAGGATATTCTTTAGTATCACGACCACAACTATCTATGCACTACGGGCCAAGAATATTTGTGTATTCATTAATGGTCATGATCATGCCAACAACTGCACATCAATGCACTACAGGCCAATAAGGACTTTTACCACATCATTTGTAACATTACGGTCATGATTACACTGAATAATCCCTGGTCATAATCATACCAAGTCCATTTATGCACTACGGGCCATAGATGACTTTAAAACAATATAAACATGAGGATGATGACAACTATGTAAGAATTCAATAAAACAAGTTCAAGAATTAAGTTATTCATGAACTAATAACGTCCAAATTGTCGACATAATACTTCTTTGTAGAGTAAAATTCAAGAATGCTCAGAAGAATATTTCTATGAAAAGATACTGAATGAAGCGCACATATCAAGGATATTCCACTAATTTCATGGAGTATAGAAGTCAAAACTTTAACCAACTGAGTATAATATAGAATGAAATAACAAAAGAAATCACCATGCATGCAGTACTTCGCATAAACAGGTTATTCCAACAGAATAATAATAACGGAACCAAGTCAGGCAAAATTCACACCGACAGGATGTTCCAACAGAATAATAAAGAATAGAATAACAACAGAAATCACCATGCATGCGGTACTTCGCATAGACAGGTTATTCCAACAGAATACTAAATAACGGAACCAGGTCAGGCGAAATACGCACCGACAGGATGTTCCAACAGAATAGTAAAGACGGAACCAGGTCCGGCATAAAACGCACAGACAGGATATTCTAACAGAATAATAAAGAATAGAATAACATGAGAATTTCACCAAGTATAGGGAAGTCCGCGTATACAAGTTATTCCAATAGAATAATAAAGAATGGAATAACAAAAGTTCTCTCCATGAATACAAAAGAAATAATGCCCCTACCTTAAGAAGAAGAGTACTAGATATGTAAGTAGTGAAGTAGCAGAATACTTTTCTTCTTTTTCTCTATAGTTTATCTCTCTAGAGTTTCAGTGAATTCGTAAGAAATAATGAAGGAATGAGATTCTATTTATAGAAAAATGGATACTGATAGTAACTAACTCATGAATCGGTCCAGATTGATTTACTTTAATCTGACCATCATCCATATTTAAAGCAAAATCTTTTAAATAAAATATAATATATTTTATTTATAATCTAATACAACGAATAACTTTATAAAATATTTTACTATGAAAACACTATCGCAGCACTATGCAAACACTATGCATAATAAAATATAATATATTCTAATTATTGTCTAATAAAATAGATAACTTTATAAAAGTATTACATTTTTATATAAAAGATTTTACTATTAGCCTAATAAAACGAATAACTTTATAAAAGTATTACATTTTATATAAAAATCTTTTATGTTTTATTACATTAATAATACCAATAAAACAAAATTGAGTGACTTATCACATAAGCATCAATAATCATTACCGTGTGCTACTATGCAACCACGCATATTACTGTACTTTTACTACCGAGTAGTTCAACAGTATTAATGGTAAAACTTCCGCCGTTATTTTCAATAAAATATTTTTGTCGTTTTCTCAATCCAAACAATAATTTCGTTAATGGGGTCCACCAATGATTGTGCCTTTGTTGTCTGAATATTCCTGTTAAAAGAATATTCCCCGACCAATCGAATATTATATACAACTTGCGTACTTTGCAAAATTTATAAATATTACCCACAACTATAACATTATATCAAATTTACTCCATAATATTAAAAAATGATATTTATAGAAAATTCATCTTTATTCAAAAAGTTGGGGTCTTACAACCTCCCCTTCTTATGAAATTTCACCCTCGAAATTAGGGTATGTACCTGGTATGTCGAAGAGGTAAAGATACCTTGATTTCATTTCAGATTCTAACTCCCAAGTCATTTCCTCAACATCGTGGTTTCTCCACAAAACTTTGACTTGAGGTATAACCTTGGAGCGTAGAATATGTTCCTTCCTATCCAAGATTTGAACAGGAACCTCTTCATACATCAAATCTTCCGCTATTTCATCCGGTTCTAACTCAATAATGTGGTTCGAGTCTTTCACATATTTACGTAACATGGATATGTGAAAAACGTTATGAACATGAGACATACTTGGCGGTAAATCGAGTCTATAGGCCACAGTTCCTACTCAATCGAGGATTAAAAATGGGCCGATGAATCGAGGATTGAGTTTTCCTCTTTTTCCAAATCTCGTAACTCCTTTCCATGGAGCAACACGTAACAACACATGATCTCCTATATCGAAATTCACGTCCTTTCGATGAAGATCAACATAACTCTTTGTCGATCTTGTGAGGTTTTTATACGTTGTCGGATCGTTTGAATCTTTTCCGTAGTCATACGTACCAACTCTGGTCCCAACAACGTTGCTTCACCTCACCTCATCCCAGCATACTGGAGAACGACACTTTCTTCCATACAACGCTTCGAATGGAGCCATGCCAATATTTTCTTGATAACTGTTGTTGTAGGAAAACTCCACCAATGGTAAGAACTTATCCCAACTTCCCTTGAAATCAAGGACACAGAGTTTTAATAGATCTTCAAGAGTTTGAATAGTCCTCTCTAACTATCCGTCCATCTGAGGATGATATGCCTAGCTAAATCATAAGTCTGTGCCCATAGCTTTTTGCAAACTAACCCAAAATTGTGAAGTAAATCTTGGGTCTCGATCAGAAACTATGGATACCGGCATACCATGCAGTCTTACAATCTCGTTTATGTACATACGAGCAAGACGTTCAAGTGTATAAGTTTCTCGTATAGGTAAGAAATGAGCATACTTGGTAAATCTATCAACAATAACCCAAATCGCATCTATGCCTTGAGAAACCTTAGGAAGACTAGTAACGAAATCCATGGTAATGTGCTCCCACTTCCATTCTGGAATTTCAAGTGGTTGCAATGGACCTTTTGGTACTTGATGCTCCGCTTTAACTCGTTGACAAGTTAGACACCTTGAGATAAACAACGCTATCTCTCTCTTCATATTGCTCCACCAAAATGTATGACGAAGATCATGATACATTTTGGTACTCCCAGGATGGATTACAAATGGTGTGTTGTGTGCCTCCATCATGATTTTATACTTTAAATCAGGGTTGTTAGGAACACAAAGTCTGGAGTTGACTCGAAGTATTCATTCTTCATCGATTCTTGCTTTCGGCATAGCACCTTCTTGCACTTTCTTCCTCATATGCATCAGCTCCAGGTCTGTAGCTTGAGCAGCTTTAACTTTATCAATAAAGTCGGTTCTACTCCTATATTCGCCATCATCACATGGGTCCCTAGAGTCTTTAACTCTATCTCCATCCTTTGCAAGTCACACAAAATGGGTCTTTGCGTTGACAATATCGCATTCGCACTTGCATATATATGATCTTCTACTCAATGCGTCAGCTACCACGTTCGCTTTTCCAGGATGGTATTTGATGGTATGATCATAATCTTTCAACAGTTCAAGCCAACTTTGTTGTCGCATGTTGAGTTCCTTTTGAGTGAAGAAATATTTTAGGCTTTTATGATCCGTAAAGATCTCCACTTTCTCTCCATACAAGTAATGCCTCCAAATCTTTAGTGCGAAGACAACAGCTGCCAACTCTAGATCATGAGTAGGATAATTCCTCTCATATTCTTTGAGTTGTCTTGATGCATAGGCTATGACTTTCCCATGTTGCATGAGAACACATCCCAACCCTTTGCCCGAAGAATCACTGTAGATGACAAATCCTTCCGAGCCAGATGGTATTGTCGAGCAGTCTTTGAAATGAGTCTCATCTTGAGTTCTTGAAAACTCTTCTCACATTCTTTGCTCCAACCGAACTTTGTATCTTTCCGAGTCAGCTGAGTTAATGGAGTAGCGATTCGAGAAAATCCTTCCACGAATCTCCGATAATAACTAGCTAAACCGAGAAAGCTACATACTTCGGTCACTGATTTAGGTTGCTCCCAGCTTTGAATAGCTTCAATCTTTGCTGGGTCAACAGATATTCCATGACTTGATGCCACGTGCCCAAGGAATGCTACTTCCTCAAGCCAAAACTCGTATTTCTTTAACTTGGCATAAAGCTTATATTCACGAAGCTTTTGGAGTGTTAGCCTCAAGTGTTGCTCATGATCTTCATGGCTTTTGGAATAAATAAGGATGTCATCAATAAAGACGACCACAAAGTGATCCAAATATTCCTTGAATACTCGGTTCATCATATCCATGAAGGCAGCAGGAGCATTAGTCAATCCAAAGGACATGACTAGGAATTCATAATGCCCGTACTTAGTTCTGAAAGCCGTCTTTGGAATGTCATCAGTTCTAATCTTCAATTGGTGATATCTGGAACGAAGATCAATCTTTAAAAAGAATTTGGCTCCTTGCAACTGGTCAAATAGGTCATCAATACGTGGCAATGGGTACTTATTTTTGACGGTGACATGATTCAACTCCCGATAATCAATACAAAGTCGCATACTCCCATCTTTCTTCTTCACGAATAGAACAGGAGCACCCCCAAGGAGAAGAACTAGGACGAATAAAGCCAATTTCTAACAATTCCTGCAGTTGGGTCTTTAACTCCTGAAATTCAATAGGAACCATTCGATATGGGGCTTTGGAAATAGGTTTTGTACCAGGTTCAAGGTCGACACAAAATTCAATTTCACGCTCTGGGGGTAGGCAAGGAAGTTCTTCAGGGAATACGTCAGAAAATTCATTAACAATAGAAATATAATTCAAAACTGACGTATTTTTGTTTAGATCCGTGGCTAAGAAAGCTTGACATCTATTTTTCAATAAACGAATAGCTTTATGGCTTGAGATGACCGTGATTGACTTTAATGGCTTTGTCACTTGAATTCACATAATATGTTGATTAGGAATATGAAAGCTAACAACCTTACAAAAATAATAAATTTTTGCATGATGAGTAGTTAACCAATCAATCCCTAAAATCACGTCAAATGCAAGTATTTTTAATGAAATAAGATCGACAGGTAATGTGAGGGTGCCGATTTGAACCAAACAAGACTTATAAATAGTGGATGTAATGAAGGTTTCTCCCAACGGAGTTTCCACAGATAAGTTAACGTCTAATTTCTCCGGAGTCAAATTTAATCGTTGAGCGCAAGTAGGAGAAATAAAAGAATGGATACAACCGGTATCAAATAAAGTATAGACTTCGCTAGAGTTTATGATAAGCTTACCCGTGATGATCTCATTCGGGTTCCTTGCTTTCTGGGAGGTCACAACAAACGCTCTCCCTTGCACTACGGACTTTGACTTTTCTGGGACGGCCTTTGGTGCCTCCATCCTAGCTGAACTTATCTTCGGTGAACGATAAAATCGGGCTAGGTGACCTTCTCTTCCACAATTATAACATGCTTTGGACGGCATCGCGCAGTTTGGACTAATGTGTCCCTCCCCTCCGTATTTGAAGCATATGATAGGTGGTCGCTCTCTTTCCTTAACAACAGGTGCTGGTGCTGACGTCTTTCCTTCATTATTGAAACTCCTCTTCTTGAAATGTCTATTCTTATTACTTTGGCCCTGATTACCACCGAAGTGGTTACCATTTCTGGCCTGTTGATTCCCTCCATGCTTGTTGTCACCGCTTGATGGATCGCTTCTCACTAGTATTATCATTTTGCCAATTTGCTTCTTTTGGTTCGTTGACTCATTATCGCGCTTCTACTAATCGAAAGTATTTATAACATCTAAATACAAACACAGTTTATGAGAAATAAGATGTTGACGTATCTCCGGCTTCAAACCTCTTAAAAACATACGCGTCATTCTCTCTTCATTATCTACCAAGTAGGACGCAAACCAGGACAACTGGGCAAACTTGGCTTCATATTGCGACACGGTCATGTTATTCTACTCCAACTTGATGAACTCCACCTCCTTCATGTGACGAATACTTTTGTAAGACCCCAAATTATTAATAAATGAAATTTATTTTCCTCTATTTATTATTTTGAAATAGTAAGGGTTGATTTGATTAATGTGGTTAGTTATGGGTAAAATGCGCAAATATTTTAAATAAGCATGTGGTTATAAAATATTCATTGTTGTCGGGGAATATTCGTTTGGTCGTGGAATATTCTTGTTGTCGGGAATATTAAATGACGACGGTAGATCTTTTTATGGGCCCCATAACGGAAAGCGATTGGATGAAGAAAATGACAAGTATAAGTTGTTTATAAATAAGCGGCGTAGTTATTACTGTTAACATTGTTGGAATACCGGTGGTTAAAACACACGATGTCTGGCGTTGACAAGAAGATGGCACTGCAGTATATTGCACCAATTATTGATTCTTACGTAAGAAGGTACTACTCAATAATTTTTACGGTGAATTCTTGTTAAATTATTTTATTTTATTGATTCAATAATTGTTTGCGTTGATATTTTATATTACTATTGTTTCAATAATTGTCACTACACGATATTTTCCATTATCGAAGCAATAATTCATATTATCTTAATAATATTATTAGAAAACATTATTGGCAATGTCTAGAAAGTTACATCTAAGGAGAGGTTTGGTCACCTAATTGCGCCGATAAGGAGAAATTCTTATTGAAAGCCCCTCTTTCATGGGAGCGGCACCGTTGCGAGATTGTGATTCTGTAATATTATTTGTGAATAATTAATTATTGATTTATATGATGAGGAAAATATTGATTTTATGTGGATATAGATGGAGAAAATTTTTAAAGTGACAATTGTTGAAAATCGATATTTTATCTTTTACGATAAAATAATATTTTATTATATTATTATAATATAATAATGATGATATTTTACAATGAATGTGGGATATATGAGTATATGAGGAGGAAGAGTATTTACATTTGCAAAAGTTGTTTAACACATGTTTTGTGTGTCGATTGGACCCCATTTCTTGACTAAAATTTGATTATAGCATGTAAAATCGCCCGTTTGTGGATTTCGGTCAATTTCTATTTGGAATTTGGAATTTTGAATTTTCTGATAAAAGGGCTATTTATTGTGAATTATTGAAGTTCCGGATTTCCGAAATAATTAATTTTTGGAAGTTTTAAATTTTTTTAAAAGAAAAACGTTTTTTTTATTTGGTTGGCTCCACTTGAACATGTTAGTGGCTGATTTCAGATCTAAGAGTGGGCGTAAGAAATTTGGTTATATATATTATTATTATATTCAATTTTATGCTTTGGTGTTCTAAGCATTTTCCTATAAATAGGGTGCTTAGGTTAGAATTGAAAATCACACCAGAAACTACAGATTTCTCTCTCTTTCTCTCTCTATAATATCGAGCGTATTTTGTGAGTATTTTTATACTTTGAGTGTTGCTATACGGTGCAAGTTCCTTCAGCACTATATCTGATATTCCAACCAGAAGTGCTATTCTAGCTAAGGTAAGGGATAGTAAGGGATTGTAAGGGATGTTATTTTCTTCTCAAATGATATTATTTCTTCAATATCATTATGCTGAAATGTTGGTTGGAAATTTTTATCAAATTTGAAACTTTTTCATGTCGGGATTACTATTCATGAGTTACTATTCACGAGTTACTATTCATGAGTTACTATTCATGAGTACTATTCACGAAGCATGATGATATTTTTTTGTGAAATTTCTATCTTTTGAGGTCTGAGATTCTTATTCACGTATACTGCAAGACTATTCACGAATACGACACTATTCATAGAAAAATTAAATTTTCTTTTATGTGTCTAAGATTGTGCGTTATGATTCCTATCTTTGATTGGATCTATGTTTTGATCTTCATTCTTGAATTTTACTCCAATCAAGTTATTTATGAAGTATTTTTGAACTGGGATTATATAAAGTACGAATCCTTAATACTTGTTCTTTTGTTTCTTTGGATTCGTTTTCTTTAAAATATTTTTCATCATCCTCAGTCCTAAATGATGATATTACTGAATATCTTTGGCCTATAGTGCAAAGATGAATGATTTCTTGAAGAATATCTTTGGCTCAGTAGTGCAAAGATGAGCAGTGTTGAGATGAACATGATGATCGATTAATATCTTTGGCCCGTAGTGCAAAGATGAGCAGTGTTTAGATGAACATGACCGGTGATGAATATCTTTGGCTCAGAGTGCAAAGATGAATATTTGATTCCAGATATATATTGATTGATGTTACAGGAATAAAATATCGACGATAAACTTTTAAATTCGTATATAGAAGATAGTAGTTAACTCTTCTAATGAATTATTATTTTCGCTACGAAGATTGATTTAAAACTGGTTGTCTATTGTATTCAATTAGATTTTTCCCTGTTGAAGACTAACAATAATTTGTTCTATGTTATCTTAGTCATAATGTTCTTTACTGGGCTAGTTGAGCTCACCCTTTTCCTTGTTGTTCCATTTTTCTTCTCAGGAGGCGAGAATGTAGCGAGTACTAGTCGGGGTGTGGAATGATGGTTCTAGAAGTGGTTCTAGTAGTCCTCACTATTCTGTAGAATAGTGTATTAATAATTGTAATGAGGACTTATTTGAGTGTGGATATTCTCTAGATGACAATATTTGTATTTAAACTCACAGTTTTTATGTTGTATTAATAAAGTTGTAGTTGTTTACATGCCATGTATTTTGACGACTCGAGAATGGGTGTTGTATATACTTTTGGGGGCGTCACGGTTAATATCGAGCTTAGGGATATGGTCTCAAGGAGATCGGGGAATAGTACTAGGAGGGGAGAGACGAGTAATCCTTCGCTAGTGTGTCATACCTAAGCTTATTTGTTGGTCAGTTGAAGTATATGGTTAATATGTGATATGTTAATTTGTTTAATTAACCCTTGTTTTATGGCAATATTTAAGAATGGCAGCTGAGAATATTAACGGTGGAGTTAATGAGACCGTGGAAACAACTTTAATCACCACCCAGGGGAACGTTCAATAGGAAGGCAATATTCCTCCTGTAAACAACACCACTGAGACTCGTGTACAGAATACGGGTGGAAATGATAGAACCTTGCGACTTATCACTGACCAAGCGGTTCAAAGAGTTGGGACCACGAATTTAAGGGAAAGCGGATCCGATCATGGCAAAAACATGGGTCAAGAAAATTACCAAGATATTCGATGTCTTGGGATGCACGGAGGAACAGAAGGTTCCATTCGCCACCTTTATGTTCCGTGGCGAGGTAGACTACTGGTGGGAGTATGTGAAACGGACCCAGCCTGCCGCACTTAGCATGTCTTGGGAAACATTTCAGAAACTTTTCAACAAAAAATACTTTCCTGAAAGTATTCGCCATATGAAGGAGGTAGAGATTATTAGACTAGAACAAAACAACATGACGGTGTCCCAATACGAGGCGAAGTTCGCAGAGTTATCCAGGTTTGTACCTCATTTGGTAGAAAATGAGGAACGAATGACGAGGATGTTTCTAAGAGGTTTAAAACCCGAGATTCGGAAATATCTTATCTCTCATAAATTTTCTTTATATTTAGATGTTGTCAACAGGGCTCAATTATTAGAGAGAGATTACGAGTACGTTCAACCAAGGGACCGCAACCAGGGTCACAGCGGTGGCAGCAGTCATCGGAGTATTGAAAACCAGCGGGGAGGAAAACATTCAGACAAAAGCGGTAACCACTCTGGTGGTAATCATGGCCATGAAAATAGAAGAAGCGACTCGGGGGGAGATTTTAAAAAGAGGAGATTCAACAATGATAATGTGAGGACGTCAGCACCAGCAGCAACTGGTTCTAAGGGAGGAGAACGACCATCGGTCATATGCTATAAGTGCGGAAAAGAAGGACATATCAGCCCAAACTGCCCACAACAGTTTAAGGTATGTTATAACTGTGGAAAGGAAGGACATATCGCTCGAGATTTCACTGTAGTGAAACCAAGTCCAGCGGGGATGGTGACTCAAAAGGCTATCCCAGAAAAGTCAAAGTTAACGGTTCCTGGAAGAGCGTTTGTCGTGACTGGTCAACATGCGAGGAACCCAAACGAGGTGATCACGGGTAAGCTAATCATAAATTCATGTGAAGTTTATTCATTACTTGATACCGGTGCTACCCATTCATTTATCTCTCTTGCTTGTGCTCAACGTTTAAACTTCACTCCAGAGAAATTAGACTTTGACCTATCTGTGCAAACTCCGTTAGGAGAAACTTTCATCACAACCACTGTTTATAAATCTTGTTTGATCCAAGTTGGCACCATCACATTACCCGTTGACCTTATCTCTTTAAAGATACTTGCTTTTGATGTGATTTTAGGGATTGATTGGTTAACTACTCATCATGCCAAAATTGATTGTTTTTATAAGGTTGTTAGTTTTCATATTCCTAATCAACCTATTGTGCGAATTCAAGCAACTAAACCATTAAAATCAATCACTGTCATATCAAGTCATAAAGCTATTCGTTTATTGAAAAAAGGATGTCAAGCTTTCTTAGCCAATGTTATGGATTTGAATAAAGACACATCAGCTTTGAATAATATTCCTGTTGTTAGTGACTTTCCTAACGTATTTCCTGAAGAACTTCCCGGTCTACCCCCAGAACGTGAAGTTGAATTCTTTATTGACCTTGAACTTGGTACAAAGCCCATTTCTAAAACCCCATATCGAATGGCTCCTATTGAACTTCAGAAGTTAAAGGTCCAACTACAGGAGTTGTTGGACATCGGTTTCATTAAATCTAGTACATCTCCTTGGGGTGCTCCTATTTTATTAAGAAGAAGAAAGACGGGGAGTATGCGACTTTGTATCGACTACCGGTAATTAAACCATGTCACTATCAAGAATAGGTATCCGCTACCTCGTATTGATGACCTGTTTGACCAGTTGCAAGGAGCACAATTCTTTTCAAAAATCGATCTTCGTTCTAGATATCATCAGCTGAAGGTTAAAACTGAGGATATTCCAAAGACTGCTTTCAGAACTCGGTACGGGCATTATGAATTCTTAGTCATGTCTTTTGGATTGACTAATGCTCCTACTGCTTTCATGGATATGATGAACCGATTATTCAAGGAATATTTGGATCAGTTCGTTGTTGTCTTTATTGATGACATCCTCATCTATTCCAAAAGCCGTGAAGATCATGAACGCCATTTGAAGTCGGGTCTCGCAAAGGCTTTGTGATAACAAGCTATATATGGCCCGAAGAAATGCGAGTTCGGCTTGAGGAAGTAGCATTCCTTGGGCACATGGTGTCAAAACATGGAGTGTCACATTGACGGTGAAGATTAAAGCAATACAAAGTTGTGAACAACCGAAGACGGTGACTGAAGTACGTAGCTTTCTGGGCTTAGATGGTTATTATCGAAGATTCGTCGAAGGATTTTCTCAAATCGCTACTCCGTTAACTCAGCTGACTCGTAAAGATATAAAATTCGTATGGAGCGAGGAATGCGAGAAGAGTTTCCAAGATCTCAAGATGAGACTCATTTCGGCACCTATTTTGACAATACCATCTGGTTCAGATGGATTTGTTATCTACAGCGATGCTTCAGGAAAAGGGTTAGGGTGTGTTCTCATGCAACGTGGGAAAGCCATAGCCTATGCCTCGCGATAACTTAAAGAATATGAGAGGAATTATCCTACTCATGATCTAGAGTTAGCAGCAGTCGTTTTCGCGCTAAAGATCTGGAGGCACTATCTATATGGGGAGAAAGTGGAGATATATTCAGACCATAAAAGCCTCAAATATTTCTTCACTCAAAAAGAACTCAACATTCAGCAACGACGTTGGCTCGAGCTGTTGAAAGATTATGACCACACTATTCAATACCATCCTGGAAAAGCAAACGTGGTAGCTGACACGTTGAGTAGAAGATCATATGCAGGAACGAGTGCGATGATATCAAATATACGCATAAAACTGACTTTAATCAAAAAAGTTAAAGTTGCTCAAGCCACAGACTCGGAGCTGATGCGTATAAAGAAGAAAGTGCAAGAAGGTGCTATTCCAGAAGCAAGAATCGATGAAGAATGAATACTTCGAGTCCACTCCAGACTTTGTGTTCCTAACGATTCTGACTTGAAGCATAGAATCATGATGGAGGCACACAACACACCGTTTGCAATCCATCCTGGGAGTACCAAAATGTATCATGATCTTCAACATACATTTTGGTGGAACAATATGAAGAGAGAGATCGCAAAGTTTATCTCGAGGTGTTTAACTTGTCAACGTGTAAAGGTAGAGCATCAAGTGCCTAAGGGTCCATTGTAACCACTTGAGATTCCAAAATGGAAGTGGGAACACATTACCATAGATTTCGTTATGGGACTTCCCACAGTTTCTCAAGGCATAAATGCTATTTGGGTTATTGTTGATAGATTAACCAAGTCTGCTCATTTCTTGCCGATACGGGAGACTTATTCCCTTGAACGTCTTGCTTGTATGTACGTAGATGAGATTGTGAGATTGCATGGCATGCCAGTATCCATAGTTTCGGATTGTGACCCAAGATTCACTTCAAGATTTTGGGTTAGCTTGAAAAAAGCTATGGGCATGGATTTATGATTTAGTTCGGCATACCATTCTCAAACGGAAGGACAATCAGAGAGGACTATTCAAACTCTTGAAGATCTATTAAGACTCTGTGTCCTAGACTTCAAAGGCAGTTGGGATAAGTATTTACCATTGGTGGAATTCTCCTACAACAACAGTTATCAGGCAAGTATAGGTGTGGCTCCATTTGAAACATTGTATGGAGGAAAGTGTCTCTCTCCAGTATGTTGGGATGAGGTAGGAGAAGCAACGTTGTTGGGACCAGAGTTGGTACGAATGACTACGGAGAAGATCCAAATGATTCGACAACGTATACAAACGACACAGGATCGACAAAAGAGTTATGCGGATCTTTATCGAAAGGACGTGGAATTTAGTATTGGGGATCATGTATTGTTGCGTGTGGCTCCATGGAAGGGAGTTACAAGATTCGGGAGGAGAGGAAAGCTCAATCCATGATTTATTAGTCCATTTCAGATTCTTGAACGAATAGGAAATGTGGCCTATAGACTCGCGTTACCTCCAAGTATGTCTCGTGTTCATAATATTTTTCATATATCTGTGCTACGTAAATATGTGAAAGACCCAAACCACATTATTGAGTTAGAACCGGACGAGATAGCCGAAGACTTAACGTACGAAGAGGTACCTGTCAAGATCTTGGATAGGAAGGAGCATGTCCTACGCACGAAGGTCATACCACAAGTTAAAGTTTTGTGGATAAACCATGCTATTGAGGAAATGACCTGGGAATTGGGAACGGAAATGAAAGCGAGGTATCCTAATCTTTTCGAAACACCAGGTACGTACGTTAATTTTGAGGATGAAATTTCATAAGGAGGGGAGGTTGTGAGACCCCAAATTATTAATAAATGAAATTTATTTTCCTCTATTTATTATTTTGAAATAGTAAGGGTTGATTTGATTAATGTGGTTAGTTATGGGTAAAATGCGCAAATATTTTAAATAAGCAGGTGGTTATAAAATATTCATTATTTTCGGGGAATATTCGTTTGGTCGTGGAATATTCTTCTTTGTCGGGGAATATTAAATGCGGATGGTAGCGATTTTTTGTGGGCCCCATAACGAAAAATGATTGGATGAAGAAAGCGACAAGTATAAGTTGTTTATAAATAACGACATAGTTATTCACAATTAACACTTGTTGGAATACCGAATTGGTTAAAACAACAATGTCTGGCGTTGCACAAGCGATGGCACGCAGTATTGCACCAATTATTGATTCTTACGTAGAAGGCACTACTCAATAATTATTACGGTAGAATTCTTGTTCAATTATTTTATTTTATTGATTCAATAATTTGCTGCGTTGATATTTTATATTACTGTTGTTTTAAAAATTTTCACTACACAGTATTTTCCATTATCGAAGCTATAATTCATATTATCTGAATAATATTATTAGAAAACATTATTGGCAATGTCTAGAAAGTTCTATCTAAGGAGAGGTTTGGTCACCTAATTAAATGGGCCATGAGAAGGAGAAATTCTTATTCGAAAGCCCCTCTTTCGAGAGGCGGCTACACGGTTGCCAAAGATCTTGTGATTACGTAATATTATTTGTGAATAATTAATTATTAATTTATATGATGAGAAAAATATTAATTTTATGTGGATATAGATGGAGAAAATTTTTAAAGTGACAATTGTTGAAAATCGATATTTTATTTTTTCTGATAAAACAATATTTTATTATATTATTATAATATAATAATGATGATATTTTTACAATGAATGTGGGATATATGAGTATATGAGGAGGAAGAGTATTTTTGTTGCAAAAGTTGTTTAACACATGTTTTGTGTGTCGGTGGACCCCATTTCTTGACTGAAATTTGATTATAGCTTATAAAATTGCCCGTTTGTGGATTTCGGTCAATTTCTGTTTGAAATTTGGAAAAACTTTCTTGTGTAAAGTTGTAGAGAATTGAATTTCCTATACAAAGTCGTGGGATTCGAATTTTCTGATAAAAGGGCTATTTATTGTGAATTATTGAAGTTCCGGAGTTCCGAAATAATTAATTTTTGGAAATTTTAAATTTTTTTAAAAGAAAAACGTTTTTTTTATTTGGTTGGCTCCACTTGCACATGTTAGTGGTTGATTTCAGATCAAAGAGTGGGCGTAAGAAATTTGGTTATATATATTATTATTATATTCAATTTTCTGCTTTGGTGTTCTAAGCATTTTCCTATAAATAGGGTGCTTAGGTTAGAATTGAAAATCACACCAGAAACTACAGATTTCTCTCTCTTTCTCTCTCTATAATATCGAGCGTATTTTATGAGTATTTTTATACGTTGAGTGTTGCTATACGGTGCAAGTTCCTTCAACACTATATCTGATATTCCAACCAGAAGTACTATTCTAGTTAAGGTAAGGGATAGTAAAGGATTTTAAGGGATGTTATTTTCTTCTCAAATGATATTATTTCTTCAATATCATTATGCTGAAATGTTGGTTGGAATTTTTTATCAAATTTGGAACTTTTTCATGTCGGGGTTACTATTCATGAGTTACTATTCACGAGTTACTATTCATGAGTTACTATTCACGAGTAATATTCACGAAGCATGATGATGTTTTTTTGTGAAATTTCTATCTTTTGAGATCGGAGTTACTATTCACGTATACAGCACTATTCACGAATACAACACTATTCACAGAAAAATTAAATTTTCTTTTCTGTGTCTAAGATTGTCTGTTATGATTTCTATCTTTGATTGGATCTATGTTTTGATCTTCATTCTTGAATTTTACTCCAATCTGGTTATTTATGAAGTATTTTTGAACTGGGATTATATAAAGTACGAATCCTTAATACTTGTTCTTTTGTTTCACTGGATTCATTTTCTTTAAAATATTTTTCATCATCCTCAGTCCTAAATGATGATATTATTGAATATCTTTGGCATGTAGTGCAAAGATGAATGATTTCTTGATGAATATCTTTGGCTCGTAGTGCAAAGATGAACAGGTGTTGAGATGAACATGACCGACTGATTAATATCTTTGGCCCATAGTGCAAAGATGAACATGTGTTTAGATGAACATGACCAACTGATGAATATCTTTGGCCTGTAGTGCAAAGATGAATATTTGATTCCAGATATATATTGATTGATGTTACAGGGATAAAATATCAACGATAAACTTTTAAATTCATATATAGAAGATAGTAGTTAACTCTTCTAATGAATTATTATTTCCGCTACGAAGATTGATTTAAAACTGGTTGTCTATTGTATTCTATTAGATTTTTCCCTGTTGAAGACTAACAATAATTTGTTCTATGTTATCTTAGTCATAATGTTCTTTACTGGGCTAGTTGAGCTCACCCTTTTCCTTGTTGTTCCATTTTTCTTCTCAGGAGGCGAGAATGTAGCGAGTACTAGTCGGGGTGTGGAATGATGGTTCTAGAAGTGGTTCTAGTAGTCCTCACTATTCTATAGAATAATGTATTAATAATTGTAATGAGGACTTATTTGAATGTGGATATTGTCTAGATGACAATATTTGTATTTAAACTCACAGTTTTTATGTTGTATTAATAAAGTTGTAGTTGTTTCTATACCATGTATTTTGACGACTCATAATGGGTGTTGTATACCTATTTTGGGGGCGTCACAACTTTCGGGAAAGTACTTGTCGTTGAATAGTTCTTGGAACTTCTCCCAAGACATTTTCAATGTGGCAGGTTGAGTACGCTTCACCGATTCCCACCAGTAATCTGCCTCTCCTCGCAACATAAAGGCGACAAAGGGAACCTTTTGCTCCTCGGAGCATCCCAAGACATCAAATATCTTGGTGATCTGCTTTATCCATGCTTCCGCCTTAAGTGGTTTTGGCTCTCCTATAAACTCCGGTGGTCCCAGCTCCATGAACTGTTTAGCGGTGACCGTCCGAATGTTTCCAGTGTTTCCACCTACATTTTGGATAGGAGTCGTTCTTGCCTGTTGTTGCATGAATTGCATAAAGCCTCTGAACATTCAAGCATTCATTATTTGGTCAGTATTGTTGTTTGCATGAGGATTGTCGCCTTCTTGATGCACATTATTCTGATTATTGATATGTTGTGAATCAACGGTCACCTGTGCTCCATTTCTATTCTCAACATTCTCGGATGTCATTTTTAGATACTGCCAAAAAATAAAAGTTAATTGACATGTAACATATTATCCCTATATTCTTACCGACCAATTAAATACAAAAAAAAAAACTTAGGTAGGTCATACTAACGAAGGAATTCCTCGTCTCTCCCCTCCTAGTTCTATTCTCACATCTTAGCCAGGGATCATATCCCTAAGCTTTGATACCAACTGAGACGCCCCCAAAATAGGTATACATCACCCATCTTGAGTCGCCAAATACATGGTACAAAATTCAAATACAACTTAATTATACAACAATCGTGTAAAATACGACTAAACATATGTTGTGAGTTTTAATACAAATATTGTCATCTAGACAATATACAAACTCAATGGGGTCCTCATTACATTTACTGTCTCACTATTTAACAGAATAGTGAGGACTACTAATACTATTATCTGGTCCATCACTCCATTCCCCGACTCGTCCCAGCTATATTCTCATTTCAAAAAAAGAGAACAGTGAAAGAAAGGGTGAGCTCAACTAGCCCAGTAAGAAATATTATGACTAAGATAATGCAGAATAAATTATCATTAGCCTTCAACAGTGTTAAACTGATACAATATAACAAACATCATGTTTAACTGCAGCGGAACAAGCAATCCATTAAAAGAGTCAAGTAGAGAATAATATCTACTATCTTCTATGATTTAAAAGGTTTTTCATCACTTTTATCGCTGGGACTCAGCTTAATAAATAATCCACATCATCGAATCACCCCTGCACTATGGCCAAGGATATTCTTCAGTATCACGACCACAACTATCAATGCACTATGGGAAAGAATATTTGTGTATTCATTAATGGTCATGATCATGCCAACAACTGTCCATCAATGCACTACGGGCCAATGAGGACTTTTACCACATCATTTGTAACATTACGGTCATGATTACACTGAATAATCCATGGTCATAATCATACCAAGTCCATCTATGCACTACAGGCCACAAAGGACTTTAAAAAAATATAAACATGAGGATGATGACTACTATATAAGAATTCAATAAAACAAGTTCAAGAATTAAGTTATTCAGGAACTAATAACGTCCAAATTGTCAACATGTAGAGTAAAATTCAAGAATGCTCAGAAGAATATTTCCATGAAAAGATACTGGATCAAGCGCAAATATCAAGGATATTCCACTAATTTCATGGAGTATAGAAGTCAAAACTTTAACCAACTGAGTATAATAAAGAATGGAATAACAAAAGAAATCACCATGCATGCGGTACTTCGCATAAACAGGTTTATTCAACAGAATAATAATAACGGAACCGTGTCAAGGCGAAATACGCATCAAGCAGGATGTTCCAAAGAATAGTAAAGACGGAACCGGTTTTACAAAACGCACGCATGACGGGATATTCTAATAGAATAATAAAGAATAGAATAACGGAGAATTTCACCAAGTATAGGAAATCGCGTATCAAAGTTATTCCAATGAGAATAATAAAGAATGGAATAACAAAAAGTTCTCTTCATGAATACAAAAAGAAATAATACCCCCTAACTTAAGAAGAAGAGTACTAGATATATAAGTAGTGAAGTAGCAGAATACTTTTCTTCTTTCTCTCTATAGTTTATCTCTCTCGAGTTTCAGTGAATTCGTAAGAAATAATGAAGGAATGAGCTTCTATTTATAGAAAAATGGACTGCATAGTAACTAACTCATGAACGGTCCAGATTGATTTACTTTAATCTGACGGTCCATATTTAAAGCAAAATCTTTTAAATAAAATATAATATATTCTATTTATAATCTAATAAAACGAATAACTTTATAAAATATTTTACTATGTAAACATTATGCAAATACTATGCATAATAAAATATAATATATTCTAATTATTGTCTAATAAAATAGATAACTTTATAAAAGTATTACATTTTATATAAAATGATTTTTTGTTAGCCTAATAAAATGAATAACTTTATAAAAATATTTTATTTTATATAAAAAGCTTTTACGTTTTATTACATTAATAATACCAATAAAACAAAATTGGTGACTTATCACATAAGCATCAATAATCATTACACAAGTAATGCTCTTATGCAAGACAGCGTATTCTTTGTACTTTTACTATCGAGTAGTTCAATTTGTATTAATGGTAAAACTTCATAGTTATTTTCAATAAAATATTTTTGTCATTTTCTCAATCCGACAATAATTTTGTTGTGGGGTCCACCAATGATTGTGCCGTTGTACGAATATTCCTTATTAAAACGAATATTCCCCGACCAATCGAATATTATATACAACTTGCGTACTTTGAAAAATTTATAAATATTACCCACAACTATAACATTATATCAAATTTACTCCATAATATTCAAAAATGATATTTATAGAAAATTCATCTTTATTCAAAAAGTTGGGGTCTTACACCTTGCAACTTATAAATACATTTAATCAAGGATTTGATAGATTAAAGAGAGAGAAAATCAAAATAAAAGCATCATTTGTGCTCAAACACTTAGCCAAGCTCTTTTTTCTCTAAGGCTACGAAATTGACAAGTGATTTAGTACTTAACCAAGTTCCTAACACCTTAAGATCAGTTCAAGAAATCAAGAATCAAAGCTTGTTTAAATAGATGTATAAACCTTAACTTGAGTTTAATCTTGTATGCTAAGATATATTATGCGTTTTTGGGTTTAATCATGTGTTATCAGATATTATTTAGTGATCTATGATGTTCTATCATAGATCCATAACATCAAAGTGCTCAAAAATCAAGTTTTCAAAACTGTCAAGAACCCTAGTTCTGTGACCTGACAACCGAATGTCAGAGGCCATAGATCTAGATCTGTTTATGATTTGTCTTGTTTGATGTAATAGAGTTGTAGTATGCTATGTGGGGAGTAATCTGGAAGTGGAATCATGGTCATATCATGTCCATATGCCAGGATATTAATGGTCAAAGTGTAAGACCCCAACTTTTTATAAATAAAATCGAAATTTCTCTAATTATTATTATGAATAATAAAGTGTTAATTTGATATAATACTTTGGTTATGGGTGAAATGTGCAAATTTTGCAAAATAAGCAAGTTGTTATAAAATATTCATTGTTGTCAGGGAATATTCGTTTGGTCGTGGAATATTCTTCCTGTCGGGGAATATTCGTACGATGGCACAACCATTTGTAGGCCCCATAACGGATAACTGTTGGATGAAGAAAACGACAAGTTTGAGTTTTTATAAACAACGACGTAATGGTTACCGTTAACACTGTTGGAATACCCAGTGGTTAAAATACGATGTACGTGATGTTGCATGCGATTATACAGAGACGGTATTAATATTTTTGAATTATTAATTCTTACGTAAGAAGTCACTACTCAATAATTGTTATAGTAATTACTGTTCAATATTTTATTTTATTGATTCAATAATTGCTACGTTGATATTTTATATTATTGTTGTTTCAATAATTATCACTGCACAGTATTTCCCATTATCATATCAATAATTCATATTATTTGAATAATATTATTAGATATCATTATTGACAATGTCTAAGGAAGTTCTGTCTAGGAAAGGGGTTTGGTCACCTAATTGTGCGCCAATAAGGAGAAATCCTTATCGGAAAGCCTCATCTTTTTTCTGGGAACGACCTGATTTTCATAATTATGATTCTTTAATATTATTTGTGAATAATTAATTATTGATTTATATGATAAGATAATATTTATTTTATGTGGATGGATAGGAAAATATTTATTTTATGTGGATATAAATGAACGAATAAATGTTGAGGTATTTTATCAGTATTTTGTCAGAATAGAGGTGTTGAAAATCGTCCATATGTGGATTTCGGTCATTTTTCGTTTGGAATGTGGAAAACTTAAATCTACAAAGTTGTAGAGAATTTAATTTCCTATGGAATGGACATTAAATTCGTATTTTTATAAAAAAATGGCAATTTATTATGAATTATTGAAGTTTCAAAAATAAATATTTTTTTAATTAAAACATGGGTGGGCCCCACTTTTGTATTTTGTGGAATAATGCTAAATTGGTGGGCCCCACTGGTGGTGGCTGAATTTTGGTCAAGAAAATGTACGTAGAAAATTTTTATTAATAGTTTTTTAATTTAGTCTGCTTTGGCGTTCTAGCATTTTCCTAAAAATATGGTGCTTAGTTAGAATTGAAAATCACACCAGAAACAAGTTTTTTCTCTCTCTATATTATCGAGCATATTTTGTGAGTATTTAGATACTTTGAGAGTTGCTATTCAGTGCAAGTTTCCTTCAGCATTACATCCGATATTCCAGTCAGAAGAACTATTCTTTTGAGGTAAAGGATGTTATTTTCTTCGTAAATAATGTTATTCTCTCAATATCATTATATCGAAATAATGGGTATGAATTTTATTGTGGAATTTCTACCTTTTTGTGTCGGGGTTACTATTCACATATACGACACTATTCACGTATACAGCACTATTCACGAATACGACACTTTTCACAGAAAAAAAAATTTTCTTTCTTTATCCAAGTTGTCTACTTTGGTTACTATCTTTGATTGTATCCATGATTTGATCTTTATTTTTTGAATTCTACTCCACAATTGATTATTATTGAGTATTTTTGAACTTGGATAAACTGTAGTACGAATCCCTAATATTTTTCCTTTTGTCTCACTGGATTCATTTTCTTTGAGATATTTTTCATCATCCTCAGTCCTAAATGATGATATAACTATATATCTTTAGCCTGTAGTGCAAAGATGAATGATTACCTGATGAATATCTTTGGCCCGTAGTGCAAAGATGAACAGGTATTGAGATGAACATGAGCAACTAGTGATACAAATGAATATCTTTGGCCCCTAGTACAAAATGAATATTTGATGCAAGATGTATATTGATTGATGTTATATGGATAAAATATTGATGATGAACTTTTAAATTCATAGATGATAGTAGATTTCATTCTCTACTTAACTCTTCTCTAATGAATTCTTATTTCTGCTGCAAATATAGATCTAAAACTGGTTGTCCATTATATTTTATCTGATTTATTGAAGGCTGACCATAATTTGTTGTTCATTATCTTAGTCATAATATTCTTTACTGGGCTAGTTGAGCTCACCCTTTTCCTTTTTGTTCCATTTTTCTTCTCAGGTGGTGAGAATATAGCAGGAACTAGCCGGGGTATGGAGTGATGGTTCTAGAAAGTTGTTTTCGCAGTCCTCGCTATTTTTGTAAAATAATGTATCAATAATTGTAATGAGGACTCCTTTTGAGTTTGAATATTGTCTATTAGAAAATATTTGTATTTAAACTCACAGTATATGTGTTGTCGTATTTTGCACGACAATTATATTAATGAAGTTGTATTTGTTTCTGTACCATGTATTTGGCGACTCAGAATGGGTGATGTATACCTATTTTGGGGGCGTCACAGTTGGTATCAGAGCCATAAGTAAAGAACCCCGAGCCTCTATCTGGTGACTTCCTGTTGATGGGGGATGCACCGAAGCCAAAATCTCCGTAAGGGACGCTGTTCTGCGGTGGCAAACTGATAGGTATCATTGTGAGGTGTTGTCCACGGTTGGGACATGAGTCACAGTTGGTATCAGAGCTTAGAGATATGGTCTCTGGCGGAGATCGGGGAGTAGAACTAGGAAGGGAGAGACGAGTAATCCTTCGCTAGTGTGTCATACCTAAGCTTATTTAGTTGGTCAATATGTGATATGTTAATTTGTTAATTAACCCTTGTTTTGTGGTAGTATTTGAGAATGGCATCTGGAAATATTAACAATGGAGTGAATGAGACCGTGGAGACACCTTTAATCACCAACCAGGGGAAAATGCAACATAAAGGCAATATTCCTCCTGTAAATAATACTACCGAACAAAAGATGAATGATGGGATGTTTAGAAGCTTTTTCCAGTTCATGCAAAATCAGACAAGGGAGACTCGGGTACAAAATACGGGAGGAAGTGATAGCAATGTTCGGCTTGTCACAGCTAAGCAGTTTAAAGAGTTGGGACCACCAGAATTTGTGGGAAAGCCGGATCCGATCAAGGCGGAAACGTGGGTTAAGCAAATTACTAAAATATTTGATATCTTGGAATGCACGGAGGAACAGAAGGTTCCATTCGCCACCTTTATGTTCTATGGTAAGGCAGATTACTCATGGGAGTCTTTGAAGCGTACTCACCTGCCACACTCAACATGTCTTGGAAAACGTTTTAGAAACTGTTCAATGACACATACTTTCCTGAAAGTATTCGTCATATGAAGGAGGTAGAGTTTATAAGACTAGAACAAAACAACATGACTGTGTCTCAGTACGAGGCTAAGTTCGCAGAGTTATCCAGGTTTTTACCTCATTTGGTAGAGAATGAGGAACGAATGACGTGGATGTTTCTAAGAGGTCTAAAACCCGAGATTCGACAATATCTTATTTCTTATAAATTTTCTCTAAATTTAGATGTTGTAAACAAGGATCAATTATTAGAGCGAGATAATGAGTATGTTCAACCGAGGGACCACAACCAGGGTCATACTGGTGGCAGCAGTCATTGGAGCAATGACAACCAGCGGGGATGAAAACATTCGGACAAAAGCGGTAACCACTCGGGTGGTAATCAAGGCCATGATAATAGAAGAATCCAGTCGGGAGGAGAATTCAAAAAGAGAAGGTACAACAATGATAACGTGAAGACGTCAACACCAACATCAATTGTTTCTAGGGGAGGAGATCGATCACTGGTCGTATGTTACAAATGCGAAAAAGAAGGACACATCAGCCCAAATTTCCCACAACAATCCAAGGTGTGTTATGATTGTGGAAAGGAAGGTCATATAGCAAGAGATTGTCTTGTAGCGAAACCAAGTCCAACGAGGATGGTGACTTCAAAGGCTGTCCCAAATAAGTCAAAGTCGGTGGTTCTTGGAAGAGCGTTTGTCGTGACTGACCAAAACGCAAGAAACTCGAACGAGGTGATCACGGGTAAGCTAATCTTAAACTCTTGTGAAGTTTATACCTTACTAGATACCGGTTCTACCCATTCTTTTATCTCTTCTGCTTGTGCTCAATGTTTGAACTTGACTCAGGAGAAATTAGACTTTGACTTATCTGTTGAGACTCCGTTAGGAGAAACTTTCATTACATCTACTGTTTATAAATCTTTCTTGATCCAAGTTCGTACCATCACATTACTTTTCGATCTTATTTCTTTGAAAATACTTGTATTTGATGTGATTTTAGGGATTAATTTGTTAACTATTCATCATGCCAAAATTGATTGTTTTTGTAAGGTTGTTAGTTTTCATATTCCTAACCAACCTGTTATGCGAATTCAAGAAACCAAACCACTAAAGTCAATCACTGTCATATCAAGCCATAAAGCTATTCATTTATTGAAAATTGATGTTAAGCTTTCTTAGCCCATGTCACGGACTTGAACAAAAACACGTCAGATTTGAATAATATTTTTGCTGTTAGTAAATTTCCTGACGTATTTTGTGACACCCCCAAATCCAGGTACTTCAATTCCCATATGATTTGGTGTTCACTAAACAACCATCCAATGTCTATCTACCCATAATAAATGAAAGCATAAATAGATAGAAATAAATCCTCTCCTTAAGGAGTTACATCATCATAAATAAATACATAAATCCCAGGTCCTACTAACCTTAAATCTCAACTGCGAAAACATAAACAATTAATAGTCTTACACAACATTAACATAAGTCTAAAACATAAATACATAATCACATGAACAACAAGTCTTCATCACTTGTTAATCTTGCCCTTGCCTTTGCTAGTAGAAGGCTCGTCGGACCTTTCGTTCTTAACTGCAATGTTATTATTATGCAAGAGTGAGCACGATTGCCCATAAATACAATAATGAAACAACAACATAATAAAATGCGAGTAAATCAAAGACTTCTGGAATAAGAAACTCAATTTTTGAATCAAGAATTAAAAATAAGAATCAAAAGAACTTCAGAGGGTCATAAGACCTTGAACTATGCCCTAGGTTATCAAGGGTTATACTTGAAACCTTTAACAGTTATAAGACTATGGACTCTTCTCCTTGTACTTAGGGGGATCAGCCCTTAGTACCATATTGTGCACAATATCTTAACGTTAACGCATAAGTAATCCCCTATACAGGGTTGTTCATCTCAGTTTGACATTAGAGTCCGCACCAAAGGAAGTTTGGTTTGGAAAATTCAACAAGGGTTATGAAATTTAGAACGTTCATCAACTATGGACTATTCGAATCAATAAGGGTTCGCTAGTCTAACAAGGTTCAACAATAATTGATATTTAATTGAATAACAATCTCAAGAGGTATACAATAGAATAAGTATTGTATAACAGAATCATACTTTGAAAAGATTAATAATCTTTAATATAACAAATTGAACTTGATTAATAATAACAAGAATTTGCTCGATGTAAGTTTATAAATTTGAATAACATTAACAAGTAGGGTTAGGAAACTTGTCTCGTGCGTAGATTACACGTTCCTTGATTTAATCCTACATACCATTATATTCACAATGACAATCAATTATAACGTAACTAGTCATCACAAGTTCATTCTTTTTGTCTAACTCAGGTTATGACTATACTTAGTCAAATTATCACACTTATTTTCAAATAATATCACACTACACGAATAATAAGCTAATTATGTGTTCAACAATTCAATCAACATGTAAGTCCCTTATTGACAAGTTAAGAACCTATTTTAACATCTCATTATATGTCTAACATATTTTTATGTTCAATAGATTAGGTTAATATTACAATCCTGGACATGAAAAGTCAAAAAAAATCATTTCTGAGCAATCTGTAAAGTGGCACTGCGGCACCACCAACAAGCTTCTTCTTGGCGCTACGGCTTGGGGTTTGGTGTTTATGACGGCGATGTATGTGAACCTTAAGGCATGGAGTTGAGCATGTATTTGAAACTCCAGATTTTGAATTTTTAGTTCGCGAAGAACACAGAGTTAGGCAAATTATCCTTACATGATCATTAGATACATTAAATAAAACATACCCATGTACTAGAATTTGTACCTAATTATTACCCAACCTTTATAGAGTGATTTTAACAAGTTTAAACACATAATTACTTGAATCAAATTATATAATTTCACTGTTCTTGATGTTCTTGAAATTTTTGAAAACAAAACATGAAGATTGGCACTACGGGTTCGTTATAACACTAAATCAATCCATTCGAAGTTTGTTTTCTTCGTTTTAACATTCATAATTAGATACAAGTGTAAAATTTATGATACAACATATGATTAACGTATTAAAGTTGCATGTAAGGGTCATATGACCATATTTCATACTCTGTATTTTGAAGAAAGTATATACAACATGTTTTTATGAAACTAATGTTATAAAAATATACAATATATAGTAAAAACATGCTATGTTAACATATTATCACATATATATCCACATAATCACTACCATTTCCAATTGCAGAGATTTTCACAAAACTTGGAAGCCATTTTCATGAAAACTTTAATAACGTAAAATAGAAATTGGGTTGAAGAGATTACCCAAAGTATAGAGTGTAGGTTAGTAGAGAAACCTTTCTCAGATGCTTCTTCAATCACCCAACTCACAAGTTCCCTCAATAATTTCTCAATTTCTCTCTGATTTTCCTTTTTCCAGACTTAGCAAACTAAAAGAAAGAAGACTTATATAATAAAGGGAACTGACGCAGTTGTGGTCAATTAACCAAATCATGGGTTAACTGCTCCCAACTTTCCTAAGGTTCCGTTTGGCTATTCTTAAAAACTTAATCCCATTTAATTTGATAAACTTCTTATACTATAGTTTAATAATGTCACACCCATTTATAGAATAAATCAATGATCTTATTTAATTTATTTTAAATAAAATATAATAATTTCTCATTAATTCACATAGTCACATAATTAAATTTCTCATTTATTAATTATGTCAAATTATTAATTCTCTAATTAATTATTAAATTAATTAAAATAATATTAGACTTATTAAATATTTCTTTTAATTCAATAAGCTCACATAATTACACACTTGAATAATAAAAATTCTCTACATTAATTTAATAAATATAACACATATAATTAAATTAATCTACCACAACTTCATCAATTAATTATTTAATCCAATAATTAAATCATCGAAACATATTTATTTAATTCAATAAATATTAAAATTAAATTACAAAATCTCGTTCGTCACATATTTCCTGAAGAACTTCCCAGTCTACTCCCAGAACGTGAAGTTGAATTATTTACTAACCTTGAACTTGGTATAAAGACCATTTCTAAAACCCCATATCGAATGTCTCATATTGAACTTCAGGAGTTAAAGGTCCAACTACAGGAGTTGTTAGACATCGGTTTCATTCGTCCTAGTACATCTCCTTGGGGTGCTCTTGTTTTATTCATAAAAAAGAAAGACGGGAGTATGCGACTTTGTATTGACTACCAGGAATTAAATCATGTCACCATCAAGAATAGGTATCCGCAACCTCGCATTGATGACTTGTTCGACCAGTTGCAAGGAGCACAATTCTTTTCAAAGATCGATCTTCCTTCTGGATATCATCAGCTAAAGATTAAAACTGAAGATATTCCATAGACTGCCTTCAAAACTCGGTACGAGTATTATGAATTCTTAGTCATGTCTTTTGTATTGACTAATGCTCCTGCTTCTTTCATGGATATGATGAACCTTGTGTTTAAGCAATATTTGGATCAGTTCGTTGTTATCTTTATTGATGACATCCTCATCTATTCCAAAAGTCGTGAAGATCATGAGCACAATTTGAAGCTGGTACTTCAAAGGCTTCGTGACAACAAGCTATATGCCAAGCTGAAGAAATGTGAGTTCTGGCTTGAGGAAGTAGCATTCCTTGGGCACGTGGTGTTAAAACATGGAGTATATGTTGAGCCGATGAAGATTGAAGCAATACAAAGTTGGGAGAAACCAAAGTAGGTGACCAAAGTACGTTGCTTTCTGGGCTTAGATGGTTATTATCAGAGATTCGTGGAAGGATTTTCTAGAATTGCTACTCTGTTAACTCAGCTGACTCGAAAAGATATAAAATTCGTATTGAGCGATGAATGTGAGAAGAGTTTCCAAGAGCTTAAGATGAGACTTATTTCGGCACCTGTTTTGACAATACCATCTGGTTCAGATGGATTTGTTATCTACAGCGATGCTTTAGGCAAAGGGTTAGGGTGTGTTCTCATGAAACATGGGAAAGTCATATCCTATGCCTCGCGACAACTCAAAGAATATGAGAGGAATTATCCTACCCATGATCTAGAGTTAGAAGTAGTCATTTTCGCGTTGAAGATCTGGAGACACTACCTGTATGGGGGAGAAAGTGGAGATCTATACAGATCATAAAACCCTTAAATATTTCTTCACCTAAAAGGAACTTAACATGCGGCAACGACGTTGGCTCGAGATGTTGAAAGATTACGATCATACCATCCAATACCATCATGGAAAACCGAACGTAGTAGCAGACACATTGAGTAGAAGATCATATACGGGTACGAGTGCGATTTTGTCAACGCAAAGGCCCATTTTATATGACTTACAAAGGATGGAGATAGAGGTAAAGGCTCCATGTACCCACACGATGATATCAAGCATACGAGTAGAACCGACTTTAATCGATAAAGTTAAAGCTGTTCAAGCTACGGGCCTGGAGCTGATGTGTATGAAGAATAAAGTGCAAGAAGATGTTGCTCTAGAAGCAAAAATCGATGAAGAAGGAAAACTTCGAGTTAACTCAAGACTTTGTGTTCCTAATGATTCTGACTTGAAGCATAGAATCATGATGGAGGCACATAACACATCGTTTGCAATCCATCCTGGGAGTACCAAAATGTATCATGATCTTTGACATACATTTTGGTGGAGCAATATGAACAGAGAGATCACAGAGTTTATCTCGAGGTGTTTAACTTGTCAACGTGTAAAGGCGAAACATCAAGTGCCAAAGGGTCCATTGCAACCACTTGAGATTCCAAAATGGAAGTGGGAACACATTACTATAGATTTCGTTACGGGTCTTCCTATGGATTTCGTTACTATGGATTTCATTATGCGGATCTTCATCGAAAAGAAATGGAATTTAATATTGAGGATCATGTATTTGTTACGTATTGCTACATGGAAGGGAGTTACAAGATTTTGGAAGAGTGGAAAGCTTAATCCAAGATTTGTTGGTCCATTTGAGATTCTTTTACCGAATAGGAAATGTGGCATATAGACTCGCATTACCTCCAAGCATGTCTCGTGTTCATAATGTTTTTCACATATCTATGCTTCGTAAATTTATGAAAGACCCGAACCACATTATTGAGTTAGAACCAGATGAGATATGCGAAGATTTAACGTACGAGGAGGTACCTATTAAGATCTTGGATAGGAAAGAGCATGTCCTATGTACCAAGGTTATACCACAAGTTAAGGTTTTATGGAGGAACCATGCTATTGAAGAAATGACCTAGGAGTTGGAATCAGAAATGAAAACAAGGTATCCTCACCTTTTCGAAGCACCAGGTACGTACGTCAATTTCGAGGACAAATTTTTATAAGGAGGGGAGGTTGTAAGACCCCAACTTTTTATAAATAAAATCGAATTTCCTCTAATTATTATTGTGAATAATAAGGTGTTAATTTGATATAATACTTTGGTTATGGGTAAAATGTGCAAATTTTGCAAAATATGCAAGTGGTTAAAAAAAATCATTGTTGTCGGGGAATATTCGTTTGGTCGTGGAATATTCTTGCTGTCGGGGAATATTCGTACGATGCCGCAGCCATTTGTGGGCCCCATAACGGAAAATGATCGGATGAAGAAAGCGAGAAGTTTAAGTTTTTATAAATAACGGCGTAATGATTACCGTTAACACTGTTGGAATACCCGATGGTTAAAATATAGTAATACGCGTGGTTGCACAGTACCACATAGTATTGCACAATATTTTTGAATTATTTATTTTTACGTAAGAAGGCCCTACTCAATAATTGTTATAGTAATTACTGTTCAATATTTTATTTTATTGATTCAATAATTGCTACATTGATATTTTATATTATTGTTGTTTCAATAATTGTCACTCCACAGTATTTCCCATTATCAGATCAATATTTCGTATTATTTGAATAATATTATTAGATAGCATTATTGGCAATGTCTAAGGAAGTTCTGTCTAGGAAAGGGTTTTGGTCACCTAATTGCGCGCCAATAAAGAGAAATCCTTATCTGAAAGCCCCCTCTTTCCTGGGAACGACCTGGTTATCATAATTGTGATTATATAATATTATTTATGAATAATTAATTATTGATTTATATGATAAGGAAATATTTATTTTATGTGGATGGATAGGGAAATATTTATTTTATGTGGATATAAATGAAGGAATAAATGCTGAGGTATTTTATCAGTATTTTATCAGAATAAATGTGTTGAAAATCGTCCGTATGTGGATTTCGGTCATTTTTCATTTGAAATTTGGAAAAACATAAATTTACAAAGTTGTAGAGAATTTAATTTCCTATGGAATGGACATAAAATTCATATTTTGCTGATAAAATGGCTATTTATTATGAATTATTGAAGTTTTGAAAATAAATATTTTTTAATTAAAACATGGGTGGGCCCCACTTTTGTATTTTGTGGAATAATGTTGAATTGGTGGGCTCCATTAGTGGTGGCTGAATTTTGGTCAAGAAAATGTGGGTAGAAAACTTTTATTAATATTATATTAATTTAGTCTACTTTTGCGTTCTAGCATTTTTCTATAAATATGGTGCTTAGTTAGAATTGAAAATCACACCAGAAACAAGTTTTTTTTCTCTCTATATTATCGATCAATTTTTTTTAGTATTTAGATACTTTGAGAGTTGTTATTCAGTGCAAGTTTTCGGATGTTATTTTCTTCATAAATAATGTTATTCTCTCAATATCATTATACCGAAATAATGGGTATGAATTTTATTGTGGAATTTCTACCTTTTTCTGTCGGGATTACTATTCACGTATATGGCACTATTCATGAATACGACACTATTCACAGAAAAATAAATTTTTCTTTCTTTATCCAAGTTGTCTATTGTGTTTACTATCTTTGATTGTATCCATGTTTTGATCATTATTTTTTGAATTATGCTCCACAATTGATTATTATGGAGTATTTTTGAACTTGGATAAACTGTAGTACGAATCCCTAATATTTGTCTTTTTGTCTCACTGGATTCATTTTCTTTAAGATATTTTTCATCATCCTCAGTCCTAAATGATGATATAACTGTATATCTTTGGCCTGTAGTGCAAAGATGAATGATTACCAGATGAATATCTTTGGCCCGTGGTGCAAAGATGAATATTTGATGCAAGATGTATATTGATTGATGTTACATGGATAAAATATTGATGATGGACTTTTAAATTCATAGATGATAGTAGATTTCATTCTCTACTTAACTCTTCTAATGAATTGTTATTTTCGCTACGAATATTGAACTAAAACTGGTTGTCCATTATATTTTATCTGATTTGTTGAAGGCTAACGATAATTTGTTGTTCATTATCTTAGTCATAATATTCTTTACTGGGCTATTTGAGCTCACCCTTTTCCTTTTTGTTCCATTTTTCTTCTTAGGAGGTGAGAATATAGCAGGAACTAGCCAGGGTATGGAGTGATGGTTCTAGAAAGTTGTTTTAGCGATCCTCACTATTTTTGTAAAATAGTGTATCAATAATTGTAATGAGGACTCCTTTTGAGTTTGAATACTGTCTATTAGACAATATTTGTATTTAAACTCACAGTATATGTGTTTTCGTATTTTGCACGACAATTGTATTAATGAAGTTATATTTATTTCTGTACCATGTATTTGGCGACTCAAAAATGGGTGATGTATACCTATTTTGGGGGCGTCACACAAAGTGGGTTGACTGGCCATGACTTTGTGTTTCTGGGTAACCCAAAAATTCGCCAGGTAGGTCTAACAAGATGTTCATAAGCCCAGATGTGTCAGATGTTATGTGATTTGATTGTGTTAGTGTATCAATGTTATACTCTTCTATATGGACTATAGATTCATGGCCTTAGATCACTTAAAAAATAAACAAGATCAAAGTAGTGAGCAGTCAAAGTTAGTTGACCGAGAACAAACTTGGTTTTCTGGAATTTCCAGAAAACTAAAGAACACAGTTTTTGACAAGGTTTGACCGACTCAACTCTTATTATTGTGATGTAGTTAGGCTACCCAAGTGTAGTGATGTTGAATTCTTTGACATGAGGATTACAAGATTAAACCATTTAAACACCAAATCAATGTCTAGAAACAAAGATAATCGAGGCAAAAAGTACCTACCAAGAACTGTCTAGGTTTCTGGGGAACTATTGGGTAAAATCTAATTACGCACAACACGCAAGTATACCTGGTCAACAAGTAATAAAGTGTAAGTGGAGTATCGTTCCCACAGAGAAATTAGTAAGAATTTAACCCTCACAATTACCAGCTTCCTATTAATCCTAATTTTATTAAACTATTCAATTTCAAGTTTGTAACTGAAAGTATTAAAAATATTAAAATTACCAAACAATCAACAAACCCTAAAAACTAAAATTTCAAACAAGTATTGGAGAATTAGGCTTAAAACTTCACCCTAAGCATCACTCTAATTATTAACCTTTATTTCAGTTTAATTCACTATCCCAGTTTATTAATCAAGAACACGAAAGTAGAATTAGTCATCTCTCGATGCACTAACACCATATTAACTCAAATCCACAATTTAGATATAAATAAGTTAAACACCTTAATTAACTAACTCACTATATCTCTATGTGAATTACAATCAAAGAAGGTTTAAGATCAAGTTCTCTATTGATTGCATGCGATGTTAAGCATATCTCTACCCTAACATTCATCAAGATTCCATTCATTCACAGAATTCAAGAACACATGCTAAATTAACTAAGTCTAGACTCGTATTTCATCTCTCGAGTTCATACAAGTCCACATAAAATTGGTGATCAAGAAATTCATAAATTTAAGCATAAATCAATATAGATAAACTGAGAAATAGCTTATTAAACTGAAAATCAAAATTACATAATCATTATTCCACTCAAAGATCCGTTATAAGCCTAATAAAGAATTTAGTTTATAACTAATGAATTAAAATTCTGAATAACTAAAAGAAATCATCATTATGATTAAACAAATTGAAATTAAAGGAGAATAGTAATACACCACCCTTCTCGCCCTTTAAATCTAAAAACTTCGTGAAATCACTTCTCTTCTTCGTTCCTCCAAGCTCTTGTTTTCAATTATCGCTCTCTAAGTGTGTATTCACAATATCCAACACTTAGTATAAATTAATTCACTTCAGCTCCAACACCACCAATTCTAATCCATATCCAACTCATCACATAGGAATTCTAATGGAAATCAAACTCCTAATCAAACCCAACAAGTCCTTAGTCATAGAATCCCAACTACATGAAATAACATCCTTGTCAACTCCTACTATAGACATATTACATAAAGAAATTATATCTCCCCTCACAACTCAAATTCCAACAATTAAAAATAACGTAGCGCCTGATCCGATCCAGATGGTAGGTGCGCTTGCGTCTTGGGTTTTGCATTATGACACCATGCCAGTGTAACCAAGAACTCTCTTACGCTACAGAGCGTCCCATGCCACTTTGCTCTTCATCATGGTGCGCCCCGCGCCGGTCCTGCAGAATGTGTAGCTTTGCTTGATCTTTCTTCCAATGCTAGCATTTTGATGTGCTCACTTAATATCCTACAACAAGAACAAAAACCCATCAAAAGCAACATGAAATAATCAAAAAACTAACAATATAACAAGCTAAATAAAGATAAATCGTAGGTTAAAAACCTACTCATCAAATTCCCTCAAACTTGAAACATTGCTTGTCCTCAAGCAAAATGATATGCAATGCAACTAACTAAGCTAAACTACGAATCTAGTATTAAGACGTAATATAGTTACTCATACAGCCTCAGAGAAATTAAGCAAACTCAACATACTTCCTATCAAAACCAATCAATAATTCCTTATCAATACTCAAATCTTTAACCATTATTATTGGTATAGTGTGTGTGTGTGTGCTCGACATTCATGCTAACTGATGTGAATGCAAATTTAATACATAAGTAGTCTCTTAGAAGGCATCATATAGTGTAAACTCAAAATTTTCAAAAACTGACAAAATCCAACTAAAATCAAACAATCACCAATATCAAGGGTCCAACTGGGGTACTTATGCTTTCTTTTTCGATCACAAGGGTTTTTTGCTCTTATTTCCCATTTTATTCTCTCTTTTTTCTTGTAGTAAGTGCATTTTACGCTCTATCTCATGCCTGTGTGTTATGGGGAGTGCATATCATGTTTCTTCTCGACCCACCACATGACTCAATTTATTTAACTTGGGAGGATTCCCATTATTATTATTTATTTATTTATTTTTATATTTAGAAGCTTATATACCCCCACTTCCCCCCCCCCCCAATCTTAAGTTCTTGCCTAATTTTCATCTTTATTGCCTATCCTTGTCATTCTTTCTTTTAAACTAGCAATATCCTTTAGAAATTCCTTATGTATTAATTTGAACTAACCAGTCCACATAAGTGTTATTAATGTGCTAACCTTATTATACCATTTTCAAACAAGCAAAAGATCCAATTCATAACAAACATTACATCAAAGTTCTAATATTCGGCACTGTAATTGTCTACATAATTCCAATCTCATCATTGGCCAAGAATAAACTTTTACTATCTAATAATTGGATTCATGCAAATTAAACTACATGCAAAATTATATATATATATATATATATATATATATTAGATATGAATTTATCAAACTAAAAGACATGAAAAACTAAGAAATTAACTAACTAACATGATTTTTAAATCTTCACAACTGAATAGGAAGAAACATTAACCCCTCCAAACTGAAATCAAGGAATGTCCCCATTACGACAAAATAAAACAATTAAAAACATGAGGACTTCCCTAAAAAATGAGTCACTGCTCGTCGTTATTCAAAGGAGGATATACTGGAAGGAAAATAGGAACATGCATGACCACCGGATTGGCATTGGGATTGCAACGAGAAAACACATCATCAAGCGTGTTGAAAGCATTTGCATTGTACTGATGCATCAAATCTTGATGTTGAGCCAACCACAAAAATTGATTCCTTGAACTACGAGATTGTTGTTCGTCCATTGGTGCAGCTGCAACTGGGGTCACGGTTGGAGAATCATAATATAACATTCTCCTCTTGGATGAGATCTTTCCCCCTCCCATGCCTTGTACTTTATAATTGTAGCATGGTCGATTATAGCCATTGGTTGTTGAATTTGTTCAGAAGGATGCCACTGCACCCCGACTTTGCGGTACAAATCAGTAATGAGGAATCCATGTAGAAGACCCCCCGTAGAACTTCCCCGTAGCAACCGATCAATGGACTCTTGAATACAATCACCCACATCCACATTATAGAACACAATGGAGTTATTCACACGGTAATGGTGGTGAACAATCCCATATAATAGTCGTGCCTTTTCCTTAGTTACATCATTTTGGTGGTGTGTGGGCATCAAACGGGCACAAAGGAATGCATACCATGCTTTGCCATACCGACTTAGTGCGGTGTGAGGAAAAATTATCTTTTCATCCGTTCCGGCTCGAGTCACCCATTGAGTTCCCAGTTTGCACAATCTTATAATCAACTCATCCAGATCGGGCAAACCATCTTCATATCGTTCAGTATTTAGTGTCTCCAACCCAAAATACTCGTTGATTGCATCGGTATCAAAAGCCACATGTTTACCCCAAACCATGACTACATGATTGACATGCTCCATTGCGTTGGCATAAAACTCTTTCACTATATTGATCACCGCTGGAAGTGGTTGATCTACTAATTGGAACAAATTACGTTCCATAATCATCAATACCATATCACCGTCCAAGTTAGCATCCGACTTCAATCCTCATTTTAGCACCAAATTCTTCTTGTCTATGGATGATTTGAACCTTGCCTCAGCCCCCTCACTAACAAATTTTGGGTGATCATACTGAGCCCGAGCAATGGAGGTGGACAGACGTTGTCTCTTTTGTGAAGGCATAGTGTTTGTGGTGAATTATAGGCTAAAGTTTTGGTTCAGGATTTTTTTCGAATAGGTGGTGGGCATACATGATACTTCCCCCAAACTTGGCTTCTTTGAATTTTCTTTATAACCCAAAATATGAACTAAGCCAACACAATCCTTGGGTAACCAATTTTACCAATCAAAAGAGAAGAAGAATGAGAAAGTAACAAATTGGATTTTCCTTCAACAATAATTTGTGTTTCCCCCTTTGTAATGATGCCCCAATTTGGAAGAATTTGTGAAGAAATGGAATTAGATTTATTATGGGAATGTATTGCTTGTATGTAGAAGGACTGTGGCTACTTGCAGTAGTTAAATTCATATAGGAGATAAAAACCAACGTGTGTTAGGAGTTGTAGAGTTTATGGGTTTAATGAGAGAAGAAGTTGGGAAGGAGAAGGAGAAGTGGTGTGTAGGAGTTGTGGAAGTTATAGGAGTTATGGGGTAGTGGGAGAGTTTGAGTTGTAAGAGAAGTGGAGAGTTTGAATGTAAAAAGGAGTTATTAGGTGGTTATGGCCGAGTATGATACGTAAGGATCACATTTAGTGCCTGAAGTTTCCGAGCGGCGTGGTCTGTGCCATGTATAGGCCTGAGATGGTGTGCCCTGCGTTGTAAGGTTAGTAAGTACTGATGAGGTAGTGCGCCCCACGCCGGGTTACCACCTCTTATAGCGCGCCCCGCGCTAGGGTGTCAGTATGTTTGATTGCAGATGGTGCACCCCGCCATGTTACTATATACTATAGTGCACCCCGCGCTGGATGATTAGGATGTCATCGGCGAATTGGCGTGCCACGCGCCATGTTTATGCTTTAGGCGGCGCACCCCGTGCCATGTATGCAGTGTCTTCGTGACTCTCTTTTTCATTCATTTCCTGCAAGCATACCACTATAGAGTCATTATTCATTGAAAACGAAAAATCTACTATACTTTAAACTAAATTGTACTTAATAACTACAATCAAAAAGGTTTAGAGCTTGGGTTGCCTCCCAAGTAGCGCTAGTTTTAACGTCGTAAGCCCGACCATGCCTCTTGTGTCACGGTGCATCGGCAAGTGTAATTGCGATGGCATCCCAATTTGATTCGCCACCCCAATAATGCTTCAACCGTTGACCGTTCACCTTGAATGTCTCTAATGGATTTGTACTGTATAGTTCACCGACGCCATGTGAGAAAACCTTTTTTATAGTAAATGGACCCGACCACCTTGATTTTAGCTTTCCTGGGAACAACCGCAATCTGGAGTTGAACAATAGTACTGAATGCCCCAGTTCGAACGTTCTCTGCATGATTTTCTGGTTGTGCCATTTCTTGAATTTTTCTTTGTACAACTTCGAGTTCTCGTACGCTTGTAATCTGAATTCGTTGAGTTCGTTTAATTGAAGTAGCCTCTTTTCAACTGCTGCTGCTTATTCAAAATTGAGCTTCTGAATTGCCCAATATACTTTATGCTTTAACTCCACTGGTAAGTGACATACTTTCCCATAAACCAACTGATATGGCGACATCCCAATTGGCGTCTTGTAAGATGTCCTGTAAGCCCATAATACGTTGTCCAATTTGAGAGACCAGTCCTTTCTGTTAGGGTTTACGACCTTCTCTAATATTTTCTTCACTTCCCTATTGGAAACTTCAGCTTGCCCACTTGTTTGGGGATGATATGTCGTAACAACCTTATGATTGACCCCATATTTTTCCATGAGGGCTGTAAAGGATATGTTCCAAAAATGACAACCCTCATCATTTATAATAGCTTGTGGCGTGCCAAATCTTGTAAAAATATTCTTGTGTAAGAATTTGAGAACCACCTTGCCATAATTTGAGGGTATTGCTACGACTTCAACCCATTTTGACACATAATCAACTGCGAGCAAGATGTACTGATTATTGAACGATGAAGGAAATGGCCCCATAAAATCTATGCCCCATACATCAAAAAGTTCAACTTCTAAGATAGTTTATAGTGGCATCATATTCCTTTTCGATATGTTATCCACACTTTGACATCTATCATAGCTTTTTACGAACTAGTGGGCATCCTTAAATATTGTAGGCCAATAGAACCATGCTTGAAGAACTTTCACTGTTGTTCTCTCACTTCTATAATGTCCCCCATATGCAGACAAATGACATTCGTGAAATATGTTCTTCACCTCGATGTAGGGGACACACCTTCTAATCATCTTGTTGGCGCACTGTTTAAATAGGTATGGTTCATCCCACATGTACCACTTGACGTCATGTAGGAATTTCTTTTTCTGCTGTTGTGTCAGATCAGGGGGAAGGATGTTGCTCACTAGATAACTAGCGAAATCCGCGTACCACAAAAATTTTGCATTGACTCCAAACAGCTGCTCATCCGGAAATGATTCATTGATTACACACTTGTCCTCTTCATTTTTACACGAATTCTCTAGCCTCGATAAGTGATCTGCAACTTGATTCTTCGTCCCCTTTCGATCTTTTATTTCCAAATCAAATTCCTGTAGAAGGAGTATCCACATGATAAGCCATGATTACCACCGAAGTGGTTACCATTTCTGGCATGTTGATTCCCTCTACGTTTGTTGTCACCGCTTTGATGACTGCTACAACTGGTATTATCATAACTGAGCCCTATTTACAACATCTGGATACAAACACAGTTTATGAGAAATTAGATATTGACGTATATCAGGTTTCAAACCTCTTAGAAACATCCGCGTCATTCTTTCCTCATTATCAACCAAGTGAGACGCAAACTGGGACAACTCGGCAAACTTAGCTTCGTACTACGACACGGTCATATTGTTCTGCTCCAACTTGATGAACTCTACCTCTTTCATGTGACAAATACTTTAAAGAAAGTACTTGTCGTTGAATAGTTCTTGGAACTTCTCCCAAGACATCTTCAGTGCGGCAGGTTGAGTACGCTTTACCGATTCCCACCGATGTCGCCTCTCCTCGCAACATAAAGGTGGCAAAGGGAACCTTTTGCTCCTCGGAGCATCCCAAGATATCAAATATATTGGTGATCTGCTTTATCCATGCTTCCGCCTTAAGTGGTTTTGGCACTCCAATAAACTCCGGCGGTCCCAGCTCCTTGAACTATTTAGTGGTGACCATTTGAGAGTTTCTAGTGTTTTAACCTACATTTTGGACAGGAGTCACTCTCGGTTGATGTTGCATGAATTGCATAAAGCCTCTGAACATTCCATCGTTCATTATTTGGTCAGTGTTGTTGGTTGCATGAAGATTGTCGCCTTCCTGATGCATATTATCCTGATTATTGATCTGTGGAGACTCAACGGTCTCTTGTGCTCCATTAATATTCTCAACATTCTCGGATGTCATTTTCAAATACTGCCACAAAACAAGGGTTAATTGACATGCAACATATTATCCTTATACTCTGATCAAACAATTAAATACCAAATAAACTTAGGTAGGTCATACTAGCGAAGGAATTCCCCGTCTCTCCCCTCCTAGTTCTAGTCTCACATCTTAGCTAGGGATCATATCCCTAAACTTTGATACCAACTATGACGCCCCCAAAATAGGTATACATCACCTATTCTGAGTCGCCAAATACATGGTACAAAATTCAAATACAACTTAATAATACAAATGTCGTGTAGAATACGACAAGACATAACTGAGAGTTTTAATAAGAATATTGTCATCCAGACAATATCCACACTCAATGGAGTCCTCATTATATTTATTATCACACTATTTAACAGAATAGTGAGGACTACAAATGCTATCATCTGGACCGTCACTCCGTTCCCCGACTAGTCCCGGCTACGTTCTCATTTTCTGAAGAGAACAATGAAAGAAAGGGTGATCTCAACTAGCCCAGTAAGAAATATTATGACTAAGATAATGCATAATAATTTATCGTTAGCCTTCAATAGTGTTAAACTGATAAAATATAATAAACATCAAGTTTAACTGTAGCGGAATAAGCAATCCATTAGAAGAGTCAAGTAGAGAATAAAATCTACTATCTTCTATGATTTAAAAGGTTTTTCATCACTTTTATCGCTGAGACTCAGCTTAATAAATAAACCACATCATCCTTGCACTACGGCCAAGGATATTCATTAGTATCACGACCACAAATTATCCATGCACTACGGGCCAAGGATATTCGTGTATTCATCAATGGTCATGATCATGCCAACAACTGTCCATCAATGGACTACGGCCAATGAGGATTTTTTTACCACATCATTTGTAACATTACGGTCATGATTATACCGAATAATCTCTGGTCATAATCATACCAAGTCCATCTATGCACTACAGGCCACAGGTGACTTTCATCATATTATAAACATGAGGATGATGACAATGATATAAGAATTCAATAAAACAAGTTCAAGGATAAATTTTTAAAGATTTATAATTTAATTTATCCAGAAATCAGTAACGTTTAAATTGTCAACATGATACTATTTTGTGGAGTAAAATTCAAGAATGCTCAGAAGAATATTTCCATGAAAAGATACTGGATGAAGCGCAAATATTAAGGATATTCAACTAATTTCATGGAGTATATAAGCTAAAACTTTAACCAACTGAGTATAATAGAATATATGAAACCGCAAATGGATTTTTGCCCGTCATGCGGTAATCCACGTAGACAGATCATTTCCATAATTTAATAAGGAATGAATATGAATGATCATTCACCATTCATGTTGTAATCCACATAGACAGGTTATTCTAACAGAGTAATAAAGAATGGAACCAGGTCATGCGTAATCCGCACAGACAAGATATTCCAACAATATAATAAAGAATGGAACCAGGTCATGCGTAATCCGCATAGACAGGATGTTCCAACAGAATAATAAAGAATGGAACCAGGTCATGCGTAATCCGCACAGACAGGATGTTCCAATAAAATAATAAATAATGGAATAACAACAGAATTCACCAGGCATGCTATAGACCGCACAGATAGGTTATTCCAACAGAATAATAAAGAATGGAATAACAACCCTTACGAGTATTGAAAGAAAATAACTCTCTTCATGAATACGAAAGAATAATACCCCTTACCTTAAAAAGAAGAGTATTCCGATTGGTAGGGCGAGGATATTCTTGAAGAAAACTTATACTGTTTTCTACGCTTAAAGCTTCTTAAAACTCTAAAGAAATACGTTCAAGATTATAGAAGAAGAATTCTCTGAATTTCTGGTGTGATTTTCAATTCTAACTAAGCATCCTATTTATAGGAGAATGGAAAGGATACTATGTTGCATTATGCAATAAAATATAATATATTCTATTTATAATCAAATAAAACAAAACTTTATAAAAAGTATTCTGTTTTATATGAAAAGTTTTCTGTTTTATTACATTTATAATAATAAAACAAAATTTATCACTATTATTATAATTCACAATATTAATCGACCAGGTCGTTCACAGGAAAGAGCGGGCTTTCCAATAAGGATTTCTTCCTATTGGCGCGCAATTAGGTCACCAAACCTCTCATTGACAGAACTTCTAGACATCGTTAATATTGAAAATAATAATATTACTAACTTTGTCGTCTCAATTATTGATTATAAAATATTGACAATAATTGAATCAAATAACGTGAGATACTATGCAACAATTACTGTAACAATAATTGAACAAAACTGAGTGACTTCTCACGTAAGCATCAATAATCAATACCGTGTGCTACTATGCAACCACGCGTATTACTGTACTTTTAACACCAGGTGTTTCAACAGTTAACGGTAAAACTTTCGCCGTTATTTTTATAAAGTATTTTTGTCGTTTTCTCAATCCCATAATAATTCCGTTATGGGGTCCACCAATGATTGTGTCGTTGTACGAATATTCCCTATTAAAATGAATATTCCCCTACCAATCGAATATTATATAACAACTTGCGTACTTTGCAAAATTTATAAATATTACCCACAACTATAACATTATATCAAATTCATTCCATAATATTCAAAAAAATGATATTTATAGAAAAATCATCTTTATTCATAAAAGTTGGGGTCTTACAACTTTTTCCAGTTAGGTACTAAATTTGTTTCTGTGCATCTCTGTAAAACCATCACCAAATTCTCTAGACAATCATCAAAATCATCCCCATAGACAGAAAAGTTTTCCATGAAGACTTCCATATTTTTCTCCACCATGTCCGAGAAGATGGCCATCATACACCATTGGAAGGTAGCGAGTGCATTACACAAGCTGAAGGACATTCTCCTGAATGTGAATATGTCGTAAGGGCGTGTGAAAGTAGTCTTCTCTTGATCTTCAGGAGCAATAACTATCTGATTATATCCCGAATACCCATCCAATAAGAAGTAGTACTCGTGTCCCGCAAATCTGTCCAACATCTGTTCGATAAAAGGAAGAGGAAAGTGGTCTTTGCGGGTCGCCTTATTTAAATTACTGTAGTCCATGCAAACCCTCCATCCAGTCACTGTCCTCGTCAGAATTAGCTCATTGTCATCATTTTGTACTACGGTCATTCCTCCCTTTTTCGGCACACATTTAACTGGATTGACCCACTTACTGTCTGAAATCGGGTAGATGATTCCCGCATCCAACCATTTCTGGATTTCTTTCTTCACTACTTTTTTCATGATTTGGTTGAGCCATCTCTATTGCTCCACTTTCGGCTTTGCATCTTCTTCCATCAAAATTTGTACATGCAAAAGGATGGGTTAATTCCCTTGATATCTGTAATTTTCCATCCTATAGACGATTTGTGTTCTCTAAGCACTCTTAATAACTTATTTTTTTTCAATTCGTTAAGTACAGCAGAAATAATAACAGGTAAAGAATTAGAATTGCCTAAATATACATACCTGAGGTGTTTAGGGAGTGGCTTAAGTACAAGAGTGGGTGGCTTCTCCAATGAAGGTTTCATCCTTGTTGTGGCTCTTTCCTCCGTGTGCAATGGTTCAAAGTGTGCTTTGAATCTACTAACTCGTGGTAAGGAATCCAACATTTGCAAGTAATCCACAAATTTCGAATCATCTAAATCTTCATCTCCCAATAATGCTGTTTCTAATGGATCATTAGCCAAACTTTTAACCATTTCTTCGATGATTATCTGATCAATGACATCCATCCTGAAACACTCCTCTTCATCTGTGGGGAATTTAATGGCTTTGAAAACATTGAACTTTACTTCTTGATCTTAGACCCTCATAGTTAGTTCACCTTTTTGCACATCGATGAGAGTCCTTCCCGTAGCCAAGAACGGTCTCCCTAGGATGATTGGGATATTCTTATCTTCCTCAAAATCAAGAATTATGAAGTCTGCGGGGAATATTAATTTGTTAACATTGACCAAAATATCCTCCACAATGCATCTTGGGTACGTAACTGACCTATCTGCCAACTGCCACAAAATGTTCATAGGCTTTGGAGTTGGCAAACCCAATTCTGTATAAATTGATAATGGCATAAGGTTCACACTTTCCCCCAAATCACATAAACACTTGTTGAAAGCCATGTTCCCAATTGTGCACGGAATAATAAAACTCCCCGGATCTTTCAACTTTGGTGGCAACTTTCGCTGTAAAATTACACTACACACCTCGGTTAATGCCACTATTTCAAAATCTTCCAATTTTTTTTCCTGTAAAAAATCCCTTTCATGAATTTAGCATAACTTGGCATCTTCTCAAGGGCTTCAGCAAACAGAATATTAATGTGAAGTTTCTTAAAAACTTCTAAAAATTTAGCGAATTGCTTATCCAATTTCTATTTTTAAACTCTTTGCTGAAAAGGTGGGGAGGATAAACAACCGGTTCGTTAACTGTCTTGTTGTTTTTCACTTGCTTTTCTTCCCCTTGTATGTCCCCAACCACTTTATTTTCACTTTCTTTATCATCTTCTTTTGCAGCCAAATTTTTTGTTTTCTGACCCTCAAGTTGTTTTCCACTTCTCAACATAATTGCCTGACATTGCTCGTGCTTACCTTTCGAATTTTTCTCTATATCACTTGGTAATGTTCCTTGAGGCATGTTATTCAATGCAAAAGCTATCTGTCCCATCTGATTTTCTAAATTCTTGATGGCTATTTCTTGCGATTTCATGGCGATTGCTTGGTTTTTCATGGTTGCCTCGTTGCTTGTTAAATACTTTGATAACAACTCCTCTAAATCTGATTTCCTTTCTCAATGTTTAGCTGGTTATTGTTGTTGATTCTGAAATCCAGAGAGATAAGATAGTCGTGGAGCTTGCTGATGCTGATTATTACTCCACGGAAAATTAGGATGATTCCTATTCCCCGGATTGTATGTATTCTGGTACGTATTCTGTGGAATTCCGTTGCAGCTACCCACAAATTGCACTAACATTGGGTTGATTGCACATTGATCTGTAGGATGTTCACCCATGCACAATTCACAAATAACTGCAACCTGATGTGTCTGTACCCCTGACAAAGAATCTAACTTCTTAGAGAGCGCTGAAATCTGCGCTGCTATTGTCGTCACTCCATCTAACTCTAATACTCCAGCTGCCTTAGGTTATGTCATTCTTGCCGTGGGCCACTGATAATTGTTAGCTGCCATTGTCTCTATCAATTCATACGCCTCCTCATAATTCTTTGCCATAAAAGCACCACCCGAAGCTGCATCAATACTGGTCCTGAGATTCCCATGTAATCCATTGTAAAATGTGTTCATCTGCAACTATTTAGGCAATCTGTGATGTGGGCATTTTTTGAGAAGCTCTTTATATCTCTCCCATGCCTCGTACAATGATTCCCCATGTTACAGTTCAAACATAGTTATCTCGTTTCTCATCTTTGTAGTCTTCGCTGGCGGAAAAATTTTTGCAAGAAATTTTTGAGCCCGGTCATCCCATGTAGTTATTGAACCCGATGGTAGAGAGTGTAACCAATTATTCGCCTTGTCCCACAGAGTGAATGGGAACAAGCGAAGTCTGACTGCGTCATCCGACACCCCATTGTATTTGAAAGTGTCAAATATCTCCAAAAAGTTGATCAAATGTTCATTCGGAACATCATTTGCAAGTTCCCCAAACTGAACTGAGTTTTGAATCATCTGAATAGTCCCAGGTTTAATCTCAAATGTGTTCGCAGCTATAGCAAGCCTGGTGATACTCAACTGTAGCTCAGTCACCTTGGGTGTAGCAAAGTCCCTCAACGCTTTCTGGTCTTCGGCAACCATTGCTTCTTCTTTTTCAGAGCTTTCGAAGTCTTCCCTTATCTCCTTTATCCACATACTTAGCCTTTGAAAGCGCCTCTCAATGTCGTCCTCAAAAGGAAGTACGTCTGGATTTTTGGATCGAGTTTGCATAAACCAACTTCAAAAACCTGAAATAAGATAAACAAAACAAAAACAAACATGTTTAAGTATAACTGGACTAATTAAACTGATATCGCAAAATATTAAAATCTATACTAAAATTCCCCGGCAACGGCGCTAAAAACTTGTTGGGTAAAATCTAATTACGCACAACACACAAGTATACGTGGTCAACAAGTAATAAAGTGTAAGTAGAGTATCATTCCCATAGAGAAATTAGTAAGAATTTAACCCTCAGAATTACCAGCTTCCTATTAATCCTAATTTTATTAAACTATTCAATTTCAAGTTTGTAACTAAAAGTAATAAAAATAGTAATATTACCAAACAATCAACAAACCCTAACAACTGAAATTTCAAACAAGTATTGGAGAATTAGGCTTACAACATCACCCTAAGCATCACTCTGATTATTAACCTTTATTCCATTTTAATTCACTATCCCAGTTTATTAATCAAGAACACGGAAGTAGAATTAGCCACCTCTCGATGCACTAACACCATATTAACTTAAATCCACAATTTAGATAGAAATAAGTTTAACACCTTAATTAACTAACTCACTATATCTCTATGTGAATTACAATCAAAGAAGGTTTAAGATCAAGTTTTCTATTCGATTGCATGCGATGTTAAGCATATCTCTACCCTAAAATTCATCAAGATTCCATTCATTCACAGAATTCAAGAACACATGCTAAATTGACTAAGTTTAGACTCGTATTTCATCTCTCGAGTTCATACAAGTCCACATAAAATTGGTGATCAAGCAATTCATAAATTCAAGCATAAATCAATATAGATAAATTGAGAAATAGCTTATTAAACTGAAAAATCAAAGTTACATAATCATTGTTCCACTCAAAGATTCGTTATAAGCCTAATAAAGAATTTAGTTCATAACTAATGAATTAAATATTGAATAAATAAAAGAAATCATCATCATGATTAAACAAATTAAAATTAAAGGAGAATAGTAATACACCACCATTCTCGCCCTTCAAATATGCAATCTTCGTGAAATCACTTCTCTTCTTCATTCTTCCAAGCTCTTGTTTTCAATTATCGCTCTCTAAGTGTGTATTCACAATAGCCAACACTTAGCATAAATTAATTCACTTCAGCTCCAACACCACCAATTCTAATCCATCTCCAACTCATCACATAGGAATTCTAAGGGAAATCAAACTCCTAATCAAACCCAACAAGTCTTTAGTCATAGAATCCCAACTACATGAAATAACTTCCTTGTCAACTCCTACTATAGACATATTACATAAAGAAATTATATCTCCTATCACAACTCAAATTCCAGCAATTAAAAATAACTTAGCGCCTGATCCATCCGGCCGTGGGCCCCCGGCCCGGTTTTGCATTATGACAATGCCTATGGCCGTAGTGTAACCGATAACTTTACGCTTACTGATGGCGCTTCGCTACCGCTTTCTTTTTTCATCATGCGCTACCGCATGGGCCCTGCAGAATGTGTAGCTTTGCTTGATCTTTCTTCCAATGCTAGCATTTTGATGTGCTCACTTAATATCCCACAACAAGAACAAAAACCCATCAAAAGCAACATGAAATAATAAAAAAACTAACAATATAACAAGCTAAATAAAAATAAATTGTAGGTTAAAAACCTACTCATCAGTAACCCAAAACACCCAAAACAAGCCTGACAATTATTTTGAAGGCTTAGATCTTACATATGATGTAGTTTGACTCTGATTATTGTTGTTACATGTAGTATTACATCAATACTACATGATCAGTATCTTAGCAGGCCCAAAAACATCTTGATCTGAGAATGGTAGCTGGTCAAACTAAGCACATAGTGACTGACTTTGAATGTTCTTGAGGCTCAGGAATACCAACAGTGACAGTTTTTTATCGCTAAAGGCTTTAGCGACAGTTTTATTAAAATTAATTATATTAATTTCTAATAAATCATTAAAAATAGAAATAAATTCCTTAAAAATTCAAAAATGAGTTTTAAAAAAATATTTGAAGTTATAAAAATTAACTTTTGATAATTTGACATATTTTTCATTAATATTGTTATATTAATGATATTTAATTTATTTAATAAATGTATCAAATAAATTGGTTAAAATGATTTTAATATATTAAAAATCATTTTAAATGATAATAAAGTGTTTAAAAATATTTGAAGTTATAAAAGATGCTTGTTATTTTGAGGTAAATTTCAATAATAATTTAATATTAATGATATTAGATTTATTTAATAGTTATATTAAATAAATGATTTAAAAATGGTGTTTATGATTTAAAATGATATAAATGATTTAAAAGTATTTTAAGTTGTAATAAATGACTTTTAATATTTTGATAAAAAATACATTAATATTTGAATATCGGTGTTTTGATAAAAAAAAATACATTAATACATTATTTAGTACTTAAATCATTTAAAAATGATATCGGTGTTTGGAAAATTATTATAAAATATAATAATAATTTGAAAATTATTATAAGCTTCTGAAAAATATTATAAAGGATATTTTAATTATCTAAAATAATATTGAAGCTATAGAAAAGAGTTTTATTAAAAATAAACTCGTTAATTATTCGATAGGGTGACTAGGACACCGAATTGATACCAAGGTCCAACTAGATTGACATAGATAGACCTGATAAGTGTTAGTATAGGATCTAAACACTGTTGTGACTACATGATTATGTGTTTAAGTGATATAGTGACCGTAATTAACAATATTATGTGATGTGATGTGTTATGCTAATTGCGAGACCGATATTGTTGATTATACGTCTTTCAAACGTATCTAAGTTATATTGTGTAGTAATAGTCAATGACGAATGCAAGTTTCCTTAACTCAATCTCAAGTTATTACTTTTCAGACATATAGTAGTGGGTAATTATTGCTGATTATTCGACATCTGATATTTATTATTGATTATTTACAGTTAGTGCATGATCATTAACCCAAACTGAATTTTAATTTCGAAAGTATGACTAGGGAATAACTATTGTTGGTTATTCATAATATTATTATTGATTGCAAATAGTACAGTTGATTTCTGTCTATCATAGAACAGTTTTTGAGCTATATTTTTACTAATTGTTTTGGCGAGACAAATATTTGTTGAAAGTTGATACGTTCTAGTATTTGAACTCAATTGTTATTGAAAGATCAATGCCAATTATTTCGGCTAGATCAAGATAGAGATTAGATGTTGAAATCATAGTATTTCTTTAAATCCAAACTATATTGTTGCGATACAAATTCTTATTGTAAGACTGAGATGAACAACCTTTTTATATAAAAGGGAACCTTGTGGTCGGATATACGATCGTTGCGCGTGTGTGAGTATTATGCATAATATTGGGTACAACGAAGCTGATCACTTTATGTACTTATGGAGGGGTATAATTTAATCTTTATGGTTATTTGATATACTTGGGTAATTTCAGCATTAAATATATGTTAATTACTCGATCGGTTCATGATCCATTGTGATCGCTTAACATAAAATTTGAAAAATATTCCACTTTGTTATTGCATAGAATTATCTCTTGATTGAACATTGTTAAAACATCGAAGGAGTTTTACTCTTTCATTATTGAATTGTTGTTTAGCTTATAAATAGATAATTCTTTGATATCGATAAATGATTTATTCAGTTACTTCGAAGTCCTTTGAAATTTATTAAATCCTGTTGAATTTAGATTCTAATATCCTTGATTCATATGCTTTATTGTATGTTTTAACTTGCGGAGCAAACTCATTGCTGACCCTTGTTTAAATATAACATTTCAGCTAAGAATGGGGTAGCAGGAGGATTAGAGAAGGACAAGGGCAAGACCAAAGTGCAGTAGTAATTAGTATAAGTTTTACTTATTGTGTTAGTATATGTAAACCTTTTTGTATATCTAAAGGTATGTAAGCAATGTTAAGGTTGGATAACCTGGGATGATGTTATAGAGATATTAATTAATGATATATATGTTAATATTCATATATGAATGGGTAGTTAGATGTTATTTATATGTTGGATCATGAACACTAAACTTGAGGGTCAGGTAACCCAGATTTGGGGGCATCACATGCTAAAAATAAAAAATAAAAAAATAAAAAATAGAAAATCTAGAAAAAGAAAAAATATTATATTAATAAACACTTTGTCTAGTTTAGTTCTGTGGCCTAAAGCCTAGCGGTTTGTGTGACAACCCAAGAATTTAGATAATTATTAAAAATCTTAATTGATTGATTAAAGGTTATATATTAAGACCTAAACTGGAAAATAGGTATGAATTAAAAAAAATTTGTGAAGGAATTGGATAACTTACAAATTGTAAGTGAGTATCGGATGACAAGGTATAGGGTTATGTGTATATGTGATTGTATATGTGTACCGTATGTGGTTAAGGGTTATGGTATGGGAGAATAATAGTATTTAAACTATATACTAATTATAAGAGATTTATTTTATACATCTCAATTAATTAATTATATAACTTAATTATAACAAGTCTAATTGGGTTAAGAAATTAAGTGTATGTAAGTAAGGAATTAAATTACAATTGAGTGAAGAGAAACCCTAATTAAATAATTGGGGTAAGATAAAATTAAAAGTTCTGGACTATGATAATTTTTCATAGCCCAAAGAATTAAATTTAAAGACCAAAAGATTATTTATGGGAAGCCCAAAACATCAACTATAATGGCCAAAAGAATTAAATTTGTAGCCCAATAAGAGAGAGGGTACTTTAGAAATTTTGTATACTAGATATTGCATAAAAAAAAACCAAATTTGGTAAGAAATTGGACACTTGGCCGAATTTACAAGGAGAAGAAGAAAGGAGAATGCTTATCATCATTTTAAGCCACATATTTTGTAAAGGATGTTTACCAAATTAGGCTAGGTATCAAATTCATGTAGGAGCCACCTGGTTTGCTAATCTCCCACATATATCAATGTGGTGATTAGTGAGAGAGAGAAAGAGATGAGAATATGTGGGAGATGTATATAGATATACATAATATATCTATACATATTTTTTCAACAAACAAAAATCAAAGTCATATCTTTTTCATTTCATTTTATTAACTAACATAAACTAAGAAAGAAAGAAAGAGACTAGAGAAGAGAGAGGAGAGGGACGGATGGAGTAAGGGAGCAAGAGGAAGAGACATTGATTTTCTTTCTACTCAAAAGCATCTTTCACTTTGGAAGAATAAGGAAGGGTAACCACAAATTAAAGGTATAAACCCCTTTTGTTTATGTAATTTTTGATTATTCTAAATCAAAACTTGAATCTATGTTTCTAAATTCAAAAACATTATATATACTTGTTGGTGAGTGCTTTATGTTTAGATATACCCATATTGGATGTTAATTTGTTTTGAAATCAAAAGAAAAGAAAAATTATTTTCTAAACATAAACAATAAATTTTTTATATACTTTGGATTTCCACCGTTTTTGATCTAAACCTTCTTTTTGCGATCCTTCAAAGAGATGTGCTAGATATGTAAGTTAAATACTAAACTCAAGTAGTAGCACTCAAAAATATTGAGTACACAAGTCGTAGTGACTGTTTTAGCCAAAATAGTTTCGGCTTTAGAAAGGAAAACAAATTATTTTTGGACAGTCAAGGGTAGGGGTAGTTTCATTATTTTTTATGACATTCAAAAATTTTGGAAAACTTTTTGATGATAATATGATAAGTTTTCTAACATCTCCAAGTTGAATCACTGAAAAAGGAGTTGTTGATTTCGGTAAAGACTATTTTTAACAAAGCACGAAAAAGTAAAAAATGCCAAAAAAAAACTATTGTTTCAGATTTTAAAAGGGCGGTTTCGGCTACTTAATTTATGAAATAAATTCCGGCCTTTGGGATATGAAAATATATGGTATAAAGTACCTCCTAGCAAAAAAATGAGCTAATACCAACTTAAAATGACCAAGTTATGACCATTTCAAAATTTAGAATTTTCCAACGAAAACAGCTATAACCGGAGTTCTGTAACTCTGATGGCCACGAAATTTAAACTGGAGTGTCATGTTAACACGTTTAAGATTGTGTCAAGAGATGAGAATTTATGGAGTGGAGCATGATAGGGCTAATTTCTTAAGCTACGGACAAAAAATGATTTTTAAAAAAATACTAAAAGGAGTTGAAAAATTATGGAAAAATACTTTTTGTGTATGAAATATATGTATATATGTTTGTCCAAAAGATAAAAAAATAATAAATTGATTTGGTATTTTCGGGAAAATGATAATGAATCCAGCTTGCTGGATTGAAAAATCTGATGAATCCAGCTTGCTGGATTGAAAAGAAGTTTACTGAAATGAAAATATGTTGAATCCAGCTTGTTGGATTGAAATCTATTTGCTGGATTTGGAAACCAGTTTGCTGGATTGCAATTTAGTTTGCTGGATTGGCCATCTGGTGGCTGGATTTGGAATCCAATTTGCTGGATTGCAATCTGGGTTGCTGGATTGGTATATTTGGATAATCCAGGTTACTGGATTAGTATTTGACTTATTAGATGATAAAGAAGAAATTATAATATATAAGATTAAAGTATGTAAATCATATAATTATTATGAGCTTTTAAAAAAACATTTTGACTGATAAATAAATTATCTAAGATAATTGTGAAATGTTTAGTCAGAGTCTTAATTGGTAAGAGGCTTGAGAATTATCTGATTAGGCAATCGAGATGTCGAAATAGTACTTAACTAAACTCTGACTGAAATAGTTTGACTTGAGATTAGGTCTTATGTGTTTTATAGACCGATAGGATTATGTAGTTTTGTGTTTAGGTTATTTTATAACTGTATATAATAGTAATATACTATGATGATATTTTTCTAATATTGGAAGATCTATTTTATCAATAATAGGTCTTTTAGATGAAGCTATACAAGTTAGATTGCGTAACAGTAATCAACTGAACAGGCAAGTTCTCTCTAACTCAACCCTGAGTTGATATTATTCAAATATGCTTATGGTTAATCAATGTTGATTACCATGTCTATTTATTATTGATTAGCACTATGTGCATATTGCATGTGCTCATCAAGTATGAAAGGCTGATCACCTTCATTACCATTTGGTTCAGTTGACTTGTTCATGTTCAATGTTCGTTCAGCTATGAAAATTTGTTCATTCTAGTTCACAATGTTTATATTGTTGAATGTTAGCCAGCTTTTTGTTCAATTATTTCAATCATGATATATTCTCAATTAAACTTATACTTGTTGGGCAAACTTGTTGCTCACCCTTGATATATCATGATAAATATTACAGATTAAGACAAATACGTTGGATACAGAAGAAGCAAATGACATTATATGTCAGATAGAATTGTAGTACATGTATTACGTGAAGGTTCTCGACCTTTGGGATAGCGTGTAAGTTTAATGTATAAACAATTTATGTTTATATCTTCCGCAATAGTTATAGAATTAGTGTTCCAGATTCGTGGTGATTGGGACCAGGATCTGGGGATACTACAGTTGGTATCAAAGTTATGGTTTCGGGTTATTAAACGTAGTATAAGAGAGTTGTTGGTTATAATCCTTAGGTAGGGTTACCTTTGGCTAATAATGGCAGTGATAAGGATAAGGACTAACTCAAATAAAGTTAGTGAGTCGGTAAGATTTAAAGATGAATCTCAGCGAGTTATAAAGATTTAAAGTTACCTAACTCTGATAATAAACTTGAACAGTAGTGATGAATAGATAGCGTCTAAAAGACTAAAAGTATAGGGACAAGAGATCGTAAAACAAAACGATTGTAATATAGGTAATATATACGATGAGATCACACCGTGATCTGATAAGGTCATAGCAGGGAGGAAGCTCAATCTATTAATTGAAAAGTTTACAGCAAAATTGTTGTGTGTCAGTTGTACAATGAATTGGTACTGGGTCAACTCAGAAAAAAGGTTGAGGGTGACGCAATACGGCTTGAACAAAATTCGTATGGAGAAAGTATGGGGTTAGGATTAAGTGGGATTTCAATTGAGGACTCATGTCAGCGGTTGAGTTATATGATTCCTTGTATGGGCAGGGAATTTGTACTTGGTTTTAGAACCGCTTAGCTTCCTGGTCGATATAGTGGTTAGGTTAAAATTTTTTTTTCTATGGGCCAGGAATTGTCTACTTAGCTTTCTATATTGATTAGTGGCTGAGTTTTGTTTAGCGATCACTTAGTTTATGATAGTGATAATCATTGAAATGTTTGTGTCGCTATTTAATATATACCTATTGAGAAGGTGATTCTTTTCTCATGTGTATAACAAATAGATAGAGAATAGGTAGAGAATATAAGTTTAGTTATGAGTTCTTAAAACTTATAATTATATGAACTGTTTTGAACCCCTCGGCGAATGGACGCTAATGGTCTGACCAGGACAAGTTCTTAAACTCATATGATTGTGAAAAGTTCCTGAACTCATAAGTGTGGTAAGTTTGACAAACTGAGAATAAATATGTGTGAATGGAGTATTGAGGATAATAGGAATAGATATACTTATTAAGCAATTGATCATTAGTGGAAGCATAGGTATTCCAAATCTTCTAACTATGATAGACTTCAAAATTTTTGACATCAAACTAAATACACACTATGTGCTTCTGAAAATGAATTTTTATTCTCAACTTTCGGTGACCATTGTGTATGTGTGGACTTCGGGCCACCGACACATCGTTACCTGTTGATATGATAAAATTGATTTACAATGATTTTTGAACGGTTTAAAGAATAATCTATGCTACTTGTTTCGGCTAGACGACAATGATTTAAAATATCAAAAAGTATTTTTATTTATCATTAATGCATCATGTAACCTGGTGCAATGATGATAAAAAAATGATGGAGTTGTAAATACAGGAATACTTGGTGTTGAATTTGATTGAAAAATCATTGTCCCACTATTGTATGATGTGTTATAACAAAATCACACAATGATGGAATCCTCAAACGGGCTGTAAATATAGTACAATATCATGACGTCATAAAATTATTTTCAGAATTTCAAAGATAAACTATTGCCAACGGGAATTTTCCATAAATGTTTCGATCGAAATTAAATTATTGGTATGAGTCTAAGTTATTTGATTCAGCTAGACCAATGTTTATAAAATTCTAAGCGTTCTTTGAAAATTTTCCCGAACCAAATTATTTTTGTGCGGAATCCGATAAGACTGAGGTAAACATCCCAAAATTGGGAAATTTTTGTGCCTTTAGCAATGACGAGGAACATGAAAAATTGTTCTGACTTGCAGTACTTAATATGTATAGGGCATAACGAGCTAATTACCCACTATGTCCGTAAGACTAGAGCGATTTGCAAATAAATTTCTGTTTAAACCTTTTCGAAAATAAAAGTTTATAGTCTATATGACTCCTCAACATAATTTGAAAAGTTTAACTCTTGTGACTGATGTTTTGGGTAGCATGTGATGATGTGTATGAATGATGTAAGGTGTAAGGTGGATTTCAGGGATGAAATTCTTATAAGAAAAGGTGAATGTGACAACCGGAGAATTTAGACAATTATTAAAAATCTTAATTGATTGATTAAAGGTTAAATATTAAGACGTAGACTGGAAAATAGGTATGAATTTAAAACTTTTGTGAAGGAGTTGGATAACTTACAAACTGTAAGTGAGTATCGGTTGACAAGGTATATGATTTTGTGTATATGTTATTGTATATGTGTACCGTATGTGCTTAAGGGTTGTGGTATGGAGGAATAATAGTATTTAAACTATATACTAATTCCAAGAGATTTTTTTTATATATCTCAATTAATTAATTCTATAACTTAATTATAGCAAGTCTAATTGGGTTAAGAAATTAAGTGCATGCAAGTAAGGAATTAAATTACAATTGAGTGAAGAGGAACTCTAATTAAATGATTGGGGTAGGATAAAATCAAAAGTATTGGACTATGATAATTTTCCATAGCCCATAGAATTAAATTTAAAGTCCAAATGATTATTTATGAGAAGCCCAAAACATCAATTATAATGGCCCAAAGAAGAGAGAGGGTACTTTAGAAATTTTGTATACTAGATATTACATCAAAAAAAAACCAAACTTGGTAAGAAATTAGCCACTTGGCCGAATTTATAAGGAGATGAAGAAAGGAAAATGCTTATCATCATTTTAAGCCACATATTTTGTAAATGATGTTTACCAAATTAGACTAGGTGTCAAATTCATGTAGGAGCCACTTGGTTTGATAGTCTCCCACATATATCAATGTGGTGATTAGTGAGAGAGAGAAAGAGATGAGAATGTGTGGGAGATGTATATAGATATTGTTAGTTCCTAATAGGCACAATACAGATCTAGAAGGGGGGGGGTTGAATAGATCCTTTTAATTTCAAATACTTTTCTCGTTTATTTTGTATAGAAAATGTTTTAGCATATGACAAACATAAGAATCTTTTCAAGCATAACGAAATAAGTAAAAGATCCCCTTCATTGATATATTCATAATAATACATACATTGTTCGTAGAGTTAGTTCAGTGGTAAGCAGTTAAAACATACATAACAGTTATAGCAGTTAATGTACATAATGTAAATGACATAAAGTAAAAGACACAAGAGGTTGTCCTTTTGCATCGATGCTCTCAATAAGCTCTTGTCCAAATATCAACCTTCAGATTGAACCGTTGTCAATGCTTCAATCTTCAGTTGTTCAAACTCTAAGATTCTGATGCATGTCTTCTTGGACCTGATCGTAGTGTCTTGTTGACTGGTAGAGACAACACTACGATATTGAAGAGTGTTGATTGGATCTTCAATGTAGAACACCTCTTCCTTCTTGTGAAGTGCTTCAACGCTTCTGTTTTCCTCAACAGCTCTCAGATACTGGTGGCTTGACTTCTTCGTTCTGGCCCCTTCTGAATAGCACACTTCAGATTTGTGGCGTGTCCAGCTCTCTTTCTCCTTGTGATCTCACGTTCACTTATCATCAATGGACTGACCCAATGCTTAATAACTTTAGCCTTGTTCTTCAGAAGATATCCAGTATCTCCATGTGCACTCCATCATTTCTTTCTTTGTTTGGAAAACACTACGATCCTGGTTGCTTCCAAGATCGTCGTCTTTTATCTACTTGACAGCTACTGCACTTGCTGACTTTCCTTAGTCAGTTACTGATGTCTTCTTCTGATCTCCTTGTGGAAGACATCATCCTGAATGGCTTCATAACTCAATCTGGATGCTGATTGGGTTGGTGCTTAGATCTTCTGTTAGCTTGCATACCATTCGTTGAGTGCTCTCTAGTTTCCTTAAGATGGGATGTATCTCTGCAGTGCCAACCAAAGGCTTCATTCCTTTGGATATTCTGGGAGTGCTCACTCGTTGAGAATCGTATTTTCTCTACGATTCTGCCTTGGCATTGTGAGCACATCTGTTGAGGTCTTAGTTCTGCACTCTACGATTCAGTTTGGCTGTGCAGACACTACGACTCTGAGATCATATCTTGACACTCTATGATTTATGTCATTGTGTTTGTTGTCTTCATCTGATCTTGCTCGACTATGATCTCTGCCTCTGATATGATCAGTAGACTCTACGACTCTAAGTGTAGTCTACGATTCTTGACTTTGGCTTCGACAGATACTCGGTCGGCTCGTAGGCATGCTTTCTCTACGATTCTGAACATGACTTCCTCAGCAGACTATGGCCCTGAGGAAGTTCTTCTCAACACACTACGATCCTTCCTCGTCTCTCCTGGAAGTCTACGAACTCTGAGATCTACTATCTTACAGACTATGATTCTGCCTCGATAGCTCTCGAGTTTTCCTTGACTCTCTTGGCAGACTACGATTTCTGGTGCAGTGCTCGACGATCAAACAAGCCTATCTATTACATCATAAAATCAACCTAACATGCTTGATCTTTCTATATTTATAGTCCTTTCACATCATTTCTTTTTAAGGACTTTACAAAGCTATTTTGCTTATGTAGGATCAACCTAACACATTTGATCAATTCATTCTAAGTCCTTGTACATTCTAAGTCCTTGTACATATGTTTCTATTATCTATCAAAGGACTTTACTGCTTTTCTTAATGCAAGCATACTTGCATATTCATTCATATATATATATATATATATATATATATATCATAATCAAATCATATGTAAATAGGAATATCATTCACATGCTTATTCCTGACAATCTCCCCCTATTTGATTATGACAAAAACAATAAGTGCATATGCATGTTATGAATGAATCTTATATACAGTGAGCAACTGTATTTCTAAAAAAGATAATCATGAATGTCATTTATAAGAATATGGAATTTAATACACTATGAAATTTTACATCATGGATCCAGAACATACCTAACTAGTTAGAGATGTACCTCTTTGGTTTCATGTATGCTTCTAGGATTTCTATTGATCAGCTATTCATCTGTTTGATTCCTTTGCTCCTGCTCCCCCTAGGATGTGGACTTCACTTCCTCTTCTTCTTGCTCCCCCTCAGCCTTTGCAAATACAGGCTCATCATCCTTTGGCTGCCCCTTAGATGATGACCCAACTTCTTCTTCTTGTATCTTCTTCTTTGTCTTCTTCACTTGTTTCCTTTTGCTTTCCTTGCCCTTTCTTGAGTGCCTCTTACTCTGCCTCTTTCTATAGCTCTTTTTCTCCCCCTTTTTTCATTAATCATTTGGGAGAGCTGCTCCATGTTGGACATAAGCTGCTCCATCAGGTAGGAGGAGTTAGCAACTTCAAACTTGAGTTCTGTTGGCCTAGCTCAAGTTACCTTTGAGAAAAAATGATTCATGTTGTCAATCTTGTCAGAGAGGACTTGGAGTTGTTCTTCATTTGCCTTCTTCGCTCGTAGTGCATCTGCTTTCTGATCATTCATGGCCTTTGTGACGCCACCAAAATAGGTATACATCACCCATTCCGAGTTGCCAAATACATGGTACATAAATCAAATACAAACTTCTTTTATACAATACGAAAACATCGTAGCTTAGAGTTTTTACACGAATATTGTCTCAATTATTGATTTAATAATATAAAATATTATGCAGATGATAGTGTGACAATAATTGAATCAATAATATGAAAGATATTATGCAACAATTAATGTATCAATAATTAATTATAACTGAGTGACTTCTCACGTAAGCATCAATAATAAATATCGTGTGCTACTATGCAACCACGCGTATTACTGTACTTTTACCACCGGGTAGTTCAATAGTTTAACGGTAAAACTTTCGTCGTTATTTTTATAAAAAGATATTTTTGCGTTTTCTAACTACGACAATACTTTTATTGTGGGGTCCACAAATGATTGTGCCGTCGTACGAATATTCCCTATTAAAACAACTATTCCCCGACCAATCGAATATTATATAACCACTTGCTTACTTTGCAAAAATTATAAATAATACCCACAACTATAACATTATATCAAATCCACACCATAATATTCAAAAATATATTTCGAGAAAAATTAATCTTTATTCATAAAAGTTGGGGATCTTACAACCTCCCCTTCTTATGAAATTTCGTCCTCAAAATTAGGATGCGTACCTGGTATGTCAAAGAGGTGAGGATACCTTGACTTCATTTCAGATTCTAACTCCCAGGTTATTTCCTCAACATCGTGGTTTCTCCACAAAACTTTGACTTAAGGTATACCTTGCAGCGTAGAATATGATACTTCTTATCCAAGATTTTAACAGGTACCTCTTCATACGTTAAATCTTCCGCTATCTCGTCCGATTCTAATTCCAGAATGTGGTTCGGGTCTTTCATATATTTACGTAACATAGATATGTGAAAAACGTTATGAACACGAGACATACTTGGCGGTACAGCGAGTCTATAGGCCACAGTTCCTACTCGATCGAGGATTAAAAATGGGCCAATGAATCGAGGATTGAGCTTTCTGTTGCCTCTTTTTTAGTTCTAACAAAAGAGCTCTAACTCATGCAAGTATACATGCGTCAACAAGCAATACAGAGTAAGTCGAGTATCGATCCATAGGGAAAGTTGTCTAATTTAAACCACTATGCATTAATTAAATCACTATATTTTATATGCTTAAACTAATGATTATAATTGTGAATTACTCTAAGTGCAAATAACGACTAAATCAAGAATAATAAAGTAATGAAACAAATCTGGAGATAATGGGATCCTAACTTCATTTAATACTTCATCTAATTATCACCATCATGCAAGATTGTTTACATATCACAGAAAAGTAGCTAAGAGCACTAATATAGACATAGCCATTTTTCAATGTACTATGGCCTACTTACACAGTATCCACATGTGATAGACACCGTGTAATCATCAATATAACCAAAATCACTATATGTATTTGAAATTGCAACCATATTGAATTTAAGCACAAGCCCTTATT